>OZ023312.1:35291204-35326204 GCA_964007375.1 Ophion obscuratus | reverse complement strand
TCTCGAAAAATGAAAAAATCGAACATTTTTTTATGATTTAAACACGATAACAAAAATAGCTCGGTCAAGCCTTAGCTAACATTACCTATTTTATGAGAAAAAAAACTCGGTTCATTTGTTTCAGACTAATCGGGTAGCTAAAAGAAAGTACACCATTCAGTCCGTAAGGTTCAAAGGTCTTTCACGAGATTACTCATAACTTCTTTAATTATTAATATTTAGTAATGAAATTTGGTACAGAACTTTGTTAATGTACATACAAATAAATGTCCAAACGACTTCTCAACCATTTTACTTGTTCCTTAAAAATGATTTTTCTCAAATTAATCTTGATTTTCACGTCGTTTGTTTATCGATTCCTTATACTAAATATTAATCAATCATCTTAAAATTTGGTGAGTGAAAGTATAATTAGCTCCTTCACAAAATTTATAGAAAAAGTGATCCTTTAAAAAAAATGGAGGTAACCTTGAAATCTTCTGAGCTCCTCCACCTGGATGAACCTCGTAGCCACTGCTCAATTACGCCCTTCGAACGATGAAACTTTTGTCGGAAAAATGTTCTCTTCAGTCTGGCACGTTAGAAAATATTCCTACCGCTAATGGTTGTTGCCTCACTCTGTATACACGCATGCAGGATGCGTTAGGTGGAGTAATGGATAGACGGTCGGGCAGAGAAAGAGGCAGCGATGGGGAGATAGGGGCAGGGCACCTCGAACGACATTAAAGGGAAATTCCATATAGGTCCAGACGTCGACAACATCCGAGCTTACGTGAACAACCTATGTGCTCACATACGAGTTTTATAGATGTGACTGAGGAGCGAAGATTTCCAGAGGGAGGTCACTATGGGAGCAAGAAGAATCGTCATTATTATTTTTTTTCTAACTTTTCAATTCAAGAAAAGACCATACAATGATAATACAGTAGAGCATCAATTATCCGAACATCAGTTATCCGAAACGCTAATTATCCGAATGCTGCTTTGGTTCATCCGAAACGTCAATTATCCGAATGGCGATTTGGTTTATCCAAAATATCAATTATCTTAACGATAATTTTGTTCATCCGAATGCTCAATTATTCGAACGATTGCGCCCTATACAGGGTGTCCCTCTTATCTCTGCCACCCCAAATAACTCGGTAATTATCGACGTCACAAAAAAATGTTCCAGACAAAAGTTGTACGGTGTGAGGGGGGGGGCCATCGAATGCGACCAATATTTTTTATTCCGGTGGAGGCGCTGACGCACAGTGAAGGTAAACGCCACTTTTTTCAATTGTACATTTTTTCAACCATCTTGTGGAGCACCTCAAGCCGCATAAAAAACATTAGGCGGTCAAAGTCGTTCAAGGTCATTCAAGGTCCGATTATAAGGTCATTCAAGGATCGATTATACAAACCCAAATATTTGGTAGTGATCCGAGATATTTAGATTTTTTTTTTAATAGGTGACCTAGAATGACCTTGAAGGACTTTGACCCCCTAATGTGTTCTATGCTGCTCAAGGTGCTCCGCAAGATGGTTGAAAAAAATGTAACATTCCATTGAAAAAAGTGGAGGTGACCTTCACTGGGCGTCAGTGTCGCCAACGAAAAAAAAAAAAAAAAATTGGTCGCATATGATAGCCTCCTTCACACCGTACAACTTTTGTCTGGAACATTTTTTTGCGACGTCGATAATTACCGAGTTATTTCGGGTCGCAGAGATAAGAAGGACGTCCTGTATATTGTTCCACGATGTATACATTGTCGTACGTCCCCTCTACTTTCTCGGTCTGCGCTCGCGCGCACTTTGCTTTCCGCTAGCAGTCGAGATTTGGCGGCAAAGAAACGAGCTTCCGTTCTGAAGCAGAAGAAAATCGTCGACTTTTGTGACTTAAAGATATACGAATGTTGATTACTTTTAAATACATATTTAACTTCGTTCTATATCATTAAGGGATTTGGCCACAGTAACGGGTATAAAGTCATGTGCGAATTTAACAAATTTTCTCGTATGAAAAAATGATTCACTCATAAAATTAATTAAACATCTATTTAGTATGAATATCTAGCTGTTAGAAAATATATATTTTTTTTCGATGTACAAAATGGCCGACTACTAATATTTTTTTTTTTTATCTTCTTTTTTTAGGCGCTCCGCGGCGTTACATTAGCATCCACAATTTTTTTACCTAGAATAAAAAACAAAAATTCTCGTCAATCTGCATTAGAATACCTAGAGAAGTACGTACGGAATATAAAAAATATTGTTTTATTCAAAAGTTGTAGGTATTTTAATTAAGTTGCAGGTATTTTAATGAATTTTCAGTGAAACATTTCGTATAAAACTGCTCATAAAATAAAAAGTTTTCGATTAATCAGAAATTCCGTACGTATACTTCTCTGCGAAATGCAATTAGGGGGCCGTCCATAAATTACGTCATTTTAAAATAGGGGGGGGGGGTCTGGTCGTTAGATGACGGTAACGTTAATTTGATCACAACGATATGACGGATAGGATGATTTCAGGGGGGGGGGGTCAAAAATCAGCAAAAGTCGATGACGTAATTTATGGACGGCCCCTAGGAAAATAATTTTCAAATTTGAAGTAAATCGAGTGAAAATTGTTGAAGTTATTTGTCACGCCAATTGAAAAAAGTTGTTTCGAGAAAGCTGCGTCTAAAGTTTTAGGTACTCTATGGCCGTGCCAGAGGTGGGCTTACGTTATACGCTCAAAGTCGATGAAAAAAAATGTTTCTTGCTATAAATCGAATAGTAACTTATTCTTATGATGATAAAGCACCGTTTTAGCGAGAAAACAAAATCGATTTTTTGAAAACTCTACTGTGGCCTTACCCCTTAAACGATACAATGGTTATTTGCAATTAACCAAAAATGTACTTGTATTATTAACGTATAATGTTTATTGTACTATTAAATACATATATATATTTTATCATATTGAAAGAATCAACATTTTTTTCACCCACGGAATATTGCTGTTCGGTTATGCGAATTTTCGATTATCAAAAAGGCGTCCGGTCCCAATTGATTCGGATAATCGGGGCTCTACTGTATTCTATTAACGAGTGACCCAGGTGTGGGTGACGATGTAGAAGAGCTGTTGAAGTGCATAAGTGGAGAAACTGCTTTTTGAAAAAGAAACGTTGGATCATAACTGTTCTGACTTTTAGATGCTGATCGCCTCTTGTGATGAGATCACGAGCGCCTTTTTCAGATCCGTACGCACGCGCTCGACGTCCGGAAAGAATATCCTGAGTTACCGTTGTTCGGTGGATTTCGGTGGGTGGAAATTGAAAATAACACCGGACGAAATCATCGTCTCGAAACGTCGATCACGTCATCCTAATTGAAGGGTTTACAAAAGTAGACGCTCAGACATCGATCGAAATTGATTTCGTACATTTGCTGTGCTTATTGGGTGGCCGACTCGAAAATCAATGGAATTTGATAGCCGCTCGAGGCATCCAAGGCACTTCCGGTCGCCTCTCGAAGCTGGGAGAAGTTATTTTCAGATTTGTGTTTACTGCACCATAAAACTGAGTCCCGCGGCTTTGCTGCTCCATGGAATACGGTCACTTCTGTGTGGATAATTAAAAAAAAAAATATACTGTACATAAGAATCGTGTCAAAAGGTGCGTTAAAGATCGAAAAACGTTGTGAACGTTTGTAAACGCCAAAAGGATTTGCGTAACCCACTTTTCCAAATCTAATTGGGATTTGTGACAGTCAGCAGATTTGCAAATAGTCCAGCGCGAATTTCGCAGCTACGAATTTATGCCGCGTACAAGATTCGCGCCTTCAGGGGTTAAGCCACTCTAGAAGCCGAAAAATAGGCTTTTTGCGGATTTTTTTTCAGAAAAACTACAAAATAAATCGAGATTACAAAAAAGAGTGTTCATCATGCATATCAGTGACTGTATACAATAATTTTTTTAAGCGATCAATTTCAAAACGGCGGCTGTGCAGCGTTTATCTCAAAACTGCATTTTTAAAGATAGCCAAAAACATAGCTCAGACAATTTTCAACCAATACACTTGAAACGTTCAATATGTCTTAAAAAATACATTGTCTAGGGAAGTACCTAGGATTTTTTTTATATTGCATAGTTAATTTATTATTAACAATTATCTGACAATTTTTCAGGCAAACTTTGGAAAGTAAAAAATTTTGTTAGATAATTGTTAATAACAAATGAACTATGCAATATAACAAAAATCCTACGTACTTCCATAGACAATGTATTTTTTAAGATTCAACATTTCAAATAAATCGGTTGAAAATTGTCTGAGTTATGTTTCCGGCCAACTGAAAAAATGCAGTTTTGAGATAAACGCTGTACAGCCGCCATTTTGAAATTAATCGCTTCTATTTTGTAGTTTTTCTGAAAAAAAATCCCCAAAAATTCTATTTTTTCGGCCTCTAGAGTGGCCTAAGGCTTTTAATAAATCGCCGCAGTTCAACAATATTCAAACGGATGAGAGTGATTTGATTGATGTGTTTTGTGGTCACTTTCTGTATACTCGAACACACACACACACACGCACACACACACGCACACACACACAAGGCATATATAAGGGATATATATATATATATATATATACAGGGTGTCCCAGAACTCAACGTTAAGCCGACACGGGGTGACAGGATTGAGTGTAACCATCATGAGAAAAATCAGAAAAAAAATAAATCAGAAAAAAAATAAAGCAGGGCCTTTCAAAGTAGACAAATTTTGAAAATTTTAAATTCATAGTTTAACAAATAGTCTTAATTCTAGGAAACTTGGGATTGTTTGGGTTTGTTTGGGTCTGTTTCACAATAACCGAAAAATGGTTGCAGTTTGACCAAATTTCTAGGTTTTTCTTAAATGCCCATAATTTTCAAACTGCATGGGATAGATTTTTTTTCTGATTTTTCTCCTGATGGTTACAATCAATCCTGTCACCCCGTGTCGGCTTAACGTTGAGTTCTGGGACACCCTGTATACAGGATGTCCGTCTTATCTCTGCCAGCCGAAATAACTCGGTAATTATCGACGTCACAAAAAATGTCCCAGACAAAAGTTGTACGGCGTGAAGAGGGCCATCAAATGCAAGCAATTTTTTTTATTTCGGTGGAGGCCCTGACGCACAGTGAAGGTCACCTCCACTTTTCAAAATGGAATGGTACATTTTTTTCACGATGTTGAAGTTTGCATGGTTGGACTGCAACGAATTTAATTTCTCCTGACAGATTGCGCCTACAAAAGTTCTTCAACCATGTTTTAAGCTATTTAGTTAGCAATTTACATTATAAATCTATAAGAAAAGATCGCGTATAATAATAAAAATATGGAAAGTAAAATGTAAAATGGAACTTTCGTTGCGTGCCAACGATGCAAACTTCAACACCATTTTTTCAACCGTCTTGTGGAGCACCTCAAGCTGCATAATAAACATTAGGGGGTCAAAATCGTTCAAGGTCATTGAAGGTCAGTATCGATGAAAATCGGATAGAAATATGTCGGATCACTACCAAATATTTGGTAGTGATCCGACATATTTAGATTTGTATAATCGATACTGACCTTGAATAACCTTGAACGACTTTGAGCCCCTAATGTTTTTTGAAGCGCGATTTCTGAAGAATTTGCTGCATGTAAATACATGAAATAAACATCTAGAGGTATACTATGTATATGTGAACAATTTCAACACTTTCCCATAAATAGGCAACATCTCTATTACATAAACTTCACCCTCTTCATTAATATTTATGCTATGTTGCATTGATCGAAAAATAAGTAAGAAAGTAAATCGTTGAAGCATCGTCGACTCCCTGGAGTCTAGAATCTCCAGTTTCACAATTCAATAAAACTTAAAATTATTGAGTATACACGGATCAAAATGACAAATTTCGGATGAGATACGTTGATAAGATCGTAACTTTCCCCTGTGGTACCCTTGCGCGTTTTCCTCCATGAAGTAGTCGAAAAAATTCAATAACAATTCATTTGGTTGAATCCTAAAAAGTCAAAGTGTAAAGAAAGAAACGTCAAAGTGTGCCGGGTTCTGTATTTTCTTTTTTTAAACGATTCTCCGCCGTCTCGGTGCAGTTTGATGGCGGGCGTCAGTCGTTTATTCGACGTGCCCTCCGGTGCACAACAGGTGTTTGTTCTTGAGGATGTAAGAGGTGGAAAAGTTAACTGTCAGGGAGCGCAGCTCGAAGGAGGAGAAGTCTCGGTGAACGAGCGTATATATAGTTACTGTGAACCAGAGGCCGCGAGAGGTAAGAGCTCTCGGTATTATATATTAGGTGGCGACCCATGGACCTACATTCGTGGTTGGCGCAGACTAGAGAAAGAAAGAAGGAAAGAAAAAGAGGAGAAGAGCACCGACTCGTGCGGGTCTCTTCTTCGCACACGAACCGGGTCTCTCTTTGCATATTGGAAATTACACATAGCTTCTGTAATCTTTTCAAGCCTTGACGGACCTTCTATACTAGGTCATACGAAATTTTCGGAACGTTTGAAAAAAAAATTCTAACCTATTCCCTCAATTCCGTTACGTCTTTTGAAAATACAAGATGCAAAATAATCATTTCTGAAATATAGATCCGACGAATAGAATTGACGTTTTTACAATATGAACAAAATTAGTGGAATGGTAGCAAAAAAAAAGACTTTTTTCAAAGGCCATAGCCGGGTAAGTAGGGAAAAATTGCCCACGCATTTTTTCCAGCGAAATTTGGAGTATATTCTGAGGTATAAAAAAAACAAATTTTCTGAAAATTTCATGCCCGCCAATGCAATGGTTTTAGAAAAATGATTTTTTTTTAAATATAAAAAAAAAATTCCGGAAACGGTACAGTGGATTGGTTTGATTTTTTTTTGGTACTTGTTCCGATCAAACGTGTTACGAAATAAAATTATAGAACATCTTGCGAAAGATTAAGGTTTGAAAAAAATAATGTTCCTTGTTTTATTATTTTTTACTATAATCCACTTGGGGTACAATAGCGGAAATTTTTTCATATAATCTTTGGGCACCTTATTAGATTATATAATTTTTTCAAAATGATCGGTTTGGTACGCCACCGTGAAAAAAAAGAAACAGACTGTATTGATATATTTTAGTTATATATCTATATAACTAAAATATATCAATAAAGTGTGATTTTATTGATATATTTTTGTAGATTTTATTGACTTTATTAACATATTTTAGTTATATAGATATATAACTAAAATATATCAATAAAGTCTGATATGTGACTAAATGATCGGCTTGGTACGCCACAGTGGAAAAAAAAGAAACACACTTTATTGATATATTTTATTTATATATCTATATAACTAAAATATATCAATAAAGTCTGTTTCTTTTTTTTTCACTGTGGCGTACCAAACCGATCATTTTGAAAATATTATATAATCTAATAAGGTGCCCAAAGATTATATGAAAAAAATTTCGTTATTGGACCCCAAGTGGATTATAGTAAAAAAATAAAACCAGGAACATTATTTTTTTTAACCTTAATCTTTCGCAAGATGTTCTACAATTTTATTTCTTAACACGTTTGATCGTAACAAGTACCAAACAAAATCGAATCGATCCACTGAAGCGTTTCCGGAATTTTTATTTTTTTTTTATTTAAAAAAAAATTCATTTTTTCAAAACCTTTGCCTTGACGGGGATGAAATTTTCAGAAAATTTGTTTTTTTTAATACCTCAGAATATACTCCTAATTTCGCTGGAGAAAATGCGGGGGCAATTTTTCCCTACTTACCCGGCTATGGCCTTTACATTGATTGTTATTTGTGTAACGGTCAAAGTGCGTTTAGTATATTAAGGGGTTAGGCCACTGGGAAAATGACGAACACTCGTAATATTATAATTAAAATATAAATTCAATCTCGTTATATTATAACTCAAATATAAATTTGAAATATTTTTTTATGATTGAAACACGATAACAAAAAAAGGCCCGGTCGAGTCTTGGCATATACTATCTATCTGCTACGGCGAACGCTGCGCCAATTTTAGCTTCCATGTACAGGAATTTTCCCCCTTTTTACATTTCCCACCATTTTCTCCAATCCACATCCCTTAATCGATCCCCACCTTGCGGCCGCAGCCGACTTCCCCCTCTGTATCGCATTCACCATGACGTTTTTTTTCTTTTTTTTTCCTTTTGTCATGGGTATAGGGAAACTGCGGAAAACCTATACCAATACAGCCGGTCACGAGTTCGCTTCCCAGACTCGGAGCTAGTCGCGTTTCGTCGAGAAATAGCTCACAGGCTACAGCCATGCACATCCGACACACACACGTACCGGTCCGTGTGCGCAGCATCTGTGTAGAACTGGAGCTACAGTCACGCCTGTGTTCTTATTTCTCGCCGAAACTACGAGACGGTGATTCGAACCCGCGACCTCCCGATGTGTTGATTTCAGAGGCAGGCACGCTAACCACTAGACCAACACATCGGTCATATACTATCTATTTGAAGGGAAAAAACTCGTTCTTTTTGTTTCAGGTCAACCGGTCAGCCAAAATAAAATACACCGTTGAGCCCCTCGAGTTCAAAGGTTCTTTAATGTTTAATATTTTTAATGGCATTTGGTATACAACTTTGTTAATGTGCATACAAATAAATCATCAAACGATTTTTAAGTCAACTTACTTATTGCTTCAGAATTATTTTTTTCCCCAAATAACCCGGATTTTCGGCTCACAGTAGCCTAGCCCCTTAAGAGGGACACTCCGTATAGAACGCTAAATCTTAGTCGATTTTCATGATTTTTCTTGGAAGCTTAGGAATGTATAAATCTTTTCAGGGTCATAGGTACTTTTTATTTTATAATTCTAGTTTTGAAAACGATTTTTATTGCTTAAAAAAGTGAAAAATCGCGGTGATATAACCAGTCGCTGTGAAGCTGCCCGGAAGGGAGGCCAAATGCGGTGTGCATTCCAGCACGTCGTTGGATTGTCCGAGACAGTCTGCGCCAAAATATTGATTATTATATATCTGTGGTCACTTGATAAACCAATAACATTGGAAAAATAATAATAATTGGCTAAAGGGGCGGCCTTAGAATTTAAAAAAATTTATTTTTTTCAGGAAAAATGTCATACTTTGACCCAGCAAAAAACATGTTCATTCTTATAATTTTTAGTCAGTCTTTGGCTTATCAAGAAACCACATATATATTTTTTTTCTACACTTTTTTTAAGCAACAAAGATCGCTTTGACAACTAAAATTATGTAATAAAAAGTACCTATGACCCTGAAAATCTCTACATTCCTTACCCTCCAAAAACAAAATCATAAAAATCGACTAAGATTTGGCGTTCTATAGGGAGTGCTTAGGCAACGTCGATCTTGCAAACAGGTTATAATTTCGATCTCTTTTTTGGTATACCCACTGTACTGATGCATTCCGATGTATTTTTCATATATGATAAAATAATAATTAAAAAATAAATAAACTTCAGACCATTTGATTAACTTTCGGAATGGATTTTATGAGGATTTTTAAATCTTTCTTTTCGAAATACCGTCCGAGCTAGGTCCTAGCAGAATATTAAGCTTTACAAATGTGAATATATTTTCTTAGAATTTTTTTATACCCGGGAATTTTGCCGAAAAACATTTGACAGTATTTTCCAAATTCAGTGTCTCAAAATTCTTGGGAATCCACAAATGTTTTATGGAATGCAAAAATATTACTAAATGCGAAAATTCAAAAAATGCTGTCAATTCATTGGCAACTCGTGAAATCGTCCCCCTTTTCCCTTTTATCCCATTTTGACCCGACACGATGTTTTTTTCCTGGTGAATAATAATGTTAGAAATATGTTCGTGACATCCAAGTAAGACATAAAATTCGATAATTTCGATACTGCGTATCGATGATTGGAATCTCGGGCCAGCGAGGAACAGACTCAACTGCAGGAGGTAGGTTGAACTTCGCTTTGGGCAAAAATACCATCGGTGAAACGTGTATCATTGGAAAACGTGTTTTACGAATCACGACGAATATGTACAGCATTTTCAAATATGACAGATCACCCGAGAAAATAATATATATATATATATATATATATACGAGAAATATTGTACCATTCCAGCGGTGTTTATCATTAGGAATTTGCAGACGGAAATTGACGAGCAGTATCGATCTTCGTGTTATAAATCGATTTATATACAAGATTGGCTACCAAGCACCGGGGCGAAGAAAGTAAGTGTCTGTCGAGCGAAGAAAGCAACTAAATTCATGAATTTTATGACGCAAGAAGAAGCGAGCAAAGAAGCCTGCGTGCGCACAACCGTATAAATGCTGGTTTTCCTTCTTCCGGTTTTCCCCATTCTTTCGCTCTTCACGGGAAACTCCGCATTGTATAGTGCATATTTATAATATATTTGCGTGTGTGTATGTGCGCGCGCGCGTGCGCGTGTGTGTGTGCGTGCGTGTGTGTTTGTGTGTATGTGAATATATGGGGGAGGGAGGGCGTACTAGAGTATCGTTGGCTGGTGTTGGTCGATCTTTTATTACCACAAATGCATTCTGTTTGGAGTGTAATAAACACATTATAGCAGGCTCTACTCGACACGCGAACTAATTTCTTACATTTATTTAACGGACATGCGTTAAGGCCTGAAGCCATTCCAGCTCTTTTATTGAACGGGTACAATGAAAGCAGTAAAAAATTGAATTCGAAAACTTTAATGTACATAGTTTGACGTGTACGAAAAAAAATTTTTTGGTAATTTACAATTGAAAATATCGGCGACTGAGTCTAAGACCGTAAACTACCTTTCGCGCAAAGTCTTCCGCGGTCGGAGAGATTTCTCCTGTAGTTTTCAACCTAGAAAAAAACAAACAAAAATCTATAAAATGTATAGAGAAAAATGCATACGGAAATTAAAAACGACCTTTTTTTAAAAAAGGTAGTGTAGATTTGAATGAAAATTTTCATTTTTAAGCAAGAAATAACACGAGTAATTGTTTATTAAAAAAAGGCTACGAATCAATTCGAAATTCCGTACGCAGTTCCATAGAGAATGCATCGGGAAGATACACTGGAACCTCTTTAATCGGCACAGCGGTGGGATCGGGTCTGCTTCGCACTTGCAAAAATCGAGGTTGCGCACCATCCGCATAAGTGGACTCTGCGCAGTACCTCTGGAAGCCCTCTGTTAGGGTCTAGCATGCTTCGAGCGTCACACTAGGGCTTGACGCTTCTCCCACCATGTGTTACAGTGATCGATATTTGGCACATAGTGGGGGGCGATGGCATCTGCAGAGGTTCCGTTTAGGGAGGTTTCAGTGTACGTTTAAAATTTCAAGCGGCTCAGGGCATATTTGGCTGAGTTACGTTTTCTGCCAGTTTAAAACACATGGTTTCGAGAAAAATGCCCTTAAAGTTTGAACAAACATTGAGAAACGGGAATTTTCAATTCACCTTTTATCTGCAATGGCGGCACCATAGATTTACCCTTCCGAATTAACATTGTCCTCTTCCTTTCCTTTTCTGAAAATGTAAAAACCCTCGAGCGGTTTTACCCTTTAAAGCACGAGGTATTTCACGACAAATGCATTTTGTAATATCCAATTTTTATTGAATTTTTTTTTTTCCAATTGATAAGTCGATCAGAATCCCTCAAAAACAAGAACACTTATTTTGCAAAGTAAAACCGGAAATAAAAAAGCAAGCCTTCGAACACTTCGAAAGATGTGAATGGGTTTATCCCCCTTAAAAAAATGCGGATGCTCAAATGGAATCTATCGAGGGTTCTCAATATTTTTCCTATCCATACCGCGGTAATTATGAATGAACAGCTCGCGGCAAAAAACCCATGCTTTCCATCGAGCAGAACGGAATGGAAAATCCCGTTCGTGCACATTTTGAAAAACAGCGGTCAAGTGCGCGCCGGACCACGCATCGAAGTCGGGTTCCGTAAGCTTGTTAGAAATGCACATATAATTGTAATGTTAAATTAAGCCTCGAATACTTTCGAGAAGTTTGCGAATACACATGTTGCTTGCTCAATTATACGATATAACGAACACCGTTGATTATGAGTATTTGAGATGTCAAATTTTTCGGATAGCGTGGAAAATATGACAGATAGAAACTTGTCGAATTAACAAGAGGTTTTCTTTTTTTTTCGCGAAAAGGAATTATTTTACAGTAATTTAGTGACACCAAGGGGTATGCATAACCTTGAAGTTATAAAAACAGATCGATTTTCAATATTTTTTTCGTCTCAGGTATTGGTATGATACAGTCAATCTTTTGCACACAGATAGTTCACAGTCTGGACATTTTTTTTATTGCCAAATATATATAAACAACATAATCATTGTTATTTTATCTCAGGGCTGTAGCCTCCGCACGGGTCAGTCGCGTACCTGATTCCGGTAAGTGGATTCATCTAAAGTCGAAAATAGAAAAATATACTTATGGTACAATGGTAAAGCTACAAACTCACCGGATACTTTTTAGAAATTTAAAAATTTCATAAATGTCTCTGTTTTTTAAAGAAAAGGTCGATTTTCGAGCAAAAACAACGACTTCAAACATTTATTATTAACAAACGGGCGAACATATAAAAAAATCATCCGGTCAGTCGATTCAATATGTTATAAAATATGTCCAATCCAAATTGGAAGTAAATCGGACGATTAAATTTAGAGATATGACGTACGCCAAATTGCAAAGTATACTTTCGAGATAAACGCAAGAGAAGAAAACGTACTAAATCCACCTTTTCCGTATAACATTTTCGTATAAATTTTTAGGTCTGCTCAACATCTTCGGTGGTTCTTTATGGTTTCGGGTACGGGCAATACGAATAGGACATTTATTTTGTTCTAGAATCGTTTTTTCCCGTTATAAACCATTTAATTGTTATAATGAAGATTGTGGCGGAAAAGTGCTTTTTGTATAAAACCGTTTGGAATAAAATATGTTTCTTTTTGAATTGACAATAAAAAAATGTCTTTTGTTTTTTTTGCTAGTTCTATTAGTAATGGAGATATGAACGAGGAACATTTTTATGAGAAAGACGGAACGAAGAGTGAAATGGACGAAACGATGAGTGAGAGGTGATGCGATTAGATTTTGTCGCTAATATCTTCATTACTAATAGAGCTAGTAAAAAAAAAACTAAAAACCTATTATTTAAAATTTCTATCTATGAAATTAACTCTTTCGTCCCAATTGTTATTCGAAAAATTTAATCGTGAGAAAGTGCCTTGGTGTATGTAATACTTGCTTGAGATAAAATCACAATTATTTTTCGTACCTTCAATCTGCAATTCCTGCTCCACTAAAATCTTCATAACTCGGTCGATTTTTGGAATTTTTACAAAATCTTTGACCCAAATCAAAGTCAAGACTCTACACAATGAGAAAATAAAATCAATCAAAAATTGATTTGTCGAAATTCCAAGGTCATGCATATCCCTTAATTTTACTTAAAAAAAGTACTCACTCAATGCCGCTTTTACAAACTATTCAAGTTTTTTAACTAAAGAGTTACAAAAATTGGGGGGGGGGGGGGGGGGTGCGCTGTCGTAACAGACAAACGTAACGAAACATCGTAAATAAAAAAATTATATAAATTATATAATTATACCGTATTTTTTAAAACACTGGTATAAAAAATAAAATTGTACAAAAAAACAAGTATATTTTATACTTGTTTTTTGTACAATTTTGTTTTTTATAAAATAATTTTTTTATTTTATAGTATGGAAAAATATGTAACAAGTGCAAAATAAGTACAAAAATAAGGTATAGAAAATACGATTGCAAAAAAAATAGGATACACATTCGACACGAAATATTTAATTCATATTATTTGCAAAAAACTAGAGAAGCAAAAAAAGGGACGTGCAGGATTATTCAAGGGTTTTTTTTCTACATAGAGAAATTTTCAAATCTCCGTCAATATTGATCGAGGAATCGATTCGATTGACCGATCTGTTGGCGTTCGTGACGTCGATCACTCGATAACTTCCTATGTCTTTCGAGGTCGCAAAAAGATTTCGAGCGGATAGGGAACACCACGGAGTACACTACATGTACCCTATACCGTAGACAGTATCAAATTACAGCAGCGAATCGAGAGTCATTTTATCCGTACGTAACGAGGTCGTTCAGATCTAATCGAAACGTAACTTTACCGGAAATCGTCGCGAGCTGCCAATTCATTTTCTCGCCATGCACCTCACCTATTATATCTACTACGCCCAATGTCCTTCTGCCTTTACTTCCAAAAATATGCGGCAATAATTTGCCAATTGATCATGCTAATTTAGCTGGCGCTAATTATGAATTCGGATAGTTAAACTTTCGAATTGGGTATTTATAATGAAAATAATTGACCTTATCGTAGTGCTCGATCAAATGAGGATTTTATCTCCGACAGCTGATCATAGATAACCTAGTTTTGTAACGAATACACAACGGGATATTGTGAATCCGCACGATTGTCTCCTTTCCTGAAAAACGTACCTTGTGTTTTAATATTCGCTGGAGACGCTTCAATATCCACTGTTGGTGCAACAAAACATTGACAATTTCTCGTAAACGAATGCATGTTTTCTCAAAACATTGCGTTTATTATTAATATCCTGAAATAATACGATTTTGAAAAGTTCACTCAAAGTTACGCGATTATCGTTCCATTTTTGTCCTCAATTAGGTGCAACAATAATTTGCCTATTCACTACCCTAAAATGGAGTCACTTTGAGTAGGGTTTGGAAGTTTTTGTAGGTAACTTTTTTTTAACATTCTAAATTCTAAATTTTATTTCTCCAATATAATAATGTCCTTTGGCTATCAAATAGGTATAAAAAAAGTCAAGCCCCACCAAACCTTCACAATTGTATATATTTTTCTTTTAAGATAGTTTTGTAGTTTTGGTCAAATCTTAGGAATTGGCTAAAATCCAAGTATGGTGTAGATATGACCTTCGTGAACTGATGCCCAAAAATTCAATTCGATTCACCGTTTAGTTCATGAGATAATTGCAATTGAATATGGGTATTTTTGTATGCGATCCCCATACCTAACACGTAAACCGATAGGAGTTTGCTCGCATTTCTCGATATAGGTTCTAAACGGATCTCAGGGTTTTTAAATAAAAACACACGTGTACGCAGTACTATTGTGGGATTTATTTTTGAAAAAATGACAAACTTTGACCGTTTAGTTTCGGAGATATCGACTTATGAAAAGTGGTAATTTTATTCCACGCCGGACTCGGGCCCAACCATCTGTAACGGAATGGCAACAGTGTACACTGCACCCAGCTGATTGGCGCGTGGTCTAGGAACTCAAAGCGTGTTTTTCCCCCGAGTTCTAGTAATCCTGAGACGGATATGAAATAAATTTATTCTGCAAACCAATTTAATTTGTTCAATTTATGCATGTATTTGTATTTGATACAGCGAATACAATTTAAACTGTCGGCAAGATGTTGTAAATCCACGATGCGACGTCCTTCGACGGCGAATTTTTGTTGCTGGTCGTTGAGGTTATGGTTATTCTCATCGCGTTTAGCCGCATTCGCTTGACACATGGCTGCCACAGCTTTCAGTCTTTTAGCAAGCGCCTTTTTTCTTGTAAACTTTCCTTTGTATCGCATTTGGGTTGACATTATCACGCTTTTTTTATTTATATAAAATATTTCGCGAAAGACGGATCGTAGGAAGCTCAACGCTATGACTGCAGGAAAATCGCGCTGTTGCCACGATTACAGCGCCGCTCTCCATACGAGTATGAGACCTATCTATGCATGAGGTGCGAATGTGTGGGACATGTAGAGGGTACAAGCTCTGTTAAAAATGTACAACCAGCAGCATCGTATAGACACTGGATGTTACTATACGCTCCGACCGAAACTTTTAGCTCACACGTGTACCTACAGAACTACCTTAAAGGGTCAAAATAACCTCGAGTGTAGGGTTTCTTACCTTGAAAACCTTGAATGACCTTGAACGACTTTGGCCCCCTAATGTTTTTTTGCGGCTCGAGGTGCTCCACAAGATGGTTGAAAAAAATGTACCATTCCATTTTAAAAAGTGGAGGTGACTGTGCGCCAGCGCCTCCACCGTAATAAAAAAAATTGGTCGCATTTGATGGCCCCCTTCACACCGTACAACTTTTATCTGGAACATTTTTTTGTGACGTCGATAATTACCGAGTTATTTCGGGTGGCAGAGATAAGAGGGTCACTCTGTATATGGGACACTTGATACCTTTCTCTTCCTCTAGTTTTAGTGGGATATTTACAACATTTATGAGCTAACCTTAATCGTTATTGTGCTGATTATTCCCAATGAAATTTCACGTATTTCGGTGCCAAGACATTTGGAATATTATATTAAGTAAGGGAATTTGCGGCGAAAAAACAAAAGGGGGATGGAGTGCCCCCAGTCTCGCCTAGTTCTTGATAAACGTAGCCGTTGTTTTAACAAAAAAAATCGCAAAAAGGCGGGTGTCAAAAAAAGTGTATTTTTGCCGAAATTTTTACCTATATTTGCGGGCTCAAAAAATACTAAATTGAAAATAAACGGCTACGTACAACAATAGGTACTCCCATTATAGAAAATTGATTTTTTGTTTATTGAAATTCGGATAATTATGGCTAGACTTATAATTCCGGCGAGATCGAGAAAAGTAATTTAGAGAAAAACGCGATTGAAAGTTTTAGTATACAGAAGTTGTTACGCTACCTGCTCTGAATAAATCGTCTATAACTTAGTCAATTTTCAATATTTAAAGTTTAATTTTTTTCCACATATTCTTGAATATGTCTATTTAGAAAAAATGCAAAATCGATTTTTTTCCCCGTCACAGTGGTGTCGCGCTTTAAATGGGGAATCTTCATAGCCGAGTCTTGGAATCGAGAATTCATGATCGAATAAATTGCACTTATTATAGTGTTCGATCAAATGACAATTTTAGCTCTGACAACTGACCGTAATTTGCAACTTTTGTAACGGGTAAACGAGTTGTTGTGAAACCTCAGTATTTATTTATTTCCCGAGAATCTCTCATTTTTATATTTACTCGTTAGAGACAATCTGTCAAGGTACCGCAAAGTATCGACACTTTTCTATGAAGAAATGCAATATAAGATCCCGCATTTATTATTATTATCATAACATAATATAGTTTTGCAAAGCTTATTCAAAGTTACCGATCTTTTACGCGACGTATAAACGGATATTTAAAATACGAATAGTTGCATTCGTCGATAGCGTAGTTAGCAACAATTCCGCCTCCAGTCGATTATCGTCGACACGTTTAATATTTTATATCGATTTATACATAGGATTTCCGCGACAGCGATTCTACCGCAATATTTATCGTATACGTCGCGTTGGGAGTATAATCAGTGAGAAGAAAAAGACCCGTGGAATCGTCGCTGATTATTTTATATCAGCGTGCACCTGGTGTGTGTTTTTCCTGCGTCCATTGTTCGTTATAATGCGGCACTCTACAGGTGAGGAGCTGGCGAACAAAACCAGACTTGCCCATATTACGCCAAATTTTTTATTTATTTTTTCGTGTTCTTCGAGCACACCTTCGTGAGGTCCCAAAATATTTTGCATCAAATCCGGCTCCAAACACCTTAAGGGGTTATATACTGTCAGGAGGCCCAAAAAGATCGATTTTTCAAGAATTTTTCTTGAAAAGACTTTTAAATCTATTAACGTAAACATTTGTACACATATTATGGTAACTTTTAACTGTATTTTAACATTTTTATTTGTAAAAATAATTATTTTGAAAGCTGCTATAGCCGTTCTCCGGGAGCACCTCTAAAAAAAGGCGTTCTGCGGTGAGCACGATATCTTTGGACTGGATCATCTAAAATAAAAAAAAAAACAAAAATATTTCGTTAATATAATGGATTATCTTGAAATTGATCGAATGAATAAGCAAAATAATAGTTTTGACAAAGTGGCGGCTGCTAAAAAAACGGATTTTTGACAAAAATTTAGGCCTTAAGTTGTTCATAAAATGGAAAATATTTATCGGTGAGAAAAAACCTTCGATTAATTACTGAAAAATATACTTGAAAAGATTGTGCTAAGATTTGAGACTGATCAGTTCAGCCGTTTCCAAGAAATCTTGCTCACCGACTTTAAAAACACAGTTTTGAGAAAAACGTGTTTAAAGTTATGAACGCTCTGACACGTTATTACAAATGTGCGTGCAGCTTCGCGAATATTCGCTGGATTGACAGGAAATTTTCTGTGTGTACTTAAACCTATGTACATTTTTAAATCGATTTTTCTACAATTTTAACTGTATAGAACCCCTTAAAATGGGTAAAAACTGCCTTTCCAAGCAGAAACGGACTTGTCCATGACTGGCTAGATGGAAAAATCGTAATAGATGACCACAGTGATGACGATAATGGCATTGAATGTAATTGTTGTGGGCCTGACATGGAAGAGTTTGAGTAGGAAGATTAAATTAATAATAAAAAACAAATTTATATTCAATTCAAAGAATCTGTTTTATGTCATAACCGGATATGTCCATAAAAATTTCATTCTAAAGCGGAGATGTCCACCATTCTCATTCAAAACCGGACTTGTCCAAAATAAAAATAAACAAATGGTCGTTAGTGTTTTTGTATTAAACTAAAACCAGATCCAAGCTTCGCCTTCATATATTGAAGCTTAAAAATTCGAACTCATCTCTATTCGGTTATTTTGGTTTTTCACCTCTCCTGTAAAGAAGTATTTCATGGACAAGTCCGGTTCTGTTCGACAGCTCCTCAAGTGTACTCGGAGTACCTAAACCCTGCGAATTATGGAAGCAAATATTTTTCAACGTTTGCAATGTTGAAAAAAAAACATTTTTATTAGTGTCGATTAGGTTAGTCCTATCGCTTCACACTAGTCATACCACTGTTCATACTTGAGACTTGTACAATTTATATTTTTAACACATGAAAAAAAAATTGTAATAACTAACATTTTCCATGTGTAAACTGTTTAATGAATGTTTACATTTAATTAGAAAAATGAAAAAATAGTTATTCCAACGATTCGCGCAATATTTCTAGGTTTGATATTCGGCAACATTGATTTTATCTCCGTCTCTTTTTACTCAACCAGGCGAGTTTAACCTCCATGCTTTTCAACGTCGATCTGTCAAAATAATATCAGGTGCGGGAAATATCAAGCATTGTATTCGGGCCACGACTGGTAAAAAGCGTGGAAAATTTGTGTCGGCGAAATATGTCGGTTAAAAATGAAATATGTGTGAAAATTCGAATGAGCGAGATGAGGTTAGGACTACAGTCAGCTGTTGCCTTGCTGTCACGTCTCTTTATCGTAGCAAGTGGTAATAAATCCAATACCGGAAGTTCAAATTAAACTTGATATTACATAAAAATTAGGTCAATAAGCGTCATTTTTTCTGAGAGTATTGGATTACTACAAGTGTTAAGGGGGGAAATCACAGTAGCACACAAAAAAATAGGCATATTTTCGGGAATTAATTTTGGCTGAATAAAAGTATCAATCGAAAATTTGTAAAGTAGGTTTTATAGCAATACTAAAAAACTACAAAATGTAATTTTTTCAATAAAAAATATTTAAAAATGGCGGCTGCGCAGCATATGCCCCAAGGCGCCATTTTTGAGCTCGCCGAACACATAACTCGAGCAAATTTTTACCGATCGACTTGAAATTTTGACAGTAGCTTCGAAACATCTTTCTCCACGGAGCTACGTAGGATTTTTTTCGATATATTTATTTTTCGCAAAATGGTGCATGTTTGAAAATAAAGTTAAATTTTTAACAAAAAAAAAACGCCATAAAATCGTCGATAAAAAAAATTAAGCCATATAAAATAAAAAAATCCTACGTAGCTCCGTGGAGAAAGATGTTTCGAAGCTACTGTCAAAATTTCAAGTCGATCGGTAAAAATTTGCTCGAGTTATGTCTTCGGCGAGCTCAAAAAAGGCGCCTTGGGGCATATGCTGCGCAGCCGCCATTTTTAAATATTTATTATTGAAAAAATTACATTTTGTACTTTTTTAGTATTGCTATAAAACCTACTTTACAGATTTTCGATCGATACTTTTATTCAGCCAAAATTAATTCCCGAAAATATGCCTATTTTTTTGTGTGCTACTGTGATTTCCCCCCTTAAGTATGTAAATCAGATTATTTTTAAGAATCTGACAGATTCCCACTGTTATATACGCTTTTGTAGCGACCGGAAATTGGGTTTTTGTATGTCGTCTCGGAATTCCTTCACGAAAATACGCAATTTTAATATTTTTTTCTCGGCAATTAGGTCGATAACCAACCCTGAAATTGTACAGAGACGATTATTAATATATTTAGTGGCGCTCAAAACAAAAATTATAAAAATCCTACGGATTGAAGCCTGGCGATAGGACTACCTTATCGATTCGCTCTGTATCATTTTCGCATTAGAGTCAGGACAAAAGTAAAATTGCAATGGTACTACGAAATATTTGACGATCGCTTCTTCCACACCGTTATGATCCTCGTCGCTATGCATCATCGGGTGCACGCTTTGCAACATTTCCCCGTTCGATATCAAGCCGGGCTATAGTGCTACGGAGCATCCATCTCGCGATCCTACAGTTCTACGCCGCGGCTCTACGATTTGTATTCTACGATGATGCCTCGATAGTAAAGGCCTAGGCGCGCGATCCCGATACGCTTCAATTTTACGTTACTGCACTGTAACGGTTCCTTTTTGGTCTTCGCCGGACTAACGTAATTTCTGTCAACGAACTGGCACGATCGGACAATTTGGTCAAGATTCGACGTATACGCGGGAGTATTACCTAACGGGAAAACTCTCGAATGCCGAATGTAACATTTCCAATTTGACGATCCGCTCATTCCGACCAATAAATTCCGTATCTCTTTTATACGAAATGCCTCATGCAAATACGTTGTCCCGTGGAATAAATGTGATTTGGACAATTTTCGAAGTATTCGAATACATAAAGCCGGGAATTTTACACGAGCAAGTTAATTTCCACACAGTACATTTTATAATCCGTTGAGACATCAGTTTCACTGATGCAATATGGTTAATCGCTTAGAAACTTATTCAATATCGATTAGTACGTGATGTGACGTAAGGATCGGCTTTACCAAAATACGACGATTTTGCGGAAAAACAAATCGAGATTGAAGTTGCCTGAAAAAAAATTACATAATATTTTCTCAATTAATTATATACCAATTAAGGCGTTACACCACCTTGGCACTCGGAAAAATAGGTATAAAAATAAATAACAAACTTGACCCGACTATTAAGGGGGAATATACCTTTGTAAATTTTTCTGTTGCATTTTTTTATTGGCTTAAAAGGTCCCTTAACGATCGAAAATTGTTGAATTAGAAGGACAATTGTATGGTCCAGGCATCGCCGATTAAAGGTAAACACGAAACTTCCATGATTTTACAGTACTTTAATAACTTTAAACGCGTTTTCCTCGAAACTATGTTTTTAGACACGGGCGTATGCCCGCCCAGATAGACGGATGTACCTCATATTTGCATCATATGTACATCATCACTGCGGCATAGAAAGTCTCACAGCTGTGCATCCCTTATGAGTGCTCCCGTTGAAGTCATATTTGCATCACATGATGATTCGCAATAATACATCCAAATGAAGCAAAGTTGCTCTCACGCGAATATGCATGCAGTGAATTCATCAAACTAGCAAATTTGGCTCACGAATATCTAACAATAAGTGAGTGCATATGGGGCTCATATGGGTGTCATGGCGTGAAGAAACTGTAGTGCTCATACGGAGCTCATATTAACGGCATGGCGTGACGGACCTATGCTGTGCTCATACGGCGCTCATATTAGCGGCATTGCGTGACGTAAATATGCTGTACTCATACGGAGCTCATATTAGCGGCATAGCGTGACGTTACTACTATGCTGTGCTCATATGGAGCTCATATGAGGGTCATAGCGTGAAAAATATAAAAAAATCCAAAAATATTAATAAAAAAACATGGTAAGATTTTTATTATCCCCCTACGCTTTATTGATGTTCCTGCCCATATGATAAATGGATTAAAAACATATTCTGCCTAGTTAAGTTTTGTACCTACCTACGGTTTGAACCACGTCTTCTAATTCGAGAGACCGCTACCTACCTAGCCATTCTAACACTTGTGCAAACTTTCTTTGTGTCTGCCTATTTGTATCATTCTGGATTTGGATGCATATCGCCGTTATATTGCGCTCATCGAATGTATCACTTACAAGGAGAAGGCAGAGCCTGGATGTCGCGAATCGGGTTCTCCTTTCGCGTGGTGAAAGTTGAAGACCTCCGAATTAAAGTCGTTTTTTATTTTTGTTCCAATAGGCCTTAGTTGCTGAGATATCGCGATTTGAAAATTTGGGGGTTTCGGATCGCTCGTAGAGTACGTTAAGCGTTGAGGCTTCAGACAAGAGCGGCCGTAGCTAATACGATAAGACGACGCACTGGCACTCTGAAAGTTCACGGTTCGCGTCCCCATGCTTCTTTTTTTAATTTTTATTTTTATTTTATAATCTCTCATAGGACTTTTTATGTGCAGGTAAAGAAATCAATTCGAAAATATGTATTACTAGTTTAATTCGTCTATTATATTAAAATAATTAATCCAATAATGAAGACACAATTACATAGCAAAATAATATTGTATAACAAATAATTAATCTAATAATCAAGTCACAATTACAAAGCAAAATAGTATTGTATAACAAATAATTAATCTATTAATCACGTCACAATGAGAAAGCAAAATAATATGGTATAAAAAAAAATTAATCTAATTCACACTTGCAAATTTCGCGGTAGGTAGTTATTCTGATTCTTCTTCTATTGAATCAGAATGTTGACAAATTGGAGGGTGGAAGCCATCGTAAAAGCAAGGGAAGCACAAAGGCTTCCGACACCACGAACATAAAATGAACGCAATATCACCGCAACCATATTTGACCTTATAAATTCTATCAGGAAAGTATATTTGAAGATGTATATCTTCAAATATACTTTCCTGTGAATTAGATTAATTATTTATTTTTTTTACCATATTATTTTGCTTTCTTATTGTGACGTGATTAACGGCGGGGTAAAGTTAATTCGGCGAAAAAAAGGCATGTTTTTAAGATTTTTTTTTGGCGTAACGAATAGTGTTCGTTTATTGAAAAATTTACATATAATAAAGTAACATTTGACCAACATTCTCCTAAATTTGCATTGCAAAATATTCAAAATTGAGCGAGTGAAAATTAAAGTTTGCGGTGTGGACCATAACTCGCAACAGAATCATTTGAAACAAAAAAATCAAAATGCATTTGTTAAAGGAGATGTTTCTCGAGGTAATGGCGGGAGGATTCTTTTTTTTTCGATTTTTTGTAGCACTTGGGAGCCAAAAACCCGATTTTCGCTAAAAAAAATCGGCTAATTTGTTGTTGAAAAATTAGTAATTATTAAAAAAAACAAAAAAGCTCTCGACAATACCTGGTGAATTATGTGAAGGAGTACTGTGCAAAATTTCAAAGCGATTGGTCCAGTAGATTTTGAGTTATCCTGCACACGGACTTCAAATATGACAAGTCTCAGAAAAACGGTTTGAAAAACGCAGGAGAGAAGAGAACGGCATGGAGCAATAGACGCTCAAATACTCATAACTTCGTCAATTTTACTCCGATCGACTTGAAATTTTAACACAATATTCTTGATATATTACGCATTTATTTAAAAAATGAAAAAAATTAAATACTTTACCCCGCCCTTAATAGATCAATTATTTGTTATTCAATATTATTTTGCTTTGTAATTGTGACTTCATTATTGGATTAATTATTTTGATATAATAGATAAATAAAACTAGTAATACATATTTTCGAATTTTCTTATTTACATGCACATGTAAAGTCTTATGAGAGATTATAAAATTAAAAAAAAAAATTGAATTAAAAAAAAGCATAGGGACGCGAACCGTGAACTTTCAGAGTGCCGGTCTTTCGTCTTACCGTATTAGCTACGGCCGCTCTTCTCTCAAGTATCAACACTCAACGTACTCTATGCACGAGACGAAACTCCCAAATTTTCAAATCGCGATATCTCAGCAACTAAGGCTTATTGGAACAAAAATTAAAAGCGACGTTAATTCGGAGGTCTTCAACTTTCACGACGCGAAAGGAGAACCCGATTTGCGACATCCAGGCCCTGCCTTCTCCTAGTTAGAAATATGCATATCACCGTCATAGGATGTATCACAGAAACACGCATATCGCCGTCATATTGCGCTCATAGGATGTATCACTGAGAAATATGCATATCGCCGTCATATTGCGCTCACCGAATGTATCACTGAAAACATGCATATTGCCGTCGTGGAATGTATTACTGAGAGACATGCATATCGCCATCATATTGTGCTCCTGGGATGTATCACTGATATAATATACATATCGCCGTCACATTACGCTCAACGGATGTATAACTTAGAAACATGCATATCGCCGTCATAGGATGTATCGCTAAGAAACACGCATATCGCCGTCATGTTGCGCCCATCGAATGTATCACAGACAAACATGCATATCGCCGTCATATTGCTTGCATGGCATGTCTACTACCAGTGCTAACCCAGTGCATTCATCAACACAGTCATTGGATGACTTCCATATGACGTAAAATTTGCAGATATAAATTGTGGCCACTTGAGCACAGCGACATGAGTTCAACGTGCTTCAAACATACGATGCATTTGTAAACGACATATTGAGATCAAAATGCTTTGTACATTCACTATACTAAATGAATTCACGGCTTTGCATCATGACGTGTAGTCAATATGCTGTAAAAGTTGCTTCTTCAATTGTATGCACGGCGTGATGATCACGACTGTCTATCTGGGCGTGTTCTAGTCCAATAAGTAGGATTTTTTCGAGAAGTTAAAATTTAAACATTTTATGATCAATATTCGACTGATTTTCTTACGATTTTTTTTTCATACTAACGCCATTTGTAAAAACATCAATATTTTGAAAAACCTATTTTCCCTAAATTTCCCTAAAACCTAAATTTTCTAGCTTGAAAATTATAACCAGTGCGAGTACGCCCGTAGAGGACTATCAAAAAAGGAGTTTTTTTTCATCGACTACTGCGCCGCCATTTAGTTTCAAAATAATTTTAAAATTTTTTATTTTTTATTATCAGACTTGTACTAACATCTACAAAAAAACGAATTAAAAACATTGTTTTGCATTTCTTAAATAAATTGTCAAAAATGACCCTTGATGTTGACCTCACAAAGGTATATGCCCCCTTAAATAAATAAAATAATGTTTATTGTTCACAAATACATTAAGTTTTATGAACAAGTTTTTAAAAATATAGTAAAGTGTTACAAGCCGGATTGTTGTCCGGTTGTAATATTATTATTTTATTATTTTGTGCGCGAGCTGGGGACTCCGGCACATGGATCCTTGTCTGTTTTAAAGCGGCGTAACGCACCTCACCTTTTATTGCTGACGCTGCTGGAGACGTTCGGCGTTCGGTAGTAGGTGAATAATCTGCAACGTAGTCACTAGTTCACCCAATTTAACAGTTCGCTTTATTCGTCACTTGAAAAGGTCTTACACAGAACGTAAATATAATGTTTCTTGTATATCGAAATGAAATATAATAGAATATAGTTGTGTCGGGGTTATTGGAGAATAATAGGTGATTCGGCTTCGAAAATAACTCGACACGCAATGCCGCTAAGGTAATTGTCGCGAACGAATATAACGAAGGTGAATGAAGGGCCGCTAAGGTATTTCCTTCATTCGATGAGTTCTTACGCGATCACAATTTCAATGGTAGAAAGGACGACACCGATCGTACCCGCGAGAACCTAAGTACGCGAGCAGATTTGCCACTAAGGAGTGAAGGTCCCTCGACCGATTGTTCGGAAAGTCGCAATAAGACTGAAGAGTCACCAAGTGGATGACGCCTTGAGGTTTTCGGCAAATAGCTGCGTTTGGGTTGTCGTGGGGGTGAATTGCGAAAGAATGGATCAGCGATTTTCATGAGGTTTCGCAAAGAGTTCGATCGTTGCATTCCCTTTTTGCTTGCACTAATATTTCGAAACCGGCAAGTTCGCTTCTTGAAGAAAGAAAATGAATTTGATGATTTATGATTGCGAAATATTGCGAGCGTTCGGTGGTATGGAGGCCGCGGAGGCAATGACACGAGCTGAGCAATACGGAAGTATACGGATACGAAAAATGGTCCGTAACAGCCCTCCCTTCTTAGACGGGATATGGTCTAGTGTCCATACTCCCGAGGCACTGTGGTCCTTCCGTTGCTAGTAGATAGTTGTATCCGAAAGATATGCGTCGTTTGCGATGGCCAGATGATCGAAGTTATGTGCCTCCCGTCTCGCAGGTGGCGATGACGCTGGTCGCGATGGTCTGACCATGTGGGTCAGTGGGATTTCAACGAGTCCGTGTGGCTGCATCATCATTGCGGTTTTTTTTTTTTGTTGTTGTTGTCGCCAAGTTATCTTCTGTATGCCGTGGTTGTTGGCAGATGTTCTTTTAACGGGAAGGTGCTTGATGTTTTCATAAGTTTCCCGTATGCCATCTCGTAGGGTGTAAAATTCGTCGCTTCATGAACTGTAGCGTTATGCGATTGGATAGCATATGGCAAAACTTCGTCCCATTCGGTTCGTTGACCGATGTAGTGTTTGAGATAATCAGGGATGCTCTGATGACTTCTCTCAAGAGATCCATTGTTCTGTGGGTGATATGTTGTCGCCTTCACATGTTGTACGCCTTTTTCCTTCAAGAATTCTTCCATTCTTTGGCTGACGAAAGATTTCCCATTGTCGCTAAGAAGGAATAAGGGCGTGCCGTGAACCGTGAAGTATTGTTGATCTAGTGTCCGAATGATGGTTTTAGATTTCATGTCGGGAAGTTCGAATGCTCGTGCAAATTTTGTGAGAAGGTCGATCGTCGTGAGAATGAAACGATTGCCTCGTTTCGTCGTTGGCAATGGACCGACGATATCTACTGCGATCTTTTCCCAGGCTGCCACCGGTGTATCTGTAATTATCATTGGTTCTCTGGTTTTTATGCGGACCAATTTGTGTTGTTGACAGCTGTGGCAGCATCTCACGACATCCTGAACATCCTTTTTCATGCCCTTCCAATAATATCGTTGTCTCAATCGTTCGTATGTTTTCCTGACTCCTTTGTGTCCTCCGATGTGCTCCGTGTGCCACTTCCGGATTATATCAAAGCGTTCTGGAGCAGGTGGGGTCTCGATCTGACCAGTGCATACTTGGATGTTGAATGGGCCCTCGAAAAATATTTCTTCCAGGATTTTCTTGAATGCATCTACGGGTAGGTCGTCGTGGCCGTCGCCGTTTGATGAAATTCTGAATTCTTGGATGTTTTCTCGCTTGAGCGCTTCCCTGAGTGCGTCGAGAGCTGTTTTCAAGTTTTCGGGGGTAATTTTCTGATAATATTCCTTGGTGGCGGCGGCACTGAGTACAATAGTCTGCTTAGCTTTGCAATGCGCTACAGTCTTCGTTTTGAGATCGTTTGTGATGGTTTCATTGTCGATGTAACCCAGATCGCGAAGCTGCTGCCCAATGGGGTAATGGATCACCCCGTCTGATGATGTCAGGTGCAGGTAGACTCCCTTTCTTGTTGTTAACTGTTCGGGAGTAACTACGACTCTCGTCTTAGTAGGTAGAACATTTCGAACGTTTTCTTGTTCTTATGTACTGCTGTCGCTTTCGCTATCAATCTCATCCTCGTCTGAAGATAAGGATGTAACTGATAAAAATTCCTGATCATCGTCGATCGTAGATGTTCTGGTGGAATTTGTCCCTGAAATGGTCTTCGTGTGTGTGGGTGCAAATCGGATGACCCGTGGTGTTGAACCACAGGCCGGTTGTTCACCCTTCAACGGCGTTGGTACTGTCGACAGTCTTCCCACTTCTGACACCATAAAACCCGGTACTGTCGACAGTCTTCCATACCGGGTTTTAGGAGACAGAAGATTGCCGCCAATATGGCTCGAATTCCTCCCCTCTTGTTCCGTTGTTAGTTGGTTCGATGGTTTTCCTGGTGGTTTGTCAGGCTGCGTACGCAGCCTCTCAATTGCCACTGCTGTATCTGGACTTACTCCGAATTCGCTGGTGAGAAGCTTGAGTTGAGATTCTGTTGGGCTGCTATTGCTGCACGCGGAATCATCGTTGAGGATTGGTATGGCTTCTTCCGGATTAACAATTGCCGTTGGGAGGTTCTTAGAGAGATTGAGCAGTTTCCGCTTGGCTTCGTCCATGGTGAGATGGTTAGTACCCTTTTGGATAGCTAAGGACGAGTCGAAAATATATCCGAAGGGATCCGATTGCGCCGAAGTGTCAAGTTCATCATCGGTCGGTTGGTCGGGTTGGGATACTGTAGAGTCTGTTAACGGTTCGACATCGGCTGTTTCCGTCGTTTCGTCAATATGTTCCAGCGTTGGTTTCGCCCACATGCTACAGCGTCGAGACTCTTCAACTGACTCGTCATTTTCTAGTTGAGATTCAGAAAAAGTGGAGTCATGGTACGTAGTTTTCGTTGCTGTCCGCCCCTTTTCCCGAATTCTACTCGCAATTGTGCTTGCATCCAGGTCAATTACAGGTTTCGCCCCTTTTGGTTTAAAATCTGGGTCTTCTCGTGGCGTCAATGGGAAGCTTGCAGCCGGAGGATTTCTTGACAAAGCGTCCGCGTTCGAGTTGGTCTTTCCCTTTTTGTATACGACCTGATATTCGTACTCTTCGAGCTGCAGCCTCCATCTCATCAGTCTTGATGTAGGGTCCTTTACCGAGTGTAGCCAGACCAGCCGTTGGTGATCGGTCACGAGCGTGAATTTTCTTCCGTATATGTACGGCCGAAACGTTTTTACAGCGTATACCATAGCGAGGCATTCCTTTTCTGTTGTCGAGTAATTTTTTTCTGCTGCGGTCAACACTCTACTAGCATACTGAACTGGCAAATCTTGACCGAGTTTTTCTCCCTGACTTAGCACAGCGCCGATTGCAATATCCGATGCGTCGGTTGTTACTATGAAAGGCCTGTTGAAATCGGGATACTGCAGTATGGGCTCTTTACAGAGTGCGTCGCGCAGATCTTCGAAACTAGCCTGATGTTCATTGGTCCAGAGAAATTTGACTGTTTTTTTCGTGAGGTCAGAAAGCGGTTTGGCGCGACCTGAGAAATTCTCAAGGAATCTCCGGTAGTAACCGGCGAGGCCAAGGAATTCTCTCACGTTCCGTGGATTTTTTGGTACAGGAAAATGTTTGACGGCCCGTAATTTCTTAGGGTCCGGTCGCACACCATCCTCGTTCAATGCATGTCCCAAATAATTCACCTCTTTTCTCAAAAATTCGCATTTATCAATTTGGAGGGATAATCCATTTTCTCGTAAACGTCGAAAAAGTCTTTTGGCTTTTGCTTGATGTTCTTGCAAAGATGACGAGAAGATAACGATATCGTCCAAGTAAACGAATAGTTCCGTTCCGGTTAGACCCGACAGGACGCTATCCATTAATCGTTGGAATGTGGCTGGTGCATTTTTCAACCCGAAGGGCATTCTGAGAAATTCGAAATGTCCTCTTGGTGTGGTAAAGGCTGTTTTCGGTTGGTCTTTTTCAGCCACTTCAATTTGGTGAAAACCGCTCGCGAGGTCAAAAATCGAGAAATATTTCGCACCTCCCAAACGATCCAAAATTTCTGTAATGTTGGGCAAGGGATAGCTATCGCCGACGGTTTTCTCGTTGAGTTTTCGATAATCTATTACCATACGCCAACGTCTGTTCCCTTGGGAATCGTCCTTTTTGGGTACAATCCACAGGGGTGAGTTGTATGGTGAGTGTGAGGGTTTAATTATTTTCTTTTCGATTAAGCCTGCGACCTGATTCTTTATTTCTTCTTGATGGATTAAAGGGTATCGGTATTGCTTGGTATGTATCGGTATATCGTTAATCGTGGGAATTTCGTGTTGTACGTGAGTTGAGCCGATAAATTCGTCACCTGGTAGATGGAAAACGTCAGGGAATTCCCGGACAAGCTCACGAACGTGCTGACGCTCGAGTTTGCTTAAATGCGAAAGTCGCAAGGTTTGCAAAATTTGACTCACTCTTGCCTTAGATGATTTTATTTTGTTTTGTCCAGATGTTGAACAGTCGGAGTCCGAATCTAGTACAGGCTGAGATCCTATGTCGTACGGCTCGAGTTCTTGAGCAGGTATTTCTAGGTCCACGGGTTCGGTCCCCATGTTAGTTGCCACGGCATAGCAAGTCCCATCGTGGTTCCTTACTACAGCATCGCCGATGAGCACATGCGGTCCGAGGTCGATTCGCTGTAAATATCCGTCGTAGACATTGACGTTGCGAACCTTGATTCCAATCTGTTTCCTGCTGCGACCATCCAAATGAATCTTTACCGAATCGAGTTCCTTTAATACGGATTCGATTTCCTCTTGGTTGCTGAATGGAATGGGGGTGACTGGTTCACGAGAAGTTACCACTGTTTTATGATGGTAGGAGACTTCGACCTCCTCTTGGTGGAAATACGGTGCACCCAGTAATCCGTCAGCGCTCGGTAATCGCTCGCCGCCAAATACGTGGAAGATCGCGTACGAATTACGAATCTTCAAAAGTATCGTTCCGATAGAGCGCACGAGCGTTGGGTCAACTCCCCGGAACTTGCGTGTATCGTCAATATCGATGGTTAAGTCCCCGTCGAAAGCACTGATATGAATTAAATTCAGAGACGAGCCCCCGTCTAGGACGAATTCGGCGTGCCCTAATTTGAACTGCGGCGATTGGATCTTAATTCGGGCTGGCGGTATTTCCTTGAGGAAGCAGTATCTAACGTCTTCTGTAGAAACTGTACCTTTCTGTTCTCGTTGTCCTTCGGTTTCCTTTCCTTGATATCGCGGAGTCTTGCGTAGCCGTGGGCTTGGTGATTGCCCTTTGCGCTCGCCCGGGGATGAGCTGGGCGAGCGCCCTCGTAGTTTAAAGACTCCGTTGAGGACGTTGGCTCCATACGTGGTGAAACATAAGGTGACGATGGTCGTGTGTATTTCCGAAACGGTGACCCATCGGTGGAGGCACGTTTCTGATGACCACAACACTGGCAGTGTTTGACTGGCGAAAAACTCTTGTCCTGTTTGAAGATACGTCGATTGCGTGTTGTTTGACGGGAACGGTCTTCGTGCTCAACAGACGCGGAATGATCGCTGTCAACATTGTATATTTTGCTGCTTGCTTGGTCTTCATCGGATTCCGACACGTCAGAAGTGTCAGTCTCCGAACTAGAGGCTGAGCTACTCGAAGAATGATCTCTGTGTTTCGACTTCCTTCGAGATTTGGTCTTTGCCCGATTGCGGGACCGCGAAGCGCTTTCCTTCCTGGCACCAAGCGCTCGACGTCGATTGCGTCGCTCCCGTTCTTCATTGATTGCTAAATCGATGGCATTGTCGAGGGTTTGGGGTTTATGATGACAAATCGAGTAGTAGATCTTCTCAGGTAGGCCTCGAAGAAAACTATCGAGTGCGAGAGCCTCCAGGTCTCTAATGCTGCCCGCTGCCTCGGCTGCTGGACGATCGCCCTTTATTGCAGCCCTAGCTCGTCGAACAAGGCCCTCTGTGCGTGCGACATAGTCCTTGAGATTTTCGTCGGTTTTCACGTTTAAACGATTTATCTCGGCTATGTAGGAGCTCGCACTGCGACCTGGCGCAAATTTAGCCTTTAAGTGCCTAATTAGCGCATTAACGGTCGCGATGCCCTTTCCTTCGACGGAGTTCCATGCCGCACCTCGAAGCTTTGTCAGAACTCCTTTTAGGTACTTTGGTTCGTCCTCGGCTTCGAGTTGTTCAAATTCTTCGGCTACTCTTCTTAAGAAGCTACCAAGAGATTTAGATTCGCCATTATATCGCGGTAGGCTACGTATAGCTTCGCGAATTTCTTTTCGGCGATCGCCTAGCGACGTGCGCTCCAACAGCGACGTAAGCAATTCTTCGGTCGTTGGCATATTTTTGCGTCGTTGATTTTTATACTGTTTAGATCGCTAATATATGCAATTTACCGAGTGAGTTATTAACAAGTGATCCCACTTCTGACACCAGTTGTTACAAGCCGGATTGTTGTCCGGTTGTAATATTATTATTTTATTATTTTGTGCGCGAGCTGGGGACTCCGGCACATGGATCCTTGTCTGTTTTAAAGCGGCGTAACGCACCTCACCTTTTATTGCTGACGCTGCTGGAGACGTTCGGCGTTCGGTAGTAGGTGAATAATCTGCAACGTAGTCACTAGTTCACCCAATTTAACAGTTCGCTTTATTCGTCACTTGAAAAGGTCTTACACAGAACGTAAATATAATGTTTCTTGTATATCGAAATGAAATATAATAGAATATAGTTGTGTCGGGGTTATTGGAGAATAATAGGTGATTCGGCTTCGAAAATAACTCGACACGCAATGCCGCTAAGGTAATTGTCGCGAACGAATATAACGAAGGTGAATGAAGGGCCGCTAAGGTATTTCCTTCATTCGATGAGTTCTTACGCGATCACAATTTCAATGGTAGAAAGGACGACACCGATCGTACCCGCGAGAACCTAAGTACGCGAGCAGATTTGCCACTAAGGAGTGAAGGTCCCTCGACCGATTGTTCGGAAAGTCGCAATAAGACTGAAGAGTCACCAAGTGGATGACGCCTTGAGGTTTTCGGCAAATAGCTGCGTTTGGGTTGTCGTGGGGGTGAATTGCGAAAGAATGGATCAGCGATTTTCATGAGGTTTCGCAAAGAGTTCGATCGTTGCATTCCCTTTTTGCTTGCACTAATATTTCGAAACCGGCAAGTTCGCTTCTTGAAGAAAGAAAATGAATTTGATGATTTATGATTGCGAAATATTGCGAGCGTTCGGTGGTATGGAGGCCGCGGAGGCAATGACACGAGTTGAGCAATACGGAAGTATACGGATACGAAAAATGGTCCGTAACAAAAGAAAAATTAAGAAATGCGGAAATATAAGTCGTCTATAGGACCCTCTTGAAAATTTTTATCGATGGTGGAATTTTTTTCTCTCCCCAACATCACGTGAGAAATAAATTAAAAAATGATTGTAAAGAAAGCTAAAAGCTGAAGTGTAGCATAGAGAAAAAAATTTCTGTAGAACTGACCGCTTTCTTAAGAAAAAAAAAAGATTTTTACTCAAATTTTGGGTTTTAAAAAAGAATAAAAAATTAACGCGGTATCCAGTTAAGAAAAATCGTATGCCACATCCCAGATATCATTATAAAGAGTATGCGATATAAATTTCATCAAAATCGATTGAGTAGATCTCGAGATATTTTATTCACCAGTTTGAAAAAAGTAGTTTCGAGAAAAACACAAAAGACAAAAGTAGCGTCTTACAATCCAATATTTTTTTACATTACGTTTAATCTGCGATTCCTGCACCATATGTGAGGTCTTCCATTGATGTTGCGATGTCCTTTGACTCCTTTCGAGCTGCTCTTTTCAACTTCCTGGCCTCCTTGTTGTCTTGCTGGACACTCATGTTTGATATCACTACCCACTGGCCATCCAAATTCTCGACTACTTACAGTGCGCTTGAGTCAATTATGAGATTTGATCATTGCATCATCAGTAATATGCATTAAAGCTTATATATTGATATGCAGTAATATGCATATTAGTGTATCCATCATCAACCCTCCGTGGTTACACTTCGGTAGAATAACATAGTGGTCACACTGGGTAAAACACTCGGCCAAGTTCCAAATGGTTGCTGTCTGAAAACTATCAGTCGGATCGGGATTGAAAAAATATTAGAAAATACTTTGACAATTCTAGAACTTGTGTGAAAAGTCGGTATGTCAAAATTCAAGTGACAAGATGTTCTTTTAAATTGCAAATAGGTCAATTTGTCAAAAAATACATATTTTCACTAAAAAAGTCATATCTTTCTGAATTTTCGATATTTTCAAGTCAAATTGGAACAGGATACTCGTCAGAAAATGGCACTTCTAGGGGAAAAAATAGTGGCATAGAGGCACTTCAAGGAGGGTTAAATTGACTTGCTGCAATTTAAGATGCAATATCGGCAATTCTTGCACCCCTGAAACGTACATTCGGGGCCATAGACCAAATGACAGCGATTAGACTTCATTATTATTCTGAGTGTATCCTTTTGAACTGCGTTTCAACAACTCGCAATTACTTAAGTGGCCAGTCCACTTTGGAGCCACGAAAAAAGGATATTTTCGCATTTTTTTTGAGGATTTTATGAAAGTTGAATATAAAAGTTGTTGGGCTTGATAAATAAAGTCTTGGAGTACATTTAAAAAAATATTTTTTAATTCATTTTTATTCATTTTCAAGTACAAAAACTATAGTCTAACGTAACGCCTCAAAAATAGGTGGGCTAGGTAGCTCCATCACAACTCGGCAACGGCTTGTCTGAAACAAAAAAATCAAAGCCCATTAGATTCAGTATGACACCAGCTACAAAATGACCCTCGGATATAATGTTTTATCAAAAAATAAAAAAATGGCAGATGAAAAACGAAAAAAGTAAAAAAAAAACGCGTTTTTTCGCAGTTTTTTGCAAAAAAAGAATAAAAATCAAAATTTTAAAACCATCGATGGTCATCTTGTTGCGAATCATGTTTACAATATGTGGTTCAAATTTCAAGAGAATCGATTTATTAGTTTTAGAGATACGATGGAGCAAGATTTTGAAAACGTTGTTCCGAGATAAACGCGTTTAAAGTTTATACTATGAAAAACTCTTACCTAAACTCAATCGGTAATTCCTGCACCGTACAAAATCCCTTCTGATTGCTCATCATCGTCGATTTCTTCAAGTCTTGCTTGCTTTCGATTTTTTGAAATTTTCAAAGTGGA
>OZ023312.1:35248704-35286204 GCA_964007375.1 Ophion obscuratus | reverse complement strand
AGATTCTTGAGCCCGCGAGCGTAGCGCAGCCTCGCGAACTTTCACTACTCGCTGCGTGACACCCTCTCCCTTCCATTCGCACGCTTTTACACGTAGAGAAATTCTACGCAGCTGTGAAACTGCGAGACCCATCCGTAATTCCTCGCAAAGCTCATCGCTTCGCGAAGAAAACCTCCAATTTTCGTGACAATGATGTGATGACATTGTGAATTACTTGAATGTAGCACAGCAGCTTTAGCAGTAAACAGTATAAAATCATGTGCGAATTTAACAATTTTTTTTCGTATTAAAAGTGATTCACTCATAAAATTAATTACACATATATTTAGTATGAATATTAAGCTGTTAGATTCGCAACTCCCGTGGCGACCTTGCTGTACCCCTTTGCCACAGCTCCGTCATTTTGATGATGAATTAATTTAAAAAAATTGTTTCGTATACTTAAATATATTATTAAAGTATACCTAAAGTTCGATAATCGTAGAATAATTATTTCTTAGTCTAAAACATCTCTCAATATTGCTTATTTTTTCCTGCCTAATGTAAATCCCGCCTTAATGATTTTATTTTGTGAGCCCGAAATTAAACTGCCAGGATTAAAATACGACGCTGAAACAAGATTAATTAATTTTGGAAATGCTCTCTGTCCGTTTGATCGAAGTTGGCTTTAAAACGGTTGGAGGTTATTCCCTGAACCTTTGGTATATGAAAACGAACAGCTTCAGGATTTCTCTGCAGTTTGCTTTATCCGAATCCGCTATGAAGAATCTCAGAAATTGGGAAGTTCTTTTTAACTTAAAATTTTAGTTAGTGTTTATTCAATGTAAAACTGCTTCATTAGCTTTAATCATTACCTGACGCTTTTTAAGTTTTTTTCTGGCGATGTAAAAGAGATGATATCAGCGCCTAGCTCGCGGCCGGAAAAAAGAGGAATTTTCGTAACAATTTTTTCTAAGAAAACGTGTCCTGTATTTCAATTGTTGTTACAAGCTTTCATCTAACTTGACTTGGTGTAAGATGCTAAACGGAAAATTGATATTTCACCCACTTCCAGACTACTTAGAGCTCCGAAATTTTGCCAACGTGCATCTAGAAGGTGACAATGCATGATTCAACTTAAAAAATAAATCAATTAAGAAAATAACTGAACTATTCATGAGATGCAAAACGAAAAATCGATATTTCACCCACTTCCCGATTACGTACGAAGCTCTGAAATTTCGCACACATGCATCGAAGAGGTGACAATACATGGAAAGTGCATGAGAACATATGAATTGGCGCTTAGTGCTCTCGAATCGCACAATCGTTAAAAGGGTCCAATAGGTAAAATAGGTTAAAAGGTAAGGTCCAATAGGTGAGCCAATATCTATGATAGATGCCACCTATCACAGTTCTCCAGGATTTCTCCTCATAAACAACCAATAATAACACCAGTTCGTTTGCAAGGATTACTTAATCGCTCTTTGCAAAAATTTCAGAGCTCTATTAACATCAATTAAAGACTAAAAAGTAGAAAATAATTTATATGTAAACAAATATTTAACAAAAAACAAGTTTTTATTTAATTTACTAAAAAGTAGAAAATAATTTGTTTACCAAGTCACCTAAATGTGATTATAAATGAAAGCTTGGGGCGCCCAAAATTCAGACATGTAATCTTTAATTTACATAAATCCGTTAACATATCAACTATATTTAATTTATTGTAAAAAGACCTTAGATTTTTTCAATAAAAATCCTGAAACTGTGTATGAACGTGTGGGAATAATTGCTCTAATTACTATTGTGCCAAATTAAATACGGTTAAAGCAACTAAATTGATGAAATTTATTAAACATTTAAAAAGTTGAGCGCCCCAAGTTTTTATTTATAGTCACAATCAGGTGACTTCGTGAAAAAAATGATTTTCTACTTTTTAGTACAGCAAATGAAAGATTATATGAAAAAAAATTTACCTTGAGAGTATGTTTTTAAGAAGTTTCGGGACAAATGACGAAATGTTACCATTTATTTCAAATTTATACTGTAAATTCTTTGTCATATGCTGAATGCACATTCCAAATTTTGAATCGATCGTCTACACCGTTTCTATAAAATGTACAATTGAAAAACACTTTTTAACATATGAAGATGCCTATGATCAGATAACATAAGGAATACATTATTACAATTTAGTCATCAGTGTCAAAAGTGTCGAAAGTACATTATGACATTGATGACTAAATTTCAATAATGTACTGAGTGATTTGACGGCTTTGTATAACATTTTAAACATTTTTTCACACTTTTTCATGCGTACAACTGCCATTCAGCGATGAGGGTAGGTAGCTCCCTATATTGAAAAGTGTTTTTTCAATTATTAATTTACAGAAACGGTGCAAACGTTCATTTTAAAGTTTGAAGGGTGCATTTAGTAAATGACGAAGAATTTCCTGTATAAAGTTAAATCAAATGGTAACATTTTGTCAATTTTCCCAGAACTCCTTAAGTATCTTTCGATCTATTTTTGTATTGAAGATATTGATAAATGTTTGTGCATGCTGTTGTTTGAAAAACGTTCTGCGCGGTGATCATTGCTGCTCAGAAACGAATCATCCGAAAGAAAAAATGAAATGCGTTTAGTTTTTGCATGAAATTATCTAGTGCATGGAAAAAGGATTTAATAAAATATTGATTTTCGAAAAACTGGCTACAGTTCAAAGTGGAAGTATCAATTTTCTGCGGAAACGCGCTATTTTTGTTGACAAAAAAACTATGCATCGAAAAAATGCCATCGTTCAAGCGCTGCTTTTTGATATGTAGAAGAAGCTTGTAAAATTTGAAGTTTAGCAGTGCCGTGATTTTTGCGATATCGTAATCACCGATTTTGAAAAAGACGCGTTTAAGGGGTCTTCTCACTTTAGACGCTAAAAAGGCTATTTTTATGAATTTTTTTGATAGGTTTATATTTTAGATATTGATATCACAGTTGTTACCCTTAATAAATACACGTTCGAAATACATTTAAATTTTTTTAAATGTATTTATGTAACCCAAACATACTTTAATTTTCGACGGCTTGTTGATAAAATCTTCGAAACTACTGAACCGATCCTTATGAAATTTGAACCACATATTCTTTACAACTATAGCTATAGCGCATATCAACTACTTTTTTAGAAAAATGATATTTAGTATTGTTTTGCCAAAAACGGTGAAAAACACGTTTTTTCGAAAAATATCCGCCATTTTGTTATTTTTGCATATATAAAAGATCATGTGATATACGCTACAGCCATTAACATACTGAATCTAGAACCGTTCAATTTTTTGTTTCGGATGATCCATCTCCAAGATTTCATCAACAGCGCAGACCTACAATTTTTAGGACATTTTTTAATTACCATTTTCGTCTATAAATATTGACTTGAATAAGTAAATAATTTTTTTAAATGTATTTCGAAAGTGTATTTATTAAGTGTAACAACTTTTATATCAAAATTTATAATATACACCTATCAAAAAACTCATGAAAATAGTCTTTTTAGCGTCTAAAATGCAGAGACCCCTTAAAGTTCGCCGGTTTGCGGAACCTACCTATAAACGCCCATAACTCCCTCAATTTTGAACGGATCGACTTGAAATTTTTAGAGAATATTCTCGAAATGTTATATATCGAAAATCCGTCCGATAACCAAAAACTGATATTTGCAAAAATTTCAACTGGATGTAAGCTCCCAAGCCATAAAAAACTCCAATTTCTTCAACTATATAGAAAACGTATGTTTCTTTCCAAATATTTAGAAACTGTTTTTGCATAATAGCATTAGTATTAAATGACCGGTTATGACCCTAAAATCCATTGCCAATATACAATTGTACCAAATGGCCGACATGCGCGCGGGCGAAGTCGTGGACCATAGTTGGCACTAAATATATACAAAGAAATTAATATTACTGAATAAGCAAAATACTTTGGACACGTCATCTTTAATTGAAATTTATGTTCTTAATATCAAATAACACGGAAATAGAAAGGAACTTTACGTAAATGTAATCATTAACGGGGCCCAATTTGAAGGATCAGAATGATGCATTTGTTTTTAGGAACACATTGGTTGGAATAAATTAACTTTTGTCCAGCATGTTGTACACATGTTTGTGGTTACAATGTAATTTTTTCGAAAGAAAATCTTTCACTGTTTGTGGTGCTGTAGTTAGCGTTGCAGTCCTCCAGCTGCGAGGCCCAAAACGGCGGAATCTCTACCACGCTCAAATGTAATGTGAAACGGAAAAAAAAAATTCTTCAAATATATCCAACTGGCTATGAGTTCACGATCTACTCTTCGAAATTTCGGAAAAAAACCTAAAAATGACAGCATCTCCAAAGAAAACCTCATTTTTCTCTTGAAAAACAGCATGAAAAAACTGAAGTCATTGTTATTAAGAAATGGTTCATCCAAACAAAAAATGCGGTCGTGAACCGAAAATGACTACAGTTTGAACTCAAACAAACTCGACGGATCGCGGTAAACCCGATGCACACTGTTTCAGTAAAATCATTGTAACTTCGTCAATTTTTAGAATTTCAGGATCCGTTTGGTCTTAAAATATTCTCGAAAGTTCACTATATAACAGTATTCAAAAAAAGAACGATTTTTTTAAGTTTCCAGAGAGAGATACCCAAAGAGATTAAGGCCCTACTCCCACTTGTAGCGCAAAAAAGGCCTTTTTCATGAATTTTTTAAAAGAAAACTACAAAACTTTTTTAATCGATCAATATACCATCTTAAAGAACACATCTTGAAGAACTTTCAGTAATTTTTTTATTGAAAAATATTACATTGTTCAGTGCCAAATGGCCGTCAATGAAATAATGTTTTTATATACACGGTTTGCGGTGACCAACATTGCGGCGAAGTGGATCATCTGAAAAAAAAATGCGGATGGATTTAGTCAAATATAAGTATAAACTAGTCTTTAATCGAAGGATTTTAAAAAATATTTAATTTACACAAAATGACGGACAGTCAAAGTTAATGGTTCGATTTTAACGGAAAAAAAACGGGCGTTTTTTGGCTGTAAAACGGCCATTTTTTTCGAAAAAAAAAAATCGAACGATTACAGACTACATTTTTATGTATTAAATAAGCCTGCAAAATTTCAAGAAGATCGGTTCATTAGTGTTCGAGTAATCTTGGTCACCGACTTCAGAAATGCCATTTTGAGAAAAACGCGTTTAAAGTTTCAATTAGCCGGTCGTTTACACAACGGATTCTTCTCTTTCAACGCTCATATCTCAGTCAATTTTGTTCGGATCGACTTGAAATTTTCAGGACATACTCTCAGATACTTATACTTCAAAAAAATGCAATAAAAAAAATCGATTTTTTCGAAATCGCAAGTGGGGGTAACCCCTTAAGGGGAGATATACACCTAGGAACCGGAAAAAAGGTCATTTTTGTGGATTTTTTCAAGACAATCTATTGAAATTTCGGATTGGGGTTTTAATTATCTAAAAGTATATACATTCAAAAATATGTTTAATTTTCTTTATTCAAAAATATCAAAAATATACAAGGATATTGTATGATCCTTGGAGCGTCGTAAAAAAATCTGCGTATACGGTACCCACTGGCGTTTCTTCAAAAATCATCTGAAAAAAAAACCAAAAAGATTATTAAATTAGATACTATAATCTAGTACTTGTCATAGCCGATTTTGAAAATATCGATTTATGACCAAAATGGCGGACGTTTGAACATAAATAGTGATTTTTGGGCCAAAAATTAGTTATTATTTTGCCTATAAAATGAAAACTAATTAACGGAAAAAAATCCTACGACAAGTACTAGATAATGGTGTATAGAAAAACCACAAAAAACCTCAAGGCAATCGGTTCATTGGTTTTCGAGAAATTTTGGGTACCGATTTGAAAAACGTGGTTTTGAGAAAAACGCGTTTGAAAATTTGGGAATGAATAAATCATGAAATTTGTCAACTTACATGGAATCATCGATACCAGGCCCATAGTGTAGGTCTTCTACGGTCGACGGAATGTTCATAGCTTCTAAATCCTCGACCTCGACCATCTAGGTGTATATCTCCCGTTAAACCATTAAATTACTCCATTCTAGGTATAAGAATTTCTAATCTTCAAATAATAATAGAAATAAAATAATCCTCATAGAATACTTCAGACGGATAAATTGAAAATTGAGTTTAGTTTTTTAGTCTAACGTTATAAATAAAGATTAATGAATTTCGAATAAATATAATTTTGTGCAAATATTACATTTTTTAATTGTAGTGACAGCATTGACTGTTGTAACAATAGCATATACAATACATTTGATGATATGATAATAAATCATCAAAATAATAAATAATAATAAACTGTACATAACTGTAATCTCGTAAAGACATTGAATGATTCAATTGCAGCGATGATAATCACTATTCGAAAGAAATATATATGTAATATACATAAATAAATTCTTACGTAAATAAACGATCAAGCCTTTATAGTCGATTTCATAAACGATTGATTAGGGTTGAGTTGTGAAAAATGATTTTTCTTGTACAAACATGTCGTGTTTTAACAAAAAAACCTCGCGATCCGCCTCTCGCTCTCCTCCGCATAGTTGTAAGCTTGATTGAGGAACGCGGGTCCATCGCACTCAGGACTGGAGAAAGAGATGGAGACCGCAGAGAGAACGGGGCAAGAGATTTCGTGAATTGGGGTCAGGAGAGCACGGTGGGCCCCGAGGCCCAATCGCTCTCGGAACTACCCGGTCCCTGATAAAATAAATTACGAATTACCAAAAGATCGACCCACTTCTCGTGTCTTTGACCGTGGGACTTATGCCGACGTACCACTTCTAAGTACGAACGATAAAAACTCATCGTCTCAAGTCGTTTAAAACCATCGACGACTAACAATAATGTTAAAAAATCTGACGAGATCGGATATGAGGAAATAACATATGGATAAACATAAATTAATTGTAAAATTTTAATCAACGTTTCATTAAAAAGATCAATAATTATTTATTTATAAATTAGACCACTAATAGTGTCAGTGACTAAAGTTTTTATTTTTATGTTCTACCGGGCGTCCCATTTTAATCTTACACCTGATTTATGTCGAAAAATACTGCTCCGATCAAGCATTGAGTATAATAAAACTTTTAGAGTTCAAAGGGGGATGTTCAAAAAAAAAAATTTGGCCCAAAATTCAAAATACCGACGTTATATAAAATAAAATGGGATCATGAATTTTTTCATTAAAACTTCATCAGGTCAAAACTAACAACTTTTGTAAGAATTTTTTTTTGATAACGTTCATAATTTTTTGGTTAGAATACAATTTTTTACTATTTTGGCGTTATCCAGAATGTATCACGGGGAGGTTAAGTCTTCAACATCCCTAGTGCAAGTGTGCGTGTGTTTGGGTTTGTTCGATAACCCAGACAAACCCAAACAAGGATTAGCTCTCTGCGGCTCATCACTTCTGCTAAAAACTGGCATTTTAACCTAAAAATTATAAACGTTATCAAAAAACTTTGCCTACAAAAGTTGTTAATTTTGACCTGATTAATGTTGTGGTGAAAAAAATCATGATCCCATTTTGAAAAAAACATGTCGGCCATCTTAACGCCGCCATTTTGAATTTTGGACCAAAAAAGATTTTGTTTTGAACGTCCCCCTTTGAACCTTGAGGGTAGTCCTATCGCTTCACACTAGTCATACCACTGATCATACTCGAGACTTGTACAATTTACATTTTTAACATATGCAAAAGAATAATTTCTTATAACTAACATTTTCCATGTGTAAACTGTTTAATGAATGTTCAAATTTGATTGGAAAAATGAAAAAATAGTTATTCCAACGTTTTGCGCAGTATTTCTAGGTTTGATATTTGGCAATGGTCGTGTTCGTTGGGTCTCATCATCATGGAGACTAGAGTCTCCATGCTCATCATTTTGATACGAACAAGTGCGCATGTGCATAATGATGCGCAACGCGCAACTGCGCAAGGAAACGTGCGCATCATCAAATGCGCATTATTATGCGCATGCGCAATCAAAATGATGAGACCCAACGAACACGACCAATATTGGTTCTATCTCCGTCTCGTTTTACTCAACCAGGCGAGTTTAACCTCCATGTTTTTCAACGTCGATCTGTCAAAACAATGTCAGGTGCGGGATATATCAAGCATTGTATTCGGGCCACGGCTGGTAAAAAGCGTGGAAAATTTGTGTCGGCGAAATACGTCGGTTAAAAATGAAATATGTGTGGAAATTCGATTGAGTGAGATGAGGTTAGGACCACAGTCAGCTGTTGCCTTGCTGCCACGTCTCTTTATCGTAGCAAGTGGTAATAAATCCAATACCGGAAGTTTAAATTAAACTTGATATTACATAAAAATTAGGTCAATAAGCGTCATTTTTTCTGAGAGAATTGGATTACTACAAGTGTTAAGTATGTAAATCTGATTATTTTTAAGAATCTGACGGATTTCCACTATTATATACACTTTTGTAGCGACCGGAAATTGGGTTTTTGTATGTCGTCTCGGAATTCCTTCACAAAAATACGCAATTTTAATATTTCTTTTCTCGGTAATTAGGTCGATAAACGACCCTAAAATTTTACAGAGACAATTATTAATATACTGAGTGAAGCTCAAAAAAAAAATTATGAAAATTCTATGGACTGAAGCCTGGTGATAGGACTACCTCAAAAGTTTCATTATACTCAATACTTGATCGGAGCAGTATTTTTCGAGATAAATCAGGTGTAAGATTAAAATGGGACACCCGGTATATTGTCCGGGTTGTCGCACATAAAAACATTGATTTTCTTATATTAACAAAACTTCTCGCTAAAAGTGAAGCTTGAGATTATTTTCTATTTTCTATCATAAAACGACGATTCCCCGGAAAAGATTCTTCCGGGGTCACAATATGCAATTCGAAATGATGGAATCGTTGACGGGTTACACCTAGCTCGTGGCCCGATAATAATAAAATCAATTGCATTTAATTTTTGCATGAAATTATGTAGTGCTTGGACGAAGGATTTAATAAAATATTGATTTTTGAAAAATAGCTGCAGTCTAAAGTGAATATATCGATTTTTAGCGAAAAAAACCCTGTATTTTCGTTGATAAAAAAAACTATGCTTCGAAAAAAAATATATTCGTTCAAGCACTGCTTCATGATATGTAAAAGAAGTTTGTAAAATTTTAAGTCGATCGATGCAGTGACTTTTGAGATATCGTGGTCACCGATTTTGAGAAAGTCATTTTGAGAAAAGCGGGCTTAAAGTTCTAAAGATCGACTTTAAATGTTCCGAGAATATTTTCCAAATTTTATATCTTGGGAATGCGTCTGAAACCAAAAATCGATTATTTAAAAAATTTCAACTATGTGCAAGCTTAGTCATCCCGGGTGGGGATCCAAATATCGAAGGACCAAATATAGATCGACAAATATTTCGAAACGACAGAATTAGGAACTCTCAAAATAACGAAGGTTTAATTATTCGAAATGTTATGTTTCGATCGAAGAAAAAATCGAATGACCATAAAGCAAAGGATCATTTATTCGAGAGCTCATTTATCTGAAAACGTATATTCAGATCGTCTGCAATTTGAGACATACAAATATAGATTGGAACAATCTATAACATCCATATCTCCGAAACAGAAAAAAGCGAGTATCTAATATTCGTAATACCGCCTATAGCGAAAAGCAATATATCGAGACGCAAAATATCGATGGTCCGAAATGGCGAATGCCAAAATGGCGAACATGGTATGGATGCCTTCCCGGCCGACCGCTACGCTATCTGCCTCGATCTCAAGTTTTCGCCCTCCGGGCCGTTCGACATTTTGACCCTTTGCTATTTTAACCACTCGACTTTTTGGCCGTTCGATTTAATGCTTTCGGTTATTTGAACCGTTGCTATATTTGCAATTCGAAGATTCGTCTTCTCGAATTATTTAGTGTTATTTATATAAGCAATTCGATATTATGTCTCTCAATATTTTTTAAATCGGTTTTTGTTTTTCGCTATATTTCAACTTCGAGATATTCGTATTCGGAATTTTTATTTACGACTATATAAACCCTCCGAACATTGATCTATCTATATTCAAACATTCGACATTTTTTAATTCCATATTTCAGCCCATCCGAATATTGATCCATCGATATTTCGACTCCCACCCGTCATCCCGTGTGAAGGCTCTTTTTTCGCTTTTTTGGGATTTCTTTTTGGCGAACTAAATAAACATGCAACTGCGAATTTCTCACCACATATTTATTCATATTTTGAGCACACTTTACAAGTTTTTCAATCCGAAATCGTCGCTCATTACTGAAGTACACGGCAACTTAGCCACTCATCTTCAAAAAGAGTGTTTCGCGCTGACCACGATTGAGGGTGTTCTGCTTGTCTGTAACAAAAAAATCAAACGGCATTTTAATCTGTAAACTATGAACTAGTTTTTGAACTAGGATTATTAAAAATATTGAAAGGTAAATTTTTGGCATCTTGTTGAACATTTTTTCGTGAATTTTGGTATTTTTCACGACTTCTTCAACATGAAAAGGAAACCGGCTTGATAAAACACAATTATCCGAGTTTGTGATCCGAATACTGAAGAAATTATACAAATTTCAAAGAAATTTGTTCGATTGATTTCGAGATATCGTGCTTGAAAATCGTGCTTCACCAGCTTGAAAAATACAGGTTTGAGAAAAACGCGTTTAAAGGTTCAAATACAATTATCACCAATAAAATTTGGACTCACCCTTAATCTGCTATGCCTGGTCCATAAAGTGAACTTTCAGTTTCCTCAAAAAAATCCTGCAAAGCTGATTGTTGCTCCCTGGCATCAGTTCTCGATTTTTTGAACCAGTCACATGGGATGACTGCCTTGATGACAGCAAACACTTGCTTCGCCCAACTTTGTACCAGTTTTTTCCCCCGTATACATGTCTCAATAAATAAAGGGCCGTCCATAAATTATGCAACGCAAAATTTCCCAATTTTGGACCCCCCCCCCCCCCCCCCCCCCGTAGCGGGACCTTAACGCTGGGCCAGAATCCCCCCCCCTATTCCGTTACGTAACGGGTGCTTTGTCGTCAATAATTGCGATTTTTGTTATAGACATAACTAATTATGAAAGGATCGAGTTTATACTCATTTTATGAAGTATATATTCATCTAGTTTTATACCAATTTTAATGACAAAATCTTAAAAATTAACCTAGATATATGCCTTGATTTGACGACGAAAAAAAAATTGTCTTCATTGTCCCATCGATATCCTAATGAAAGGTTATCTATAAATTGAAAGTCAACAATTTATCGATATCTGTACAAGTGCAGCTCTCGTTATGCGTAGCCGTTTTTTAGATTTTGTTTACATAATGCCGACAGTTTGAACTTTTTTTCTATTTTCAAGGCCCTTTTTCTGTATTCAAGCAGTCTTTAAAAATAGTAATTATCAAATGTCAAAAACGCGGATACGTACAGCCTTAATTATTGCGGTTACAAAAATGTTCTTAAAAAAATTGAAAATCGGTTGATAAGTTTTTAAGTATTCGCTCGGACAAGGTCGAAAAAACTAGTTTCGAGAAAAACGCGTTCAAAGTTTTCGTTCCGTGTTTCTTGATATTAAGATATAAATAATAAGAGCCTGTACTTTATCTATTGTAAATGATGCCACACTTGTAGGGACTGAGGCCACTAACCTCGGTCGGACTACCTGTTCTCACTAAAGTGACTATAACTCCGTCAATTTTCGGACTTGTGAATAAAAATGTTGCCAACATATTTTTCAATACATGTACTTTCAAGAATTATTTTTAAAAAATGTCCTTCAAATTTTGCTTGGGGGAAGTGGGAATGTTACTGTGTTCTGGCACAGTGATTTTCTCCCTTAATTGACATTGCGTATAGACAGCTGTGAGCTGTCCACGGTAAAATTGCACTCGAGGTTTAAATTAAAAACTTGAACATGCAGAAATTTTGCTATTTCTGGCAGTTTTAAAATCGTGACGTAACGCAACCCCCCCCCCCCCCCCCCCTACGTACGTAGACCGTAACGCCTGGCCGAACTCCCCCCACCACAATTGCGTTACGCAATTTATGGACGGCCCCTAACTCTATTATGGTATACCGGCCGATTATATGAATGAAAAAAAAATATAGTCAAAAGAAAATTCATTTGAATTCCATCTAAATATTATCTCTTCTTCAAGTTCGGTACGTTTGTGGCATTAGGAGTTAGACACAAGGATTAGTATATGAGAGCGCCTGGGTAAACATGTGAGCGGGCTACAAAAAGCGCAAAGCTTAGTCAGTATATTCAGGCATAAAGAATACGATACAATATTATCTCTTCTTCAAACAATAATGTCACCTTGTCCAAGCAGATGGTTTATTAAAGGTTTTTTTTCGCACGATAAACATTTTTGTGATATTTCACGAGACAAAAAGAGTTTCAAAAATTCATCTACGAATTCTCAAGGCCAGATGTACGAAGTATATCACCGTGAGGTCTTAACGTTGTTATGGGGTTAAGTCAACATGTTACCACTGGACTGAATTTTTTTCTGGTCCTTTATAACCTCATTGCTCATCATCCTGTGCAGTTTGAATACGCTCCACAGTACAGTTTTTTATAAAAAAAATATCGAAAACTCGACGTATTTCGTGGGCTAATTACATTAAGCTTGTGAAAAACTCCCGATCATTTTTCAGTACATTATTAATATCTGCTAAGCGAATGTTACGGCAGAGCTAGAAAAATAGGTACCGTTCGACTAATTATCGGACCAACCATTGGTACCGTGAAAATGAGGATTCACAGTACCGTTATAAAATTATTAATGTTTTTGATAGCGAATTCGTGCGAAAATCAAGCACACAAAATATTAGACTGTGCAATCATGGCAACGTCGTAGACGGCACAAATGCTACCTATCTTATCGGTATTCGGTAATTATGCCCGGAAACCTCAAACTACTCGGTCAGGATAATTAACAACGAATATTATTGGTACTTATTCTCTTAATTAGTAATAATTACTTAACATTAATTTGATCACTATATTCAGAAATTATACATTTCTAGACATTGCGGGGCAAAAACAAATTAACGCGGTTTTTCTTTTTCATACATACATTTTTTTTTAGAATATCGGAAAACTAATGAAGTTTTTTATTTCTTCGAGATTATAGACAGCTTCAGTACACACTTTTTCCTTCCAACGGAATCTTTTGTACTCGGACCGATATTCATTTTTGATAGCTCCTTGGGCCGATATTGAGGTTACGAATGGGGCGCATATGCCTCTAACTTCGGGACATTTCTGCCAACCTGGGCATTATGCTATACCACGATTTACGACGTTGCCAATTCGTGCCGCGTTAATTGAGGGAGAAAAAGTTATAGAAAATAATTATACAAAGTAATGAAAACACTTAATGTAATCACCGAATGTTCAAAAATGCATATTTTTACAAATAGATGTAGAAAAATAGTTCGAAAACGTACACTTAATATGACGATTATTCGAAAGCTAACAGTTGGTAACACTCAATCGGCTCCGTGCATAAGCATGGGCCGCTCCCTTCGTACTTCACCCCCGAGGGCTAAACCCCATAACAACCTTAAGGAATCATCACAGTGTAACGGGTCGAAAAATAGCGTATTTTCGCTTTTTTTCGATGGTTAAAATACGCTAATCAGTCTGATTTTTTAATGGAAAATCAAAGGACTTATGAAGGACAGAAAATAATGTTTTAAACATTTTTTTACGGTTGTGGCCGTCAATATTATCTGAAACAAAATTTGTAAAAAGATTATTAATCAGTATGAAAGCCGGTATCTTGCTATGGAGGTTTTTTAAAATCAAACTTGACAAAATAGCGGCGTTTTGAATTTTTTTAAAGTATCGAACTTAGCCAATTTTTCAAGTTTTTCGTTAAAAAATATGAAGATAAAAAAAGCTTCCATAGCAAGATAAAGAATGGCGAGAAGAATGTTGTTTCAAAATTCGAGACGGATAGCTTGAAAACTCTTCCTTTGAGAGTGTACACCGTTTTGAAAAACGACATTTCGAGAAAAACGCGTTTAAAGTTTCGAGTGCGGAATTTTCATATAAATTGTCTACTTACCATGAATCGGCGATGCCAGGTCCATGTTTATAACCGTCTATACTATCCCACAATGCAACAAAAAAAAAACGATTTCTCGAAAATTTTACACTCTAATGATTCCTTAAAAGAAATGATAAAATGCACCAAAAATGTTTTTTTCTCCCGTTAGTTATAACTTTATCGCATTATAAATACGATATATATGATACTATGTAAGTCGAAAGCGATGATTCAACTATAATTCAATTTTGCGAAAGAAATTGAAAATGATGTTTCTTTTATTATTTGTTTCGACGACAATGTTTTTACTGTAATTATTATGGAATTTTACAGGTAACTAAACTTTCCGAAATATATTGATTTCCGAGATTCATTCATTTGCATCATTACTATTGTTGTTCAATTCTACGGATAATCATATTTGTCGACAGATTTAATTAATGAATAAAATTGAAATTGAAATAAATGCATAAAAAGGATTAGTTAAATCAACAAAAAACGTATCACGAAAGCGTCAGTCACGTCATCATGTTTGTTTAATCCAGATGTTTTCGCAGAATACAAAAGTCGCGGTAAATGTCTTTTACAGTGCCATTATGGCTCTCTTCAAGACACGTTGCTTGTTTTTTTGATATTTGTGTCTTTGATTCCTCTTTTTGCTGGCATCCTTGAACAATTGTACGCCTTCGCGTTCCTCAATGATACGCTGGGTGTAGACCATACCGTAGAGATTGAAGCCGATCGTGTCCTGCGACACAAAACGACAAATAAGAGACGTTCCATTGATCCTCCAACAAGTGTTTACACAATTTCCAACGTCGCTTGTTATCGGTCATTTTATGAAAGTGTTTTGCGAGCTTCATTAGCGTTATATGCTTGCACCTTACTGCGTCATCGAAGTATCTATATTGACTTTGTGATGCAAAACGGATTTTGCTAAATCCGTAAGAAAAATCTAAATCAACAGTGATGGAAGACTCTTTGGGGGGTCTCTGAGAAACTGGAATAAACGAAGTGACCAGTGCGAAATAAAAGTAAAAGGAATGAGACCGTAAAAGACCGCAAGGGCATGCGAGGAAAGAGGAAGAGAAAAATAAGAAAAACATAATAAGCCCAAGTAACTGCTGTTACTGTTGTTTTATGCACATTACTATTTTCTTTTCGCGTTGATTTTGGTAATTTTTTTCATTACTTTACATTTTCTAATAAATAAAATGCATTACCCGTTACATTACATTCAGTAATGTAAAAAATTTCCATTACTTATTACATTACATTTTATAATGCAAACAATTGCCATTACTCATTACATTGAATTTTGCAATGTAAACAATTGCCATTACTCATTACATTGGAATTTGTAATGTAAAAAATTTCATTCTTCATTACATTACATTTTGTAACGTGAAATATTTTCATTACCCATTACAATGTAATGGGTAATACTGTTCTGCGGTGTTGCCATATGTCTTCTTATTATAGGATTATATAGGACAAATATTTTTTACGGATAATTATTCTGTCTTTACTGAACGTTTTTAGCAAAACTAAATAGTAAAGGCAATCCAAACTTATTTCACTCTTTCCCTAACTAGATTGCTATCTAAACATAATTTGTTTTCAAAATTTATAAACACAATAAAATGGTACGACGAATTATGTAACCTGACTTTCGATCAATGCAAACCCTGCAGAGTTAAAAGTTTAAATTTTAAAACCCATTATCTCCCAATATAAATAGTCAACTGTTCTGAAATTTCACTGAGACATGCATAATGAGATGAACAATGTCTGGTTAAAATTTGAACAAAATCTACAGAAATCAAGTGGACGCGCTCGTTCTACCCTGAGGGGGAATATGCCTTTGTAAATTTTGTTTTTTGCATTTTTTCCCTACATCTTTCAGAAAAGAAGAAGAGCAAGAGAATCTTGAATTAGAAGGACAAATGCATGGTCTAGGCATCGCCGATTAAAGGTAAAGACGAAATTTCCATGACTTTACAGTACTTAAGGAGGTTGGAGCGTTAGCCACAATCCAAGATTAAATTTAATTTAAAAAAATACACGTTATTGTTTATATTATACTGAGTCTTTACGATTTTTTTACCGTTTTTCACCACCAAACACCAGATATAAAAAGTAGTTTAATGTATGTAATTTAACGTGCGGTTAGATGGGCAACTAAACGTTATGTAATTTTTTTTGTCTTTTAACACCAAGATGAACCATTTCTAACAACGAATTAACGCAAACTGAACCTTTGTAAACATTTAGAAAAAAAAAATGCTCATCTTGCCCATCGTAAACCATGGGCCAATAATCTCGTGACGTAAATACGAATAGGCATAATTATAAATTACTCAAAATTTCATTGTGAATTGTATAAAACATTCGTTGTGTTAGTTTTTTTCATAATAATCATCGATAATGTTATACTTTTTCAAGTTGGTAGTAACACAAAAGTTTTTCTACTTTACGTAATAAAAATATTAAAATTCATAATTTTGTATGCATGTACAGAATAAATCTGTACCTTGTATGCATTTTTTTGAGGTTCATTGAAAAAAAAATGAATAAATCGTCATTTGACTCAACTGAACCGCTCCAACCTCCTTAAAACTTCAAACGCGTTTTTTTCGAAACTATGTTTTGAGACACGGGCGTATGCGCAGCGCCTCGAGTTTTCAATTGACTTGAAATTTTAACTGTACCTTCTTGACAACATTTTCTAGTCCAGTACGTAGGCTTTTTTCGATGTTGAAATTTAACAATTTTATGATCGATATACGACCGACTTTTTAACGATTTTTTTTTCAATTAACGTCATTTTTTTTATCAACATTTTGAAAAAACCCTACGTACTGGACTCCTTTTTTATATCTACTTTCAAAATATTTTTCGTTTTTTGTTCTAGCTTGAAAATTATGACCTGTGCGAATACGCCCGTATAGGACTATGAAAAAAAGTTTTCTTTCATCGACTACTGCGCCGCCATTTGGTTTTAAAATAATTGAAAAAAAAAATGTCTTTTACCTTAAGACTTGTATTAACATGTATAAAAGACCGAATTTAAAAATATTGTTTTGTTTTTCTTGAATAAATTGTCAAAAATGACCCTCGATTTTGCCTTCACAAAGGTATATTCCCCCTTAAGTAGCGCGTAGGTATATTCTCGATTTTCTTGTGACTCAATTATGATGACTATAATCGATATTTAGGTCACGCCTTATTGTCTTATCAGAGACGGTATTCGAATTACCTTCAACGAAGTAACACGTTCCATGGCTAATCGTCTGACTTCTTGCAGAGTCGGTAAAAGTTCGGTACTCGCGACGATCGGTCCATGATGAGCTTGCACCAAACTGAGGGCCAATCGGGCCAATAATTCCGTCTGCGATTCGCCCTTCAATAATTTCGGGAGTTCCCGTAGAATCTCGCAAGCCGCCGAATACGGCAACAGCAACAGAGTTTCGTCCAAATCGCTGCGATGGAATGAAAAAGCGAGATAAGTGCGTGGCAAGCGACGCGGCGAAGTAGGACTACGTAGCTTGTTAGATACGCCCGTAATTGGAATATTTAATCATAACTGTTATTAAATCGAATTAGTGATGCGCGTTGGTGGAAAAACCGTATTTTCCTGAGCGAAAATTGTGTCATAAAGAATCTTAAGGTGAATAATGGTCATCCACTGCCTTAAGAGCCTAGTAAACATTTTGGAAAATATCTATTTTTGGTTTTCGGGGGATTCTCAACGTTATATGAAAATATAACGGTTCAAAGATATTGTCTAAAAATTTCAAGGCGATCCGTTTAAAATTGAGGGACTTTTATAGGGCGTTTGGAGGTGGGTAAAATTACTTTTTCAAAATCGGTCACCACGATAGCCCAAAAATCACTGCGTCCATCAACTTCAAATTTTACAAGCTTCTTTTACGCATCAAACAGCAATGCTTGAAAGGAATTTTGTTTTCGATGGTTAGTTTATTTTTTAGCAACGAAAATAGACCATTTTTTTGCCGAAAATCGATACTTTCACTCTGTCGGATTAAGTTCACGATTTTTTATAAAGTTTACTAATTTATAAACTAATTAGTTTATAAATGAATACTAATTTATAAATTAGTATTAATTTATAAACTTAATTATAAACTAAGTTTATTAATTAACATAATTTATAAACTTAAATTAAATTTATTAATTTAATTTAAATAAGGACCAGTACGAATTTTGAAATTCGCACTGGTGATTAAGAGTGGTGTAAACGTAATAATTTTAAACGTTTTCACCACTCTAAACGTTTAAAATTAATTCATTTTTCGCGATTTTTTTGGGTGGTAGAACAAGTAAGAGGATAATAATATTCAAAGATGCTATTAGTCATATCTTCAAGTAAACAAAAAAATGTAAATTGAAAAATTATACAAAATGGTGACGCTGGAGCTATGCTCGCGTGACATGTTGAATTTGAACGCTCTGCGCAGTATAATTGATGCAAATTCGAATTTGGAAAAAAACTTATTTCTGACAATTTACATGAGTATAGCTGGAGAAATACGTATGGGATTTTGAAAATATGAATTTTTGTGTAATGGGCAAGCATTTAAAGTAAAAACTCAATTCTTGACCGAAAAAAAGCATAATCATTTGTTAATAACTAATTTTATAATTAACTCATGAAAAGTCCTATACGTATTTCTTTTTGGAATGTTACTTTAAAGATATGCTTAAAATTTGGAGTGAAAAGAATGAAAACTGTGGGAGTTATGCTGCGTGGCGTTTTGAAAAATTGTGTTCCGAGAAAAACGGTCGATGCCTTGCACACGGGCCAGCCACTGCCACAGTAGACCCACGCGGGCCTGCGAACATTTGTTTTACAGGTACCAAACGTTATTCCCTCTTATTCTAGATGGTTCAAAGCATCTCTTAAGGCGGGATATACATTTACAACGATCAAAATCGATTTATTTATTTTTTCTTTAAACGATAGAACTATATATGTAGAATATTGTCCCAAAGTGTTAAAGCGAAATTTGAAAAACTTCAATGGTTACAGCCTGTCAATGCTGTGCCTCACCGCTCGGATTCGGAGCAGTCGTGAACTTCAAACGCATTTTCCTCAATACTGCATTATCGAAATTGGTGTGCAGGATTACTCAAAAATTATTAAGGCCTTAGGCCACAGTATAGGGTGTCAAATCATGTGCGAATTTAACAATTTTTTTAAATAAAAAAGTGATTCACTCATAAAATTAATTACACATCTATTTAGTATGAATATCAAGCTGTTAGAAAATATATATATATTGTCTTTCGATGTACAAAATGGCCGACTACTCGAAACTTCTCGAAACAGCTTTTTTCCAATTGGCGTGACAAATAACTTCAACAATTTTCACTCGATTTTCTTCAAATTTAAAAGTTATGTTCCTAATTGCATTTTGCAGAGAAGTACGTACGGAATTTCTGATCAGTGGAAAACTTTTCATTTTATGAGTAGTTTATGAGCAGTTAGAACGAAATTTTCCACTGAAAATTCATTTCTTAAGTACCTAGAACTTTTGAATAAAACAATATTTTTAAAATTCCGTACGCACTTCTCTAGGTATTCTAATGTAGATTGACGAGAATTTTTGGTTTTTGTTCTACGTAAAAAATTGTGGGTTCTAAATGTCACGCCGCGGAGCGCCTAAAAAAAGATAACAAAAGAAAATATTAGTAGTCGGCCATTTTGTACATCGAAAAAAAATATATATATATTTTCTAATAGCTTGATATTCATACTAAATAGATGTGTAATTCATTTTATGAGTGATACACTTTTTCATACAAAAAATTGTTACATTCGCACATGATTTTATACCCGTTACTGTGGCCTAAGGCCTTAAGCCGATTCGGTTGAAACTTAGTAGAAATATTGATAATATTCGTACCTTCTACTTGACGAGAATTGTTTTTGAAAAATTGGAAAAAAAAACTACTTTTTTAATCCACATTTTACAGAAATGTTGCGTGAGATGTTGATTTTTTTGTGTAAATGCGTGCCATTTTCTTACATTTGCATTTTCTTCATTTTAATTACCGTCACATAGAAACTATACATGTTCGAACTGAAAAAATGTTTGAACTTTTTTGCAAATCAAAGTCTACGGGAAGCTAGACTGCACGCCGATTCGCAACTCCCGCGGCGACCTTGCTGTAACACTCTGCCACAGCGTCGCCATTTTGATGATGAAATCATTAAAAAAAATTGTTTTGTATACTTGAATATACTATTAAAGTATACCTAAAGTTTGATAATTGTAAAATAATTATTTCTTAATTTAAAAAATCTCTCAATATTGCTTATTTTTTCCTGTCTAAATGTATATTCCGCCTTAGGCTAGTTTTTAAAAAATCAATTTTCTGCAAATACTACAGTGGTGTTGTCTCTTAAGGTCGTTTTTTAGCCGGACATGCGACTTTCTTGATCAAATAGTGCCAAATGTGCAAAAATCAATATTTCGTAATAATCGTGTGTACTTCGCTGGCAAAACTCATGTAGACGACTAAAGTTTTTTTTTTCTTATTTTTTGTTCTATATGCTCATGTGCATTTCCAACGAGTCTGCCCGTGGAAGGCCTAAAAAGGCCTTCTTCTGTCGATCACTGGGCCGCCATTTTGTATTTTTTGGAAAAAAACATTTTTTTAAGCACCTACAGATATATACAATAAACCCTCCAAACGTCATTTTGATTGATTAATTAGTGTCCTGCAAAAAAATTCTTGTTTTCCGACCATCCAAAGGTGTATAAGATCTTAAAAAACGTGTTTACACACTTATCGTTGCATCTATACGAAGTATAAACACCAGGAGCTACGAAGCTTTGACGAGACCGTTGAACGGACATGACCAAATTATGAGAGTTCTCGTTTGATAAATTCTCGATCCCCTCGTACAAATATCAGAAAAGTCCGAGGCACTTGTTTCCCATTACGAATTTACATCCTGTTACCTTGCTCTCACGCGTTTGAATGTTTCCAATAGGAAGTCTTCGGTGGATGTGCAATTGTAAGCCTGCATCAAAAGTGGCAACGGTGGCGAAGGATTCGGCGGTTCAACGTTCGCCAATTGTTCCCGATAATCTCTGCACACGTCCAAACACTCGAGAACGAGCTCAGCGGCTTTTTCCGTATTTGCCGTTTTTCTCGACGGCAATAATTGCTGTTTTTGGCCCTGAACAGCAGTCGTGTCACCGGTAACCAATTCGTTCTCCTCTTTCTCCCGCTCTTCCTCCGCCTCGTCGTCCAGCACCAGAGTTTCCGTCGACCGTTCGTACAGTCGCACAACTCGATCCGAACCGCAAGAGGCGACGAACATTCCGTTCGGTGAAACCGCGCAACTCCAGGCCTCGCCGCAGTGACCCTTGATGATTCGATAACAAAACAAAAATCGATGTACAAGTCTATCACTCGTAAGTGCGGTATGATGGCCCCATGTTTGGTGAATCGGCGACTACCGAAACGATACCGGGCTTGTTACGCATTAGTGACTGAGAAATTCCCTGATTTTTCCAGGTTTTCCTTACAGGTTTTGCAAAAATTCCAGGTTACGCAAATGACCCAGATTAGGGTCTAATAAAGAACACTCTGTTTTCATCAAATATATATCTTACTAAGTTAAATACCACAAGTTAAGAGGTCTCACTTTAGATACTAATAAAGGCTATTTTCATAATTTTTATATGATAGATATGGACATAAATTCATGTTATGAATATGGATATAAATTCATGTTTATATTATAGATATGGATATAAAAGTTGTTACACTTAATAAATACACTTTCGAAATACGTTAAAAAAATTGTATGTATTTATGTAACCCAAACAAACTTTAAACGCGTTTTTCGACGGCTTGTTGATAAAATCTTCGAAACTACTGAACCGATGCTTATGAAATGTTAACCACATATTCTTTACAACTATAGCTACAGTGCACAACAAGGTTTTTTTTTATTTTGATATTTTCCATTTTTTGCCAAAAACAGTGCAATTTTTTTTGTTTCGATTTTTTTTTAATCTCCGCCATTTTGTTATTTTTGCATATATCACAAATCGTATGATATGCGCTATAGCCATTAACATACTGAATCTAAAACCGTTTGATTTTTTTGTTTCGGATGATCTATCTCCGAGATTTCATCAACAGCGCAGACGTGCAATTTTTTTAGGACCATTTATTAACTACCATTTTTGTCTATAAATAGTGACATGAATAAATTTAAAAAAAAAGTTCATGTATTTCGAAAGTGTATTTATGAAGTGTAACTTTTATATCAATATCTATAATATAAACCTATCAGAAAATTCATGAAAATAGCGTTTTTAGCGTCTTGAGTGAGAAGACCCCTTAAGTCTCGTTTCAACCATACTAGTATTTGTAAACGTTACGAACTACACGGCAAATATAACATACGTAGAAATAGCAATGAATCATTTTTGCGAAAAAAAAAACAACATTTTTAACCGACTTGAAAAAACAAAGGAAATTCTCTGGATGAGACAAGGTGGCCAAAAATTTGCTTAATAGACGAAATTATAGCGATTACAAACGGTGACCCGTAAAAATGGGAGGAAAACCTGGTAAAGGTATTGAGAGATCTGGAGATAGAAGATATAATAACAATGGCAAGGGAGCGAAAAGAAGTGAAACAAATAAACGAAAGGATAGAAGAGGGACTGGAAAACTTAAAAAACAGAATTTTAAGGAGGGAAGAAGAAAGAATTAGAAAATCGACGTATAACGATAAGTATAAATATATTATAGGAAAGGACGAGATGCCATGGAAATGTTGGTCAGATGAGGGAGTGAAGGGCAGGGACAAGGAAATATGGGCGAGGCTAACATGTGGCAACATAGGAAGGGTGGGAAAGAAAGGGTAAAAGGATTGGAGGTGCAGGATATGTAAAGAAAAAAATGAGACATTGTAGCACCTTAATAATATATAAAAAAAGGTAGGAAGGAATGGATGATTCGGCAGTAAAGGGGGAAATCATAAATATGCTGGGAGGAAAAATTCAAATAGGGATATGCGAGTTTGTTTGGGGAAATAGAGGAAATATGTAGAAAGATGAGTAAGGAGCATGGGGGAGAAGAGATCGACGAAGAGGACGAATAAATAAAGAAAGGGAGAATGTGAAAATACTGCGCAATGTAGGAATGTAGGGAGTAAATAATAAGTAAAAAGTATGTATGTGAAATTGTCATGTTTTGTAAAAAGCTTTGCGAAAAAGTTGTGCAAATAAAACTCGATATTACTATAAAGGAAATTCTCCATTCGACCCTTCTATTGAAAAATTATGTTGAACTGGATAACATAATTTTTTTAAAGATAAAATATATGGAAATTTTGAAAATTTAAATAAAATTTTTCAAATTTGACATTCGGAAAATAGTTTAAGCATTGTAATGTAAAAAAAATACATTAGAAGCAAATAGAGAACCTGTTCTTTATTACAAACAGAATTTCAATGTCGGTGACAATAAATAAAGAATAAATATAAACACTTATCTATAATAATAATGACGTGGTTGTGTATCGACAGATCGAATGGAAATGTATAGAGCTTTACAGTAATTTAGTTTTCAGTTTTTTTTTTAAATCTTCAATGTTTTGCACTGACATAACTTTTTTTGTATATAATGAAGAATAATATAAACATTTAAAACATACAGAAATATTAATTTTCATACTGTTCAGTTTTCATGTCAAGTCGCTTTCATTTTTCGTAATTCTCGCGAAAAGTAAATTCTGAGAAAATTCCCGAGAATTTTTAATATTTCCTGACTTTTCCATGATTATTCCAGGAGGAAAGAAATTTCCTGAGTTTTCCCGGTTTCCCTGTTTTTCATATGCGTATTTTCGGCCATTTTTATATAGTTTCCCCAAGGTATTCTAATTCCAAAAAGCGGCAGGTAAGTGTAACGGTATTTGTATCGTACTTGGAGGGTGATGATTTTCTGAAAATTGTCGACGTCCCACTGCTTCACTTTGCCGTCCTTGCCACACGTAAAAACGTAATGAGTTCTGGGAACGAAGGCGAGGCCCGTGACCGAATCATCGTGGGCGAATATCGACTTGTGACAATCGCCAAAATCCATGCCCCATACTTTGAAGTTCCTGTCGGCCGAGCCGGTCGCTATGAGGGTCGAGTCGCTCGAAATGTCCATGCACAGAACGGGCAATTTGTGACCGTACAGCGATACAAAGAACTGGAGGAAGAAAGAAATAGAGGCACTCCGTACATCCACTTCCATGGAGAAGTTAAGGGGTTAGGCTACTGTGAACATTTTGAAGCTCGCCGCTCCACCCAAGTCACATTCGAAGAGGAAGTAAATTCTGCCAGGCAACATATGGCGCGGGAGTCGCAGTTTGAAGGTGAACTTATGACAACGATAGAACCGCTAGTAAAACTTGAAAGCTTTTTTTTTCTCGAAAATATGTTTTTCAAAACCGTGCACACGATTTCTCGACGTCTAATAAACGGATTGAATTGAAATTTGATACACTTATTCAATGTAATAGTAGTCTTGACCGACTTTTTTCCTCGTAACATTTTTAAACGTTAGTTATTAACAATAATGATACCATGTTTTCTCGAAAAATCGAGAGAAAAAAATTCCCAAAGTTTTTTTTTTTATTATTGAAACACGATAACAACAAAAGCTCGGTCAATTCTTAGCCAATATTGTCTATTGAAAAAAAACCTCTTTTTTTTAATTTCACATGAATCGGGTGGCCAAATTAAGTACACCGTGAAGGAGTTTCGACACCAAAATCGAAATGCTTGTAGACGATTGAAATTCATATCACCAAGAGATTCATTTAGGATGCATTAAGGAGGTTGGAGCGTTAGCCACAATCCAAGGTTAAATTTAATTTAAAAAGTACATGTTATTGTTTACACTATACTGAGTCTTTACGAATTTTTTGAACTTTTTTCACCACCAAACACCAGAGATAAAAAAAATAGTTTAATGTTTGTAATTTAACGTGCGGTTAGATGGGCAAGACTTTTACACTATAGGTTATGTAATTTTTATTGTTACTTAGCACCAAGATTAACCATTTCTAACAACGGATTAACGCAAGCTGAACCTTTGTGAACATTTAGAAAAAAATAATCCTCATCTTGCCCATCGTAAACCATGGGCCAATAATCTCGTGACGTAAATATGAATAGGCATAATTATGAATTACTCAAAATTTCATTGTGAATTGTATAAAACATTCGTTGTCGTAGTTTTTTCACAATAATCATCGATAATGTTATGCTTTTTCAAGTTGGTAGTAACACAAAAGTTTTTCTACTTTACGTAATAAAAATGTTAAAATGCACAATTTTGCTCTTTAATTATATATTTAAAAAAATTAGCATATATAGAATAAATGTGTACCTCGTATGCATTTTTTGAGGTTCATTGAAAGAAAAAAAATTAATATACCGTCATTTGACTCAACTGAATCGTTCCACCCTCCTTAAATGTCCAAAAATTAATCCGTTTCACCACATAGTTCCGGAGATTTTTAAGGTTCAAGTTGAGTTTTGTTCGAGTATTGTTAATGAACCAAGTGGAGAAACGGCTTAATTTTTTAACACGACATTCCTGACAGTAATCGCAGTTTGTTCAGTTTTTTAAATTTAAATCGAAGCATTATTTTAACCCCTACAGCCCTATAACCAGTGTTTACGAAGTGTCACGTTCCGTGAAGTTTCAACTTGAACCTTAATCCATTTGGTAATACACGTGGCACTTCGTAAACACTAGTTATAGGGCTGTAGGAGTTAAAATAATGCTTCGATTTAAATTTAAAAAAAACTGAACAAACTGCGATTAGTATCATGAATGTCGTGTAAAAAAATTAAGCGGTATCTCCACTTGGTTCATTAATAATACTCGACCAAAACTCAACTTGAACCTTAAAAATCTCCGGAACTATGTGGTGAAACGGATTAATTTTTGGACAGTTAAGGAGGTTGGAGCGATTCAGTTGAGTCAAATGACGGTATATTAATTTCTTTTTCTTTCAATGAACCTCAAAAAATGCGTACGAGGTACACATTTATTCTATATATGCTAATTTTTTTAAATATATAATTAAAGAGCAAAATTGTGGTGAAACTATGTGGTGAAACGGATTAATTTGTGGACAGTTGATGCATCCTAAATTAATCTCTTGGTGTTATGAATTTCAATCGTCTACAGGCATTTCGATTTTGGTATCGAAACTCCTTAATCCCGTCACGTTCAAAGGTCTTTGTTTATAACTTTTTTAATTATCAATATTATTGTATGATATTTGGTACACAACTTTGTTAAGGCACCACACCACGGAAGAAAATTGTCATTTTTTTTCATTTTCTAAAAGATACATCTGTTAAAACTGCTCTCACCAATTATTTTAAAGAAATTTGTCAAATTGGCGGGTATACAGGATTTTTTGTGAAACCGTTCGAAGCGCACGACCGTGCCGAGCGGCAGATATGCGGCTTTGAACGCGTTTTTCTCGAAACTACGTTTTTCAACCTGGTTGACAGCATATTAAAGAAACTATTCATCCGATTTGCATGCGCCAAGTCTCAAACTGTTTGAACATGCAGTCTCTATGGCACCACGTAGGGATTTTCTTATAAAGGGCCCCCTGCTAATTTTTTTTCATAAATGATGAAAATTTTCCATGAAAATTGGAAATAAAATGCGCTGGTCCGCCATTTTTTTTTAGATATTGGAATTCCCCTACGTGATGCTGTAAACCTATATGTCTAGTTTCTAAATATATTTTTATTTTATTTTTCAAATGAACCGTGTGGCTTAATCGCTGTCAACCGCCGAGCAGCAATTTCGTCGGAGTGTCCTCTTGAAAGCGGCGTACACCGCAAACTATACTTTAGATTCGAGGACAAAAATTTGTATACAGTCTTCTATATGTATATATTGACTATGAATATTAATTTTAAAAAATCCATTCATCGTTTGCTTGAAAATAATTACGAAAAATACACCTTCGTACCGCGCACGAACCGTGGTGTGGTGCCTTAATGTACATACAAATAAATGTCCAAACGGTTTTTCAATCATCTTACTTATTCCTTCAAAATTATTTTTTTCAGCCCTGATTTTCGGGCGGTCACACAAGCCTGACCCCTTAAAGTGAAAATTGAAAGAGGCGTCGACTACCTTGAAGGTATCCATGAAGAATATCTTTACAGTCGAATCGAGAAGAGAGACAGCGACGAATCGGTTGTTCGGCGAGATTCTCACGCAGAGTACGCTCTCCTCGAGCTTCAACGTTCTCGAGTGAAGTACGGACAGTACTTTGACTCTCGTTTCACTCTCCGGATCCTCGACAAGCTCAAAGTTCCAAAACTTCACGGTCTGGTCGCCGCCACCACTCGCGACACCTTTCTGCAATCGCACAATTCAATTTTCGCTTTACATCGTTTCAATTCTCTCCTCGCGTTGACGGTAATCGATCGTTGGGATGATTGCACCGCTCGTCGGTTAGTTTACCATGTCAGGAAACAGCGTGACGCTCCACAACTCCTTCGTGTGTGCCGGAACTTCTTCCAAAACGTCCCCGGAAGCTATGTCGATTATCAGCATTTTTCCGTCCTTCAAGCCAACTATCAAGTGTCTGTCACCGGGCACGAAAGTCGCCGTCAACGCGTAACCACATTCCACTGTCCTCAGACACGTCAAAGATGGTCTGTAGAATGAACGAAAGAACAGCGGAATCGATCCATCTTACATTTTGCTTCCTCCTAAGAAAGGCTTCGTTTTGGTTGGTTTTTTATTCGACATTTCAATGGGAATTTGCTCGATTTTTTTCCGCGCTCTAATTGCCCGAAAAAATGTTAAAATGAAATTTAGAAAAAAAAACAGTGGTAGAGTTCCGAGCTTGCAAATTCGCGTTCTACGAATACGCAAATTTGCATTTTTATAAAATAAAGCGATGGTTCTGCTTTCTCAAATTTTGCCAGGTCGGGCGCAGCACTAGCGCCACGTAGCACTCGTATTTTTTACGACTCTGTCGAAGGCCCTTTGGTTCTGGTAATAATATTGTGATAAATCGAAGAAGACAAAGGTAATGATTTTTAATAACGGAGGAAAAGCTAAGAAGAAATAGGAATGGAAGATCAAAGGTGAAAACACCCAGATAGTAAAGGAATTTAAATACTTGGGGTATTGGTTTACATGTAAAAACTCGATTTGGGCACGTGGAAAAAAATTGGCAGGGAAAACGCAAAAAGCAACAAAATAGGGTATGAGAAATGTGGAAGAGGGTGGAGGAATATGATGGAGGCGAGACTCTATTTGTTAGATTCAATAGTGAAAGCAGGAGCAATGTATGGGGTGGAGATATGGGGAATGGGTGAAATAAGCGTTTTGGAAAGAATACAGAGTAGGTACTGTAAGATGGCGTTAGGAGTGGACAAAGCAACTCCAAACTACGTAGAGAAGAGAGAGGGAGGTGCCTACCATGGAATATATGATAAGGGAAAGAGCGTTAAGGCATATAAGATAGATGCTTCGGATGGAGGAGTCAAGATGGCCAAAAATCTGCCTATTTAAGCAAATAAGAACAATTACAAACGGAATCCCGTCAAAGTGGGGAAAAGATTTAGAGAAAGTTGTAAATGGATATGGGAATAGAAGAGATAATAACAATGATAAGGGAAATAGGAGAAGTGGAAAGAATAGACGAAAGGATAGAAGAAGAATTGGAAAACTTAAAAACGAAAATTTCAAAAGGAACAAAATAAGAAAATCAATGCGTAATGAAAAATACAAATATATTGTGGAAAACGAAAAAAAAAAAGCTATGGAAATACTGGTCGGAAGAGGGAGTATACGGAAGGGATGAAGAAATGTGGGCGAGATTAAGGCGAGAAATCCCTTGAGAATTTTCAAAAAATCGATTTTTTTTACATATTTCGAACGTATGATACCCAAAGAATATACTGACCAAAGGAAAACTCGAAATATTGAATATTTACGGAGTTATCGCATATAGTCTGGAGCGCGGGGACGGCATGCGGTCAGGTAGCGAGTAAACTTCGAACGCGATTAACGCGAAACGACTTTTTCAAAAACTGCTCGTGTTGTAGCTCAAAAAGTTATCGACCGATTTGGATGAAATTTTGGGAGGTAACTCTCAGTAATATTATCGGAAGGATATACCTAAAGTTTAATAGGTAGCGTGTAAATAAATAATTTTTTTGTGGTAACAAATGTCGAAAAAATGGTCGAGAATTCGAACTTTGGAGTAGAAAGGCTCCCAAATTTTCACTTTTGCACTTTTTCATCATTTTTTATGTATATCCTTCCCCGTAATATGTCAGTAAACGGATGACACTCATTAAATCTTTTTCAGATCAACAGAAAAAGAGTGACAACTGCACCACTTTTCTGCATTTTGTTAGTCATCCCAAATTTTTTTTCAACTTGACTTCTAATAAACTCATGGCCAAATTTGAAATTGATCAGATTATTTTATCCCCTCTAAAAAAATTCCCGAAAAATACCTATTTTTCACGCTCCTAAAGGGATTTCTCGCCTTAAGATGCGGAAACTTAGGAAGGGCAGGAAAGAGGGGGGTACGGATTGGAGGTGCAGGATTTGTAAAGAGAACGAGACGCTGGAGCACCTGTTTGTATGTGGAAAAGGAGGAAGGGGGAGGAGAAAGAGATGGAAAGGAGGATTAAGCTAAGAAAAAAATAAAGAAATGTTAGAGAGTGACAGGGGAAAGAGTATGCAGAGTGGAAGATAAGTTAAAGTAGTTTTAAGAGAAAAAAAAACCTTCGTGTAAAAAAAAAACTTGTGCTAAGAAAACTCGACTTGATTGATTGATATTGTGATAAATTATAAAAAAATTGAATCGCGCCTCATTTGCATTTCATATGTTTACATTAAATCAATTTGACTGGCCAAAAACGGCGTTTCCTCAGAGTCAACTGAAAAAAAGTAAGTAAAATTTCCTTGCAATGTATATTTTTGTTTAATTTCAATTTTGTTATAAGGCGAGAAAAATTGAGCTACATAATTGCTTTTATGAAAACGTAAGAAACAAATATTATTCCTAGACGACTTGATAATGTAATAAATGAAGTTGAGTTTCCAGACCGAAATTAGCATAATTTTAAAGACCAGCCGCGAGAATATAAATCACAATATTAATGTTCAACCTCAAACTCAATATAAGGGAAAACTGTTGGTATCTGCTGAATACGTCAGGGACGTAGAAGAGTTGGGGGCAAAACATGACCCAAGTTTAATAATTCAAACCTCTATTTCTGCGACGCCTTACGAAAGTTCTTTGAAGGTAATACTGCAGCTATGCGTTGTCCAACTTTCAATTTACCGCAGGGAATCGATCAAATTTGCATTTACTATTCCCTCCGGTATTTTTGCAATTTATTACACAGTAACTGACGTGGCCCATTTTTGGTAAAATAATATTTTCAATTCGATTGGAAGTATCTCGTACTACGCTCACAAAGATTTAACTGATAAATAAATAGCCGAGTTTATTGCAACTTTTGTCCACTGCGAGCGCTGCGTTCGATTTCATCAACCCGACCCTATACTCTGCACGGAGCCACTCTTCTATTAGGTAAATAGGCTATTATGAAGAAAACGTTCAAAATGAAAGTGAGTTTCATTGGGTTGATATCGCACGACTAGGAAGCGATGTGCATTTCTGCAATACGCGCAATTTTTCTATTTCTCTATTTCGCATTCTCGATCCTGTACCTGTTCCATAATTTCACGGAATCACCGCTGGCTGTGGCGAACGCCAAGTTATCGGAACTGAAGCAAATCGCTCGGATATCCGTACGATGCCCCTGCGAAGATATCGTGCGCAAAACCTCGGCTCCTTGCTCTTTGTCCGTGAGAGATAGGGAATGTAGTTCCAAGGTGTTGTTGATCACGCTCACGCAAATCTGTGAACGATCAATCTCGTGAACAGGTGTCTGAAATAATAAATGCTGATTTCGGTGGCCCCAAGAATGGAGAAATTAGTTTACCCGAAGTTCACCACCTTTGCCCAGTACTAAGTCCATTGCTTTGGCTTTTCGCGCTGCTTTGACAGCGGTGAGGCGTCTGACTTCGTCCTTGAGGAACGAGACTTCTGGAATTACTTCCTCCTCGTCTTTTTTCCTGGCAAATTGATGATCGAAAATGTTGACCAATTCGAGAAAAATTACTATATCGCTTATAGTTTTATCTAATTTAAGGTATTCCTTTCGCTAAAGGCCGTATTTTGTAGGGACACAAGCAGGGCCCTTCTGAATCATTGGTAAATTACAGTTGAGCTTAAGGGGCTATATACAGTTGAAATTTTTGAAAAATCGGTTTAAATTTTTTTTTTTTTTCGTAATATACATATATTTAAGGAGATATATACACCTAGATGGTCGAAAAAATCGATTTAGAAGCTATGAACATTCCGTCGACCGTAGAAGACCTACACTACGGGCCTGGTATCGATGATTCCATGTAAGTTGACAAATTTCACGATTTATTCATTCCCACATTTTCAAACGCGTTTTTCACAAAACCATGTTTTTGCAAATCGGTACCCAAAATTTCTCGAAAACCAATGAACCGATTGCCTTGAGGTTTTTTGTGGTTATTCTATACACCATTATCTAGTACTTGTCATAGGATTTTTTTTCCGTTACTGAGTTTTTGTTTTATAGGCAAAATAATAACTAATTTTTGGCTCAAAAATCACTATTTATGTTCAAACGTCCGGCATTTTGTCATAAATCGATATTTTCAAAATCGGCTATGACAAGTACTAGATTATAGTATCTAATTTAATAATCTTTTTGGTTTTATTTTTCAGATTATTTTTGAAGAAACGCCAGTGGGTACCGTATACGCAGATTTTTTTACGACGCTCCAAGGATCATACAATATACTTGTATATTTTTGATATTTTTAAATAAAGAAAATTAAACATATTTTTGAATATATATACTTTTAGATAATGAAAACCCCAATCCGATATTTCAAATAATTTTCATTGAAAAAATTCACAACAATAAATTTTTTCCGGCTCCTAGGTGTATAACTCCCCTTAAGTACGCACACAGAACATTTCTTGTCACTTCGGCGAATATTCTCGAAGTTACACGCACATTTGTAATGACGTGTCAGAGCGTTCGACAGTGCTTTTGAAACTTTAAACGCGTTTTTCACAAAACTGTGTTTTTAAATTCGGTGAGCAAGATTTCTCGGAAACGGCTGAACCGATCAGTCTCAAATTTTAACGCAATTTTTTCAAGTATATTTTTTTGTAATTAATCGAAGGTTTTTTCTCACCGATAAATATTTTCCATTTTATAAACAATTTAAGGCCTAAATTGTTGTCAAAAATCGATTTTTTCTTTAGAAGCCGCCGTTTTGTAAAAAAATATTATTTTGTTCATTCCTTCGTTCAATTACAAGATAATAAATTATATTAACGAAATATTTTTGGTTTTATTTTTTTTAATTTTGATGATTCAGTCCAGAGAAATCATGCTCACCGCAAGACGCCTTTTTTTAGAGGTGCTCCCGGAAATCAGCTATAGCAGCTTTCAAAATAATAATTTTTACAAATAGAAAATGTTAAAATACTGTTAAAAGTTACCATAATATGTGTACAAATTTTTACGTTAATAGATGTAAAAGTCTTCTGAAGAAATTTTTTTGAAAAATCGATGTTTTTGAGCCTCCTGACTGTATATAACGTCTTAATAAAATAAGTCACAATAAATTGTTGTCCCGTACGATGAACTAGAATAAAAAATTTCGCGCAAATTTAGTAGCTTTAGACATTTTTACAAGCTTTTGTTTAACTTGCTTCGTTCGTATGTCTGCCTTTCCTATTCAAAATTTGTAATCCATTTTTCAAACACTTGCTGGCATCCGATTGAGCCGAAATTTGGCACACCCATGTAACTTCGGTGACAATGCAATAATATCCATAATAACCATGGAGCTGGTCTGATGATGGAGGTGGGCAATGCAACTCCTTACTAGCATATACTAGGACGATCATACTATTATGAAGTTTTTCGCAATACCTTTATAACCTAAGGCAAGGTTTTTTATTACGCCGATGTCTGAATAGCATGAGGGTCTGGCATAGCGAATAAATAAACAAATTTCAATACTAAAGAAGTATAAAATAAAATGAGGGTAAAAAACCTTTCATAAAAGAACTTTTATTTCAAAGGTACTGTACTAAAAAGGAAAAAAAAACATTTTCGGTAAAATGGAAAATTAAAACCGTATAACTATCAAAAAGTCCCTTCCTTGGTCACTCATCATAGGTGCAAGTCCTTGAAACGTACATAAACGTAGATATTTCAAAAATATTAAATATACATTTTAAAAGCTTGAGGCGTCAAACATCATAAGTACTAATACTCCTTCAAAATTTCTGAAAAAAAGCCTCCAAATTTAAAAATGTATGTTTGATATTTTAACCATATCTACTTTTATGTACCTCCTCAGTGCTTGCACCTAATTATAGGTGCAATCATTTTATTTTATACTTCTTTAGTATTTAGTATCCAACTTATTAAAGTTGGAAGGGACTTTTTTGTAGTCATACTGTTTTGATTTGTAATTTTCCCTCAACATTATATTTGACTTTTTAGTACCGTACCTTTGAAATAAAAGCTTGTTTTTTTTTTTCAAATGTTTGTTGACGCTTATTTTTTACATTTTCTCCCAAAAGTCACGGTTACGAAAATTCTTCTGCTAGTCACATTTCTCTAAGTTTTATCATTAATATTTTCTTTAACCATTCGGTGACCCCCGGTTTTTACTGCCATTACGGAATCTTTAGAATTTTCTACACGCGTTGAACAGTTTATATCAGGCATCACGGGTTATTTAGTATATAAATTATTAGATAGAAATGTGGCCAACGTGTTATCTCGATAAAGAGTATTTTTACTTGATTATAGATGAAAATCAATTAGGGGGCCAGTCCACTATGAAAATGTCAAAAAATCGTTTTTTTAACTACTTTCGATAGTACATACATTCAGAAAAATTGTGTCAAAATTTTATGAAAATCCGAGCTCTCTAAGTATTTTTTTTTTTACCTGAACGTCGGGACCTCATTTCGTCTACCTGAGCGTATAGCGCGCTCGGCCGATCATTGTATAAACTTCAAGCGCGTTTTTCTCGAAACAACGTTTTCAAAATCTAGCTCCATCGTATCTCTAAAACTAATAAACCGATTCTCTTGAAATTTGAACCACATATTGTAAACATGATTCGCAACAAGATGACCCTCGACGGTTTTAAAATTTTGATTTTTACTCTTTTTTGGCGAAAAACTGCGAAAAAAGCGCGTTTTTATTTACTTTTTTCGATTTTCATTTGCCATTTTTTTATTTTTTGATAAAACTTTATATCCGAGGGTCATTTTGTAGCTGCTGTCATACTGAATCTAATGGATTTTGATTTTTTTGTTTCAGACAAGCCCACTTATTTTAGAGGCGTTACGTTAAATTATAGTTTTTGTACTTAAAAATTAATAAAAATGAATTAAATTTTTTTAAATGTATTTTTTTTAACTTCCATCTGTACAGGGATCCTCCGCCTTGATCATACCCCATATTCCAGTTTTTTTGTATCCCGTTTTTTTTAAAATGTATTTCAAGACTTTATTTATCAAGCCCAATAACTTTTATATTCATATCTTTTACAAAATCTTTTTTAAAAAAATCGCGATAATAGCCTTTTCCGTGGCTCCAAAGTGGACTGGCCCGTTAATCGTTAAATATTTGAGTTCGTGAAAGATATATCTTAAGAAATCATCTCTGTGGAGAACGTTAGGGCTGCTCTCATAAATTGTTACATTTCCCAAAAGTTAGTTCAGACTTGAAGTTTTCGTTTTCCTTAAGTGAAATTCTGAGAGACGACTCTAATTTTCAACTTTTATTGAAGTAATACCTTTTCGGTGTGAAAGGAAACAATTAATAAAAACGGCTCACCCTCCGTTTGACTCACTTGGCTTTCAGCTTTTGTTTCTTCAATCTTTTGGCTACTTTGACTTTGACCTCGTTCTCGGGTATGAAGTGAAACATTTCAACAGTATTTTCCGTTCCGTGACAACCGACGATTGTCCGAGTTGCGTCCGAACACAAGGTCACCACGCGTCCTTTTCCAGCTCGGAGTATACTGCCGATTTTTTCACACTTCATTGGGTATTTCTTTAATGAAAAGAAAACACATCGATGAGTTGCGAAATTTTACAAAAACATTCATCACCCGATTGATTCGCCACAGCGATGCTTCATTCTTACCGCGTCATTTACATCGTCCTCCGAATTCACATTAAGGCTTTCTAATTTGTTGGATATATTCTTATCCCCATCCTCAACGAAAAAAATCTTCCACACTCGTAATTCCCGGTCGTTACACCCGGTAACGAGATACTGATCGTTTTTCACTAAAGTCAGTCCCCAGACTTCGGATCCGTGCCCAACGAGAGTACGGAAATTGTGCTCGGTGTCCAAATCCCAAAACTTAACGAACGTGTCTTTGCTGGAACTGACGATGATATTGTGATCGTGCATAAAGGCGAGTTGCGTTATTACACCCTTGTGGCCTGCCAAACGGCAGACTCCAGTTTCCGCTACCACGTCCCATACGATTATGTCCGTATCCTGGAAAAGTCACCCACTGATTAGACGTCAAGGGAATTTAAGGAAAAAATGATTTCTCAACTGGCAGGATGGTATCTTTTCGGCTTAAGAGGAGGGTAGGGGTTTGCACCTTTGAAAAATCGATTTTTTTGTCTTTTCTTATAGTTAAACATTTCAAGAATAGAATCCCAAAATTTCAAGTCAATCAGAGCAAAACTCTCGGAGTTATTGATTATTTAGTCCCGCTCCTCTAACACTGTAGCTCCGACTTCTCTGAACTTCAAACGCGTTTTTCTCGAAACCACTTTTTCAAAGTCCGTATTCACTGCCATTTGAAAACTACATGACCGATTTATGTCAAACTTGGTACACACTTTCTACATATAAAATACCTCCCCCAACGGTTAGTTTGAGATTTTTTTTACATTGAGGAGGTTTTCCACCCCCAAAATGGCTGAATTTTTCGTGAAAAATAGCACTTTTCACTTTACATGACCGCCAAAAATTTAAAAATGAAAAAAAAATTATCAAAGGCCGTTGGGGGGAGGATTTGATGATACTTTGACTAAATTTTAATGGTACTTCATTTCAGATAATTTCTAGCTGAGATACAGTGAACACCGCAAATCGTGTTTTTCCAAAGGCGTTCTTGGAAAAGCTTTGTCACTGGCTTGTTTGTGGATATTTTCGCGTACAAATTTCACGGAATGTGCTTGAAATGACACTTAACAATGTACAAAAGGTTTCAATAAATTTACTCTATCCATATAGATGAAAAAAATTCGCAAAAAAGTATTTTTTTCACGCTGAAACTCCTACTCTCCTTAAGGCGGGATATACATTTACAACGATCAAAAAATCGATTTCTTTTTTTGTCTTTATACGATAGAACTGTATATGCAGAATATTTTCCCAAAGTTTCAAAGCGAAATTCGAAAAACTTCAAACGTTAGAGCCCGTCCATGGATTACTCAAAAACTATCAAGCCGATTGAGTTGAAACGTGGTAGAAATATTGATAATATTGGTACCTTCTACTTGACGGGAATTGTTTTTGAAATATTTGAAAAAAAAAAAAAAAAAAAAACAACTTTTGAAATCCACGTTTTAGAGAAATGTTGCGTGGAACAGGGTTGCAAATAATGCATTACTTTTTGTAATGCATTACCGTTTTCATTACCCATTACTTTACATTTTGTAATGTAAAAAAATTCCATTACTCATTACATTGGATTTTGTAATGTAAAAAATTTCCATTACCCATTACATTGGATTTTGTAATGTAAAAAATTCCATTACCCATTACTTTATATTTTGTAATGTAAAAAATTTCCATTACCCATTACTTTATATTTTGTAATGTAAAAAATTTCCATTACCCATTACATTGGATTTTGTAATGTAAAAAATTCCATTACCCATTACTTTATATTGTGTAATGTAAAAAATTCCATTACCCATTACTTTATATTTTGTAATGTAAAAAATTTCCATTACCCATTACTTTATATTTTGTAATGTAAAAAATTTCCATTACCCATTACATTGGATTTTGTAATGTAAAAAATTCCATTACCCATTACTTTATATTTTCTAATGTAAAAAATTTCCATTACCCATTACATTGGATTT
>OZ023312.1:35007392-35248504 GCA_964007375.1 Ophion obscuratus | reverse complement strand
GCAGATACACGTTTTTCTTGGAGACCCTTGATATTTCGAGGAAAAAAAGAGTTTCACCTCATTCGCTGACGAAAGGTGTACAACTTACATTTTCCTTTGAATATAAAGCCTCTCCGAACAAAACGTGTAGCCGGAGTTTAACTGACCAGGCAACTGATTGATCACCTTAAATGAAAAATAGAAAAATGAAATTTGACTAATTTCTCATCATTTTTCGGTCAAAAAAATTCATTTGCCTATATAACCTCGACTTTTTTCCATTATTATCTTTTGGAATTCGTTTGAGAGAGAGAGAGACGGAGAATGTCATCTGCGGATAGCTCAAATTCCCGACTTTTGCCGCTATGTGGCACATAAACGTAACGAGAAAGAATAAAAATCGACGTTTATCAGCATTCTCGAGAAAAATGAAAGGAAAAAGAAAAACCAGAAATGATTTAATACTTTCCTTGATTTTTTTGCCGTCAAACTTTAAATTACATTACGATTAAACTTCGCTGTGATCGAAAATTAAAATTTTAGAGCTAACTTAGCGGTGCTTTTTAATTCATAATTTTTTTCGTTACGCTTATGTTAAAAATATATTTAAGGGGTCTTCTCACTTTAAACGCTTAAAAAAGGCTATCTTCATGATTTTTCCTTAATAGGTTTATATTACAGATATTGATATAAAAGTTGTTACACTTAGTAAATACACTGTCGAAATACATTTAAAAAATATATATTTACTTAAGTCACTAGTTATAGACGAAAATGGTAACTAAAAAAAATTCCTAAAAAAAGTAGGTCTGTGCTGTTGATGAAATCTCGGAGATGGATCATCCGAAACAAAAGAATCAAACGGTTTTAGATTCAGTATGTTAATGGCTACAGCGCATATCCAAAGATTTTTGAGATATGCAAAAATAACAAAATGGCGGACATTTTCCGAAAAAACGGGTTTTTCTCACCTTTTTGGCAAAAAAAATAGTAAATATCAAAATTTTAAAAATCCTTCATATGCGCTATAGCTTTAGTTGTAAAGAATATGTGGTTAAAATTTGATAAGGAGCGGTTCAGTAGTTCCGAAGATTTCATCAACAAGCAGTCGGGAACCGTCGTTTCGAGAAAAACGCGATTAAAGTTTGTTTGGGTTACATAAATACATAACAATTTTTTTTAAATTTATTTCGAAAGTGCATTTATTAAATATAACAACTTTTATATCAATAACTATGATATAAACCTATGAAAAAAATTATGAAAATAGTCGTTTTTAGCGTCTGAAGTAAGAAGATACCTAAATCAAATAATCACGGTCAAACGAATTCCAAAAGATTATAATGGAAAAAAGTCGAAGTTATATATGCGAATGGACTTTTTCGACCGAATAATGCTGAGAAATTAGTCAAACTTCATTTTTCTATGTTGCATTTAAGGTGATCAATCAGTTTCCCGGTCAGTAAAACTCCGGCTGCACATTTTGTTCGGAGAGGCTTTATATTGAAAGCAAAATTTAAGTTGTACCCCTTTCGTCAGAGAATGAGGTGCAACTCTTATTTTCCTCGAAATATCAAGGATGTCCAAGAAAAACGTGTATCTGCTTTTTGGTTATTTCCAAACCAATATTTTATTATATTAAATGAACATTTTCATCGATGTGTTTGTTACGTACAAATGATTCTGCATCCATCTATCCATCCGTCCATTTATCGATCCATCCATTCATCTATATAGTACATCCATCCATCCATCCATCTATACATACATCATCTATCCATCCATCCATTCATCCATCTATTCATCCATCCATCTATCTATTCATCTACCCATCCTATCTATGTATTCATCCAGCCAATCAGCCAATCCAGTCAATCTATACATACATCATCTATCCATCCATATATCCATCTATCCATCCATCCATCGATCGATCCATCCATTCATCTATCCATCTATCCATCGATCCATCCATCCATCCATCCATCCATCCATCCATCCATCCATCCATCCATCCGTCCGTCCGTCCGTCCGTCCGTCCGTCCGTCCGTCCGTCCGTCCGTCCGTCCGTCCGTCCATCCATCCATCCATCCATCCATCCATCCATCCATCCATCCATCCATCCATCCATCCATCCATTACACTTTGTAATGTAAACAATTTCCGTTATTCATTACATTGGATTTTGTAATTTAAACCAATTCCATTACTCATTACATTATATTTTGTAATGTAAAAAAAATCCATTACTCATTACATTGGACTTTGTAATGTAAAAATGTCCATTGCCCATTACAAGGTAATGTGTAATGAATTTTTTTGTCATTACATATTACATTGCATTTTGTAATGAAAATATTTAACATTACAAAATGTAATGTAATGAGTAATGGAAATTTTTTACATTACAAATTCAAATGTAACGAGTAATGGAATTTTTTACAATACAAAATATAATGTAATGAGTAATGGAAATTTTTTACATTACAAAATCAAATGTAATGAGTAACGGAAATTTTTTACATTACAAAATATAATGTAATGGGTAATGGAATTTTTTTACATTACTTAATGAAATGTAATGGGTAATGAAATATTTTTCCATTACTTTTTAAAGAAGTAATGAATAATGCATTACTTTTTCATTACAAATTTCGCAACCCTGGCGTGGAATGTTGATTTTTTTTGTGAATGCCTGCCATTTTCTTAAATTTGCATTTTCTTCATTTTAATTACCGTCACATAGAAACTATACATGTTCTAACTGAAAAAATGTTTGAACTTCTTTGCAAATCAAAGTCTACGAGAAGCTAAACTGCATGCCGATTTGCAACCCTCGCGGGGACGTTGCTATAACACTCTGCCACAGCTCTGCCATTTTGATGATGAATTAATTTAAAAAAATTGTTTTCTATACTTAAATATGCTATTAAAGTATACCTAAAGTTTGATAATTATAGAATAATTATTTCTTAGTTTAAAAAATCCCTCAATATTGCTTATTTTTGCCTGTCTAAATGTATATCCCGCCTTAAGGTGAATTTCGTGAAATAGGTGCAATAGGTAAAATTTAAAAAAAATCGATTTTTATTAAACGGCTAGGTGAAATTTTTGAAAATATCGTTATCATACGCCTACATAGAATTTTTGAGAATATCGATTTTTGGTCTTCAACGGATCCTCAAAATATGACATTTTAAAAACATTCTATGAAAATTTCAAATCGAGCCGTTCAAAATAAAACAAACTCAACATAGCGTGGAGTAGAAAAGAAAGGATCAGAAAAATGGAGCGGGACTAGCAAAAACGTATACAAATTTGATTACAAATAAAAGAATGTTCGTCTACCGCAGTCTCAATAGATAAGGATTTTTCTACCGACCAATTGATATATTTTCCATTAGCCTCAGTTTCTTCGATTACCTTAGATCCCGAGGCCAACCGATGACCCAGTGCGTCGTAAGCCAGTGTCGATATTTCAGATCTGTGTCCGACGAACACGCTGATGTTTTCTCCAGACCTGAGATCAAAAGTTTTGACAGTTCCATCGGCGTATCCCACCGCTATGTGCCGTTTGTTGGGAGAAGCGGCCAAGCGCGTGGCCTCCGACGTCTCGCCGGGAAGAACCTGGGCCTGAAATGTAAGTCCGAGTTGAGTTAGCGCTTCTCGATGCAACGTCACGCGTCGTTCAACGCTCATTCGGCATTGCACCTTTTCGCCTAGCCGGAGATCCCAGATGAACACATGCTCGCAGGCGCCCACGGCTACGAATCGACCCTCCTGTCCCTCCAGAGTTACGAATATCACGTTGCATTTCGCACTCGTGATGATGTTTGAAATCCCGGAAGGAACGTATCTCAGATATTGCTTGGTTAAGCCCATCGTTGACGCTCGTCTCGGATCGCAATATTTGCTGTTTCTAACCACGAGTTAATGGCAAATGCAGATACGATTGTTGAACTTTAGGGTAATAAAAACCGAATCATTGTTTGTATAACTACGATTAGACTTTTAACGTCTCTTGTGGGTTCACCTACTCTTTTATTCACACATTGACACTCTTTTTATTAAAAAATCAAGTGATGCCGATGATGTGCATTTGAGGTTGTGTGTACGGATTGCCACCCACGTGCACGGTCTTACATACAGGTCTTGCAACGAAGCTAAATTTTCGTGGTGGGGGTAGGCACTCTTATATGTTTTAATTTTCGATTCACTAGGCGCCGCTACGCGTCGCTACTAGCGAGGGGAAGTAGTTTCCCCCCTACCTCTTACCGGCGAATGGGCCTATGGTGTTTACGTCACACAGCCAACGGCGCATGCGTCGCGGTCAGGAGGGAAAAGGACACAAGAGCTATTTCTCTCTTCGTCGCACCACTACTTTCCCTTGCCGTCACGCACCAAGCGGCAGAAATCGGAATAAAAAGCAAAACATCTAAAGGTGCCTACCCCCACTACCGCCGTTGTCAGACCTGTATGTAAGACCGTGCCCACGTGTAGTCGACTAGTGAATGTTTTTTCTCAAGCCATGTATCACACGTGCTGCAGAATTTCGCCGGGGTCACGACGGTATTGAAGAATTCGTAGTTTTTTGCTGCGAGCCGCCGCATACTACCGCCAGATGTCGCAACAACCGTCTGCTACTCACACTATAGCAAAGACCAGGGGCCCTAAAGTGATCATCCATAGGTTTTGTATCGTCCACACATTATTCTCCGCTTTTTTACTGGCTGGCTGAGCCCAAACTATTCTCTGATTGGCTATTACAATTCACGCGCGACTTCGAGCAGGAACTAACCTCTCGTCTGCCCTATGCATACTAACGTTTAGCCTTTCTGTTTAAAACGTTTTTACCAATTTTTGCATCAATCTTAATTCGAGATTGCTTAATTTCCTTTATTTGCATCTAGTACCACGAGCGTCCAAATGATCAATTGCCTTTGACAGTTCCCGCATCGTCGGTTAGCACGTGTCAAATGACGGTAAAATGACTGCCGAGATGCGATTGCCTTCTGCTATCGGGATAACCACGAAATGGTATGGAAGACTGCGATCCACCATTCACGAAGGAACAAGTAAGCCGGTACGATGTAAATTCGTCGGATCGTTATCGCACACGCAGTTTTCGTGTATAAAGCATGGTCACAAATTCATTCGCATTGCCGATAATAAACATCCGTCAACGTGGAATGCCCGGTGTTGCGGCAATGAAATAACTTTCTCTACATACGTAGAATCGAAATTACTCGAGACGCTGGCTTTGTTTTGACCAACGCACGTTTGCGGGTCCAACGAAATTTCGAGAACGTAAAATAATCGTGCAGTGTCGACGTTTTTCACGAAATTTGACTGTCAATGTACCGCGGCAACGTCGAGATGACGGGAAAAATATTCTGTTTGTTCATCTTGTTTTGTGCTCTCGATCTTTCGGTAATCAGTGAAAAAAACGATAGCATTTTCGTGCCTTCTCGCGAATGGCAGCCGGTTAAAAAAGGTAAGCTTTTGACTCGTTTTTTCACTTTTTTTAGGCCAATCATGAGAGCATGAGTGACGTTCAATGTTATTGCGCTTTGTTAATGAGGATTTGCGTTTCAATTATCTCAATCCACGGCTGGATAGCATTTAACAGTGAACGTACTTGTAAGTTCGACGACGCTCATTAAAGGGCCGGGAGAGGGTCAAGGGCATGAGAAATGTCATTTCGGTATGGTATTTTCCAAAATTTGAGCCGAAATTTCACGATTTCGCCGGTCAAGAATCAAGGAAATGTTTTCACAACTTTTCTCGAAAACAGCTGGAGCTAATTACCCGAAATCTTCACAGTTTGACGTTTAATTATTAGGAAACGTAATTTCACATACTCGAAATTCGTGATCTTGAAGGACAAAAATAAAGATCCACTCGCCATGGAAAACGGTATTCGAAAGAGGTTAGAAAATTATAGTTTGATTAAGGGGTAAGGCCACAGTAGAATTTTCAAAAAATCGATTTTTTTTCTCATCATGATGATGAAACTTTCATTATGATGATAAATTTCATTTTTTCTCATTACGTTGATATTTTTTTTTCTCATGATAATTATGATGATAATTTTTCCTTGTTATGATGATAATTTCTCAATTTTCTCATTGTGATAATAAATCTCATTTTTTTTCTCTTATGATGATAAAACAGTGCTTTGTCATCATAAGAATAAGTTACTATTCGATTTATAGCAAGACATTTTTTTTCATCCACTTTGAGCGTATAACGTGAACCCACTTCTGGCACGGCCATAGAGTACCTAAAACTTTAAACACGTTTTTCTCGGAACAGCTTTTTTCCAATTCGCGTGACATCGCTCGATTGACTTCAAATTTAAAAGTTATGTTCCTAACTGCATTTTGCAGAGAAGTACGTACAGAATTTTTGATTAATCAAAAACTTTTCATTTTTGAGCAGTTTTATAAAAAAAATTTCATTGAAAATTCATTCAATTACCTACAACTCAATTCAAATATCTGCAACTTTTGAGTAAAACAATATTTTTTAAATTCCGTACGTACTTCTCTAGGTATTCTAATGTAGATTGAGAAGAATTTTTGCTTTTTGTTCTAGGTAAAAAATTGTGGATGCTAAATGTCATGCTGCGGAGTACCGATAAAAAAAAAGATAAAAGATAATGTTAGTAGTTGGCCATTTTCTACAACGAAAAAAAAAATTCTTACAGCTTGATATTCATACTAAATAGATGTGTAATTAATTTTATGAGTGAATCACTTTTTCATACGAAAAAAAATGTTGAATTTGCACATGATTTTATACCCGTTACTGTGGTCTAACCCCTTAAGGTGATCACAAATCAATGATGAGTAGCCTCTAGCTAATAAAAACAAACACGTATTTTGACACTGTGGATGTTGCGTTTTGTGAAAAACGAAACTGAGAAAAGTTCTTATATACTGGGTGTATCTTAACTACAGTAGAACCTCGATTATCCGACCCCTGGTCATCCGAACCCTAAATTATCCAAACGTTGGCGCGAAAGATACATTGTCGCTCGCTGCCACTACCGTGAGCAACAATGAGCAACCCAATGCAACTTCTCCTTCTTAAACGGCTGCGAGATTTAGCTGCTCAGAACCGTGTTACGGCCGTTCGTCAATTAAACATGGTAGATATTATATTTAAAAAAAATTAAAAAAGGCATTCGACTTTTTTCAAGTTTTGAAAATACATATATATATATATATTTCAACGTTAATATGAATGTCAAATTTTAATATATATGTATGTACTGTTTTTATGTAAAAATATGTTGTTTTTAACCCAAACAAACCCAAAAAACCCACGTTACGGTTATAGTCTCGGTCCCAATTGATTCGGACAATCGAAGTTCTACTGTACTAGTTTTAGGTTGGTGAGCATTAGGACGTCTCTTTCCAAGCAAAACACTTTTTTTTTTACATGTCGTGCGACAACGATTGGCTGAGATATTCACGAGCAAAGTCCCACGATGAGTAAACCATGGCACAGTAGATTCAGCGTCCAAGCAAGAGGGGGCATGGGTTCGAATATACATTTGCACAAATGGATTCAAATCCATTAATTTTTGTTAAATTGAAATTTAAATTGAAAGTTCAAAATATCAATTCCGAATGGTGAAATTTGAATTTTAAACCTTAACCGATCGCCCACATAAAGTATTGAATAATACATAAAAAGTGTTAGACAATATTATCCATTATTGACTCAAAAGATCAAAAGATCTAAAGATCTTTCGATTAAACAATGGATAACATTGTTAAACATTTTTTATTTATTATTTAATACCTTATTTGGGCGACCGGATAACGTTCACAACTCAAATTTCAAAATTCAACATTAAAAGTTCAAATCAACTTGCTCGAATGTAGATTGGAACCTGCGCCTGTGCTCGCTTGGACACCGAGACTACTGTGCCATTGTTTACTCACCGTTGGACTTTACTCATGAATATCGCGGCCAATGTTCGTCACACAACATTTAAAAAAAAAGCGTTTTGCTTGGAAAAGTATACCCTATATGCCGAACTATAAACTAGTAGTTAAGATACACCCTGTATATATATTGTTAGGTAATTGCTGATAATTGATGAAGTTGAAATGATGGTGTTGAAGTTTGCATCGTTGGAACGCTACGAAAGTTCCGTTTTATATTTAATTTTCCATATTTTTATTATTATTAGCGATCTTTTTTTATAGATTTATAATGTAGATCGCTGAATAAATATCTTATAAAATGGTGGAAGGGCTCTTGTAGGCGAAATCTGCCGAAAGAAATTAACTTCTTTGCAGTCTAACGATGCAACCTTCAGCATCGTGTTGAAATGCAACAAAAATGCTTTTGTATTTTTTCAATTCTTCATTTGTATTATGGGTATAACAATACCGATACGACACCGAGAGATTGGCCAATATATCGGCAGGACCGATTTAAATATCACGCTCTTTTTTGCTATGGCTTCTTTCACGCGGCAAGATTGGCAAAATACATCTATCCTATCAGTTGACTTTGGTTGCTTCAGAGCGACTTTTTTTCAACTGCGGGTCTTATTCAAAATGATTTGTACAACCGATTGTCAGCAAATAACCTTAATGAGCTCTGCTTACTTAACAAAAACCTCCCTAAGGTCAAGTTTGATTATTGACTATCTACGTCACAGCTGAAAGCTACTTACGTTAAAACCCTGTAGAAACGTGTCTTTTTTACTTTAGTTCAATTTCAAGTTTAGACTACTTCAAGCGCTAAACTTTAAATTAATAATAAATCAAAGAGTATAATTATATTTCTGTTCGATTTTCACACTCCTTTCGCTCCTGGAAGGTAGGTAAATAATTTTTCACACTTTCATCTTCTTACTTAAGTATTTTTTAAGTGTTTTGGTCATTGGTTAGTATACAAAAAGAACAATTTTTATGATATCAAGTTTTCATGTAAATTATATCGGTATAACCAATACGTTGATACAATTATCAGTATCGGTATCGGCTAAAACAAGTATCGTTGCATCCCTAATTTGTATGTATATTGATAATTGACGATAATTGATGAAGTTGAAATGCAACATCGTTGAAGTGCAACGAAAATCCTTTTGTATTTTTTCAATTCTTTATTTTTGTTTCTATTGAAATTTCTTTTCGTGCAGGCTTAGGTTACAGATCACTAAGGAGGATCTCCATAAATGTTTCGACCATTCTTGAAGCCCAAATGTGCAAGAAAAGATATTGGGCTCTGAGGAAAAAAAAAACATTTTCGTTACATTCCAAGGATGGAAACTGCAATGTCATAATAGTTGCGACTGAATGTGTGTTGCTTAGTGGTACGGAGTTTGTCTCAGATACGTACAGGCATAGGGGTGGCATTTAGCGATAGCCGGCAGCTTCGCGTCGCTAAAAAGTAGCAGTTTATAGGAGTACACCGGAGTATTGCACCGGTATTGAAATTTCTCTGTGTCGTTTTGTCTCAAGACAAGTTGCAGACAAGTTCATGTTAATAAGAAAAAGAGCCAAGTTGCTTTTATCGGTGGATTATCAATTGGGAATCAATTTTTGGATGTCGACGGATTCTCAAAATGTAACATTTCAAAAATATTCTCCGAAAATTTCAAGTCGATCAGTTCAAAATTGAGGGCGTTATGGGCGGTTGTAGGTAGGTTTAGCTAACGGGCATACTTTGAATGCGTTTTTCTCGAAATGAGTTTTTCAAAATCGGTGAGCACGATGTCTCGAAAATGACTGGACCGATCAACTTCAAATTCTACGAGCTTCTTTTACATATAAGAAAGCAGTACTTGAACGAAAGAATTTTTTTTCCCAGAGATTGTTTTTCCCAATTACTGGATTTACGCGATTTTATCAATTCTATAAAACTTTTAACTGAAATTAAATCCTGCGCACGGAGAAATAATTCGAGGCTGAAATTCCAGGTCAGCCAATACCGAGCGGCATCCACGTTCGTCACAATTTCCAAACTGGAGTGACGGAAGCCAAGCTGCTTGACGAGGAATCTGCCAAGGATTCCAAAGACAATGATGCCAATTCCGAGAGGAGTTCTTTGACGCTGCATCCTGACAAGTCTCTCCGTCATCCCGAACAGGATGCTGCTGCAAAGAGCGACAACGAGCATGCGACTGAGATGAAAATAACGTTGGAGGAACTCAAAGCTCGGCTTAAGAAGATTAAACTTCTGGATAATGAAATACCACCGGAATGGGTGGTGAGTCCATTAATTTATGAACTCCGTGAATATTGTGAGAATGTTTTTCCTCAGACACCTCTATGATGTCTATTGAAAATTGCCCAGAATAAATTTCCTGAAAAAAACGTCCCTGAGTAAAAATATGCCCTCGAAGGAAAACTCTCCAGACTGAATGAATTAATGAACTTTGCATGATATTCAGATTCAGATAGCAGACTTCAGAGAATTTATGCCGTTCCGTTGACACAATGAATTAATAGATTTCGGACGATAATAATGTTCAAATTGCAACTCGTTGAGGAATATGAAAACGTAGCGATATTCGCAATATTAGAAATAATTATCAGACGTATTTGAATTTGAAAAATCGTCAATTTTTTTTACCTAAGAAAAAAACTAAGATGTTTTTTGTCTCAGAGAAAAAGCATGTCCACCGCTTCCTGATTGGGACACATTAGCTCCAGTTGAATCTTGCTCACTTAAGGGACCAGCGCAGTGTAACTGGCTCGAAAATTGGTTATTTTCATGATATTTTTAATGTAAAATTCGATAGTCGGACCGATTTTTTTTTCGTTTCTTCAAATGACATGTTAAAATGATAAAAATATTTTCTAATGGTTTGGTTTTATTTTTTATATAATTTTTTTGGCCACTGCGAGTTGATGCCTAAAAAAAAATAGCGCCTGAAAGTGGAAAGTCCTACTCCTTCAAAGATTTCCTAAATGGAAAAAACCAAAAAGATTATTAATGAGGATCAAAAAATGTAGAGACGTACGGAGAATTTTTTATTTTTTCGATGGAAATTAACCAAATGGTGGCCATTTCAAAATTAAGTTCCAAGTTGGGCCTTTTTTCGACTGTTTTCAGCAAGGTCGCCGCGGGAGTTGCGAATCGGCGTGCAGTCTAGCTTCCCGTAGACTGACTTGCAAAAAAGTTCAACATTTTTTTCAGTTAGAACATGTAGAATTTCTATGTCACGGTAATTAAAATGAAGAAAATGCAAATTTAAGAAAATGGCACGCATTTACAACAAAAAATCAACATTTCACGCAACATTTCTGTAAAATGTGTATTAAAAAAGTAGTTTTTTTCTTCAATTTTTCAAAAACAATTCTCGTCAAGTAGAAGGTACCAATATTATCAATATTTCTACCAAGTGTGAACTCAATCGGCTTAAGGGGAGATATACACCTAGGAGCCGGAAAAAGGTCATTTTTGTGAATTTTTTCAAGGAAAACTATTTGAAATTTCGGATTGGGGCTTTAATTATCTAAAAGTATATACATTCAAAAATATGTTTAATTTTCTTTATTTAAACATATCAAAAATTTACAAGGATATTGTATGATCCTTGGAGCGTCGTAAAAAAATCTGCGTATTCGGTTTCTGGCATTTCTTCAAAAATCATTTGAAAAAAAAAAACCAAAAAGATTATTAAATTAGATACTACATTTAGACAGGAAAAAACTAAGCAATATTGAGGAATTTTTTAAACTAAGAAATAATTATTCTATAATTATCAAACTTTAGGTATACTTTAATAGTATATTTAAGTATACAAAATGATTTTTTTAAATTAATTCATCATCAAAATGACGGAGCTGTGGCAGAGTGTTACAGCAAGGTCGCCGCGGAAGTTGCGAATCGGCGTGCAGTCTAGCTTCCCGTAGACTGACTTGCAAAAAAGTTCAAGATTTTTTTCAGTTAGAACATGTAGAGTTTCTATGTGACGGTAATTAAAATGAAGAAAATGCAAATTTAAGAAAACACGCATTTAAGAAGACACGCATTTACAACAAAAAATCAACTTTTCATACATTTCTTTAAAATGTGGATTAAAAAAGTAGTTTTTTTTCTTCAATTTTTCAAAAACAATTCTCGTCAAGTAGAAGGTACCAATATTATCAATCTTTCTAACAAGTGTCAACTCAATCGGCTTAAGGGGAGATATACACCTAGGAGCCGGAAAAAAGGTCATTGTTGTGAATTTTTTCAAGGAAAACTATTTGAAATTTCGGATTGGGGCTTTAATTATCTAAAAGTATATACATTCAAAAATATGTTTAATTTTCTTTATTTAAACATATAAAAAATATACAAGGATATTGTATGATCCTTGAAGCGTCGTAAAAAAATCTGCGTATTCGGTTTTTGGCATTTCTTCAAAAATCATCTGAAAAAAAAAAACCAAAAAGATTATTAAATTAGATACTATAATCTAGTACTTGTCATAGCCGATTTTGAAAATATCGACCTATGACAAAATGCTGGAGTTTGAACATAAATAGTAATTTTTAGGCCAAAAATTAGTTATTATTTTGCCTATAAAACAAAAACTAAGTAACGGAAAAAAAATCCTATGACAAGTACTAGATAATGCTGTATAGAATAACCACAAAAACGTCAAGGCAATCGGTTCATTGGTTTTCGAGAAATGTTGGGTACCGATTTGAAAAACGTGGTTTTGAGAAAAACGCGTTTGAAAATTTGGGAATGAATAAATCATGAAATTTGTCAACTTACATGGAATCATCGCTACCACACCCATAGTGTAGGTCTTCTACGATCGACGGTATGTTCATGGCTTCTAAATCCTCGACCTCGACTATCTAGGTGTATATCTCCCCTTAATAGTTTTTGAGTAATCCTCCACGCCAATTTCGATAATGCAGTTTTGAGAAAAACGCGTTTGAAGTTCACGCTCGCTCCGAATCCGAGCAGTGAGGCACACCGTTGACGGGCTGTAACGTTTGAAGTTTTTCGAATTTCGCTTTGAAACTTTGGGAAAATATTCTACATATATAGTTTATCGTTTGAAGAGAAAAAAATCGATTTTTTGATCGTTGTAAATGTATAACCCGCCTTAAGGAAAATTTTATAGTGACCATTATTTTTGAAGCCATTTATTTCGGAGGCAGCTTTCACAAAGGTATTTATTCCGGCTAATTTTTTACGGAAAGAAGATTCTTGCGCCAAAATGAACCTTTACGTTTTTCTCAGAATACAAATTCGGAGACCGAATCATCGGATCGTTTCCAGAGCTACGCCGCACTGAAGAACGACTTGAAGGCTCTCGAGGTGAACGTGACAACCGACGCGGAGATGTTGGCGACGTTTTTCGAAAGGTTCGGGACTCACCGAGACGCGGTGGTAGCGGATTCGCTCATGCCATCGGTGGCCGAGGATGTGCTGCAGATTTTGAACAATATGGAGTATCTCCTTCACCACATAGACAACGCGCAAACGTTCACCGACATGGGAGGGTGAGATTCGTCGATGAGCGTTCACATGAGTCATGCAGTGAATCTGCTTCGACGTCATAGACATAAGCCGAAATGACACGCGATACAGCCGGTGAAGAAAGCCACGAAAAGTTTTCTGAAACTTCTTTCAGCAATGCCTGAGTGACTTGCAATGTTCGCAGGTGGCGTCAAATTGTCAGAGGAAGGAGCTACACCTACACAAATCTGTGATCGCGAATTTCACTTACCACAAAACTGTATTCGAAGCAGGTTATAAAGTGATCTTTTGTGCTGATCGCACATCAGAAAATAGTAACTCGCAGCCATACTAGAGACACTCATTTCGACACGCGAACGTGAAAAAATAATTGAGAAAAGTTCTGAAAGGTATCGTGTAGCGAATTGCCTTGTGACGAATTGCTTTGCTCCGAAAAGAAAGGCCTCTAGTGGTACATCGCGATGTTGTGTCGCTAAAACCGACAAAGTACGACAAGAGACGCCCGCGACAAAATTTCTCAGCGTGTCATTTCGACTTAAGGGATAAATAAAACACCACTCTAGCGACAAAAAATGGGGCCTAACTTTGACAATTTATTTTGGGAGTATGAAAAAAGGAATAGTATTTCTTTTGAGAGAGTTTATTTAACACCTATTAAAGTATAAAAAAAATTATTATAATTTTCATACAAAATGGTGGCCCATGTTGAAAAACGTGTTTTTTTACAAATAGCTTCACAAGAGGACGGTTTTCACGTAAACTTCAATTACTTTTATATACTGAAACAAAAGCCAAAAAAATTATAATCTATATGTTATCAGCCATGGGACTACGTAGGGATTTCTTTTTATTAAATTTTGAACAAATGGCGCACTTTGAAACAAATAAATCGATTTTTTTCCCAAAAAATATGCAGTAAATTGTTTATAAAAAAACAAGTTTACATTCAATCAAAAAACGGCTGCGTACTCCCGTAGAGAATGTAATTGTAAAGCTACTACCAAAATTTCAAATCGATCCATGCAAAGGTGTTCGAGTAATCCGTCCTCCGAGTTTGAAAAAAGTGGTGGCAAAACGCGTTCAAAGTTGTACGAGGCGCCTGAAAGAAGTTCGAGGCGCAGCGGCAAAATCGATAATTGAACCTTTAAAAAAAATGTCGCTACAGGACCAATTGCATATTGTTTTTATGACCCGAAAGTATTTTTTGAGCAAAAAAAAACGATTTTTCTAAAATCCTAGAGTGGTGTTATCCCTTAATGGATTATGCCTAGTTGTAACGGTCGAAAGCAGCTCATTTTTGGGGTGTTTTTTTCTAAAAATCTGATGATAAATTTCTACAAAAAATTAGGTATTTGAAGAAGTACATCTGGAGAACACTCGGTCATTTTTTTTTATGAAATTTATTAATTATTATCGATTTACAGCCGAATTCCGGGAAGCACCTCTCGAAAACGTCTTTTGCCTCGCACTATTAGGGTCTGGGTGAAATATGACAAATTAACTTTTAAATTATTTTTAGTTGTTTAAATATAGTACATAGTACACAATATACAGAAATTCCAAATTCCTAACTAGTTTAGTTTTTGAGATTGACCCCGTAACAAAAATTGTCTAAAGCTGACAACTACGCCGGCCCGCCATTTTTTTATGTTTGACGATGAAAAAGGAAAAAAATATATGTGTACTCTGCTGAATGAGCTTTAAAAAATGACACCCCACATGCCAGGGTAAGATATTTTTTGTGCTTCTTTTTCACGTATGTGACCGTCATGAAAAATATTGGGGGCAAAAATAAGTCTCTGCCGTTTGACAAAAGATGGCCCCACTAGGAGGTTATGGTTGAAATTGTCAGATGTAAAATGTCATATCGTAAGGTTGGACATCTGGCAAGACCATAACCTTGAAATTTTAGAAATTTTGTATCAGCATCACATGTTTTTCGTGCGAAAATGTCGAATTTTGAGCCGAAAAGCGTCACTTGCGGGAACTTTCTAACTCTTCTTTACTTTTTTAATTTGATGAAATCTGCAGCTGAAGCGCATCGATTGCTTGTAGAAGCATATGGTGAGGCTGCTTCAAGTGAGAGAGGTTGTCGTGAATGGTTTGAAAAGTTTAAGAACGGTGAGTTTGACGTCGAAGACAAAGAACGTAGCGGAAGGTCGAAACGAAAACGCGGAATTGGAAGCATTATTGGAGGGAGATTCGTGCCAAACGCAATAGTTGCCGCAAATGATGCTTATTCGGCTCAAAACTCAACATTTTCGCATGAAAAAAATTATGTGATGCTGATACCAAATTGCTAATATTAGGTGTAGTAAAAAACAATCCATTATTTTTGCAATAGATGGCTTTAGTAATCTGTATCGCGCATTGTATAAGTGCGATCGGATTACGCTAGATGGCGTTAGAAAGATAAGATTTCGTACTAAAATAAACATCTCAGACAGTTTTGTGATTGCTTGCCTCAATATTGTTTGAGTGCGCGTCAAAGATGGCTACCAGCAAAGTGAACATGTGCCATATTTTACAGTTTTTCTTCGATAAAGTCGAAAACACAAGCCAGGCGGTTGAAAATGTGAATAGTAATGAGAAGAGTATGTGGCTTCCGGATGGAGGCCGTGTTGAGGATCAGCGTTGTGCCGACGTTTCGCAAACGTTACAGTTTGCATCATCAGGGCTGAGAGCTCCGATACTGAAGCTCTCGTGTCTCAGGTATTCCTTATATAGTTGCAGTCATCGTTCTGGATCGCTGCACCAGCCAATCAGATGTTTTAATTGATCAGCTGGTCAATTAAAAACCGGGAGGACGGTGTGCCAAATAGGATTGACGTGATATCCTCCATCTCTGTTTAGATTGTCCGGATGTTTTCGGATTTCCAAGCCTTCTCGGTGTTTCCTGGAAAAATAGCTGTTTGATGGGGCCAGGCTTTGGGCTTTTTCGAACTGGATGGCATGACCAGTCTCCATCCAATGTTCGGCCAGCGCTGATTGTGTAATATGGCCATATTTGATACACCGTTGATGTTCTTTGATCCGTGTACTGATCTTCCTCCCGGTTTCTCCTATGTACACTTTACCGCATGAGCAGGGTATCTTGTATACTCCTGGTGCACTTAATGGTGGTCTTTGGTCTTTTGCACTCGGAATCCCTTGTGCTAGTTTCTTCTGAGGTTTGAAGATGACTCGCACGTTATGTTTTCCAAGGACCCTTCCTATGCGATCGGTTACGCCCTGAAGGTATGGAAGGGAAGTTGTTGCGGTTATTTGTCCTTCATTCTCCCTATCAGGTGCTGTAACCGTTTTTGGATCAGCTATTTTTCTTTTTAGATTTTTGATCGTTCTTTCGATGTTGCCTGGCTTGTAGCCATTGTCTCCTAAAGCTTTTCGTAGGTGTTCTAGTTCAACCTCCAAGGAGTCTGGTTCGGAGATCGCTAGAGCTCTGTAGACCAGAGAGCTTATGACCGACTGTTTTTGGGAAGGGTGGTGATGGGACGTAGCATGGAGGTATCTATCCGTATGCGTTGGCTTCCGGTAAACTGTATGGCCCAAAGTGCCATCGCTTTTCCGTTGAACCAGTACATCCAGAAAAGGGATTTGATTTTCCTGTTCTATCTCCATGGTGAATTGAATATTGGGGTGCTGGGAGTTGAGGAAGGTTAAGAAATGATTGAGGTTTTCTTTGCCGTGACTCGAAATGACGAAGGTGTCATCGACATATCGGAACCAGGTGGAGGGCTTGAGGGAAGCTTCTTGCAGAATTCTGTTCTCGAAGTTCTCCATAAAGATGTCGGCGATGATAGGAGAAATAGGGGAACCCATGGCTGCGCCTGAAGTTTGTTCATAAAATTGGGATTGAAATTGGAAATATGTAGAGTTTAGGCAATGTTCTATGAGGGGCAGTAGGTTAGGGGCAACTTTTTTGGAATTTTTAACTATGCTTAGGGTTTCATTGGTTGGGACGTTTGTAAACAGGGATACAACATCGAAACTCACTAAAATGTCTTCTGGTTGTACCTTGATAGTCTGGATCTTGTTCACAAAATCCCGAGAGTTTTGGATATGGGAGTTGTTGAGGCCTACGAGTTCCTGCAAAGGTTTGCAGAGAAAACGTGCCAAATGATATGTAGGACTGCCTATGTTGCTAACAATGGGCCTAAGTGGGATGTTGTTTTTATGTATTTTTGGCAGACCGTAAAGCCTGGGTGGTAGGGATTCCTTGGGTGCTAGGGCTTTGGTTAGGTTTTCTGATAGACCAGCCTTCTTTAGAAGTGTTGTTGTTTTCTTTTCTACACTTGATGTGGGGTCACGTGATAATTTCTTGTACGTGTTGGTGTCCTCGAGCAGGTTCAAAATTTTACTGCAGTAGTCCGTTTTATCCATGATGACAGTTGCATTCCCCTTGTCAGCTGGTAGTATTAAGATGTCCTTATTTTTCTTCAAATTGTGAAGAGCAAGGTGTTCTTCCTTCGTGATATTCTGCTGCGGAGGTTTTGCCTTGTGTAGAATATTGCTTATCCGTTTCCTGATGTCGTTGCCAGTATCCAGTGGGAGACGATAGATGGCCGTTTCCACCTGGCTGATGATTTCTCTGGTTGGAATTTCTGTTGGTGTAATGGCGAAATTGTACCCTTTTGCGAGGACTGATGTTTCAGCTGCGGAGAGTGTGTGGTTACTTAGGTTTTTAACTGTGTGGGTTAGGATGGGCTGCTTTGATTGCGGACATAGTTTCCTGAATTTTTCTATTTGATTCTTGGATCTTAGGTCTGCACAGTGGAGGGCTTGTTCGTGAGTGACACGGTCAAGATCTTCCCACAGCTGTGGTTCCAAAGAGTCAGATAGACGTAGGTGAAGTTTATGGAGTTTTTGGGAATTTTGGTCCAAAAGCTTTTTGGTGACAGATATTCTCTCTTTCACCAGTCTCAGCGAGGCCTGGTGGAGGATCGTTTTGGCTTGTTTTGATGGAAAGGGGTTTTTCAATTGAAAACATTTTGGTACCACTTGATGGTCGCGGCACCTTTTTAGGAATGTTAATGAGCACAGTTGGATGTGCAGAGTTTTCCTGAGTTTGGAAAAGGTGTTAACAGAACCCAAAATAGCCTCTCCGTGTAGGCGTCTGATTTTAGTTTTAAGGCTTTCACGGCTCTTTATGTAATGAGAAGAGTATGTGGCTTCCGGATGGAGGCCGTGTTGAGGATCAGCGTTGTGCCGACGTTTCGCAAACGTTACAGTCTGCATCATCAGGGCTGAGAGCTCCGATACTGAAGCTCTCGTGTCTCAGGTATTCCTTATATAGTTGCAGTCATCGTTCTGGATCGCTGCACCAGCCAATCAGATGTTTTAATTGATCAGCTGGTCAATTAAAACTATATAAGGAATACCTGAGACACGAGAGCTTCAGTATCGGAGCTCTCAGCCCTGATGATGCAGACTGTAACGTTTGCGAAACGTCGGCACAACGCTGATCCTCAACACGGCCTCCATCCGGAAGCCACATACTCTTCTCATTACATAAAGAGCCGTGAAAGCCTTAAAACTAAAATGTGAATAGTGTTTATGGTCCTGATACTGTAACAGCCAATCACGCTCAATTTTGGTATCGTCGATTCCGTTCCGGTAATTTTGATGTCAAATATGCACCACGCTCTGAAAGGCCAATTGTCGAAAATGTCGATAAAATAATGGAAATCGTCGAGTCCGACCGTCATGTAAGCACTGTTTCGATTGCCAGGAGCTAAACATTGCACGAAAAACCGTTTGGAACCACTTGAATAAGGCTGGATACGAAAAGAAGCTCGATGTATGGGTGCCACACGAGTTAACGCAAAAAAAACCTCATGGAACGAATTTCCATCTGCGAATCGCTGCTGAATCGCAACATAATCGAGCTATTTCTGAAGCGGATGGTGACTGGTGATGAAAAGTGGGCCACTTTCGACAACGTCAAGCGAAAACGGTCATGGTCGAAACCCGGTGAGCCGGCACAAACGGTGGCCAAGCAAGGATCGACAGTCAGGAAGATTTTGCTGTGTGTTTGGTGGAATTGGCAGGGAATCATCTACTATGAGCTGCTCCCCTACGGTCAAACTCTTAATTCGGTCCTGTACTGTCAACAATTGGACCGTCTGAAGAAAGCAATCGCCCCGAAGCGGCCAATAGGAGAGGAATTGTGCTCCATCAGGACAACGCTAGGCCACACACATCGATAGTCACTCGCCAGAAGCTCCGGGAGCTTGGTTGGGAGCATCTTATGCATCCACCTTATAGTCCGGGTCTGGCACCAAGTGATTACCACCTGCTCCTGTCTTTAGCGAATGATTTTGCTGGTGAAACATTCGCCTCATGAGAAGTGTCTGAAAAATCGACTGTCCCAGTTTTTTGCCAATAGGGACGAGGGTTTCTATGAGAAAGGCACAATGAAATTACCTTCAAAATGGCAACAAGTTATCGATCAAAACGGTGCATATTTGACCTAAATCGGATCATTCTAACTATGCTAAATAAAGCCTTCAATTTCATGCAAACTGCAATGCAAACATGCAAAAGTTATGGTATTGCCAGATGTCCAACCTTACGATATGACGTTTTCCATCTGACAATTTCAACCGTAACCTCCTGGTGGGGCCATCTTTTGTCAAACGGCGGAGACTTATTTGTACTCCCAATAATTTTATTGAATTTCTAATTCAATATTCGGTTTTGGGTCAAGATTTTACACAAAATATCCAAATTTCAGGTCTGTAACTCATTCCCTTTACGAGCTAGAGACCCGTGACATACGGACGGACATCGGCGTTTGTATTATGTATACACTAAACTATTATATACACTACATTATGAATTGGCATTTTCAGTATTTGTTGTATAAATACAGTATATGGTACATAACAGGGTTGGGCATATTCAAATATTTGCAAATTCATGAATAATAAGGAAACTTATTCAAAATTCGTTCCGTAAATGAATAAAGAATCCCACTGGATTCAGTATTCATTTTAAAATGAATAATGAATCCAACTGAATTCAGTATTGATTTCACCATAAGTAATAAATCCAACTCGATTCAGTATTCATTCCGTATTCGGATATGATAAAATTGAATAATCTGGAAAGATGGATAATGGAAATGGGACAAATATAATGTCCCATTTCTACCCCCATTTCTTCAGTTACTAGATACTAAAAGTGCGATTTCAATATTAATGTTAATAATGTTTCAATAGAACAAACATGTTTTCTGTCAATTTTCCCAGATTATTCAATTTGATGATATCCGAGTATGGAATGAATACTGAACCGAATTGGATTCACTACTTATGTTGAAATGAAAACTGAATTCAGTTGGATTCATTATTAATTTTGGAACGAATACTGAATCCAGTAGTATTCATTATTCATTTTCGGAACGAATACTGAATCCAACTGGACTCATTATTCATTCTCAGAACGAATACTGAATCGAGATGGATACATTATCGAAAAAAATGAATATCCATCTGACATGTATTCGGTAGTATGTTCCTACTCGAATACTAAAAGTATTCGAGTATGCCCATCTCTGGTACATAATATGAAGAAATTCCAAATTCCTAACTAGTTTAGTTTTTGAGATAGACCCTGTCAGAAAAATTGTCTATAACTGACAACTTTGACGGCCCGCCATTTCTTTATTTTTGAAGATAAAAAAGAAAAAAAATATGTTAGTACTCTGCTCAATGAGCTTTAAAAAATTACAACTCACATACCGGGGTAAGAAAAGAAAAATTCTACTCCTTTTTCATGTATGGGACCCCCATGAAAAATAATTTAATTTCATTTCCAATTTAATATTCGGTTTTCGGCAAACATTCGACACAAAATGTGCAATCTTCAGATCTGTAACTCATTCCCTTTACGAGCTAGAAACCCGTGACACAGATTTCCTTAGTAGTTAGTTTATCTTATGATTAATCGAAGGAATTATTGAAAAATCAAATTTAAAAAAATATCGCATGTTCAAAGTAAGTTTTGATTTTTGCGAAAAAATTGGCATTTTTCGTTCATCAAATCGAAAGTATACACCGGAAAAAATCCTTCGATCAAATACTATATTTTTACATCTAGAAAAAGCCGTGGCAATTTCAGAAAGATCGAAACGTACTTTTGAGAAACGAGCGTTTAAAGTTCCGATGAGCGTCAACATACCAGCCCATACATCTGTCAATTTTGATCCAATCGCCTTCAAATTTTCGCGGAACATTTATAATATATACTGTCAAAATATATTGGTTTTAAAAAGGTGTTTTTTTTTTCGACTTTTACAACTAGGCATAATCCTCCTCGAGAGCAAGCGCTCACGAAGTAAAAACACGATCGTTACAAGATGGCCAGCGATGAAACGATGAATTTTATTTCAGGATGTCCAAGATCATTTCCCCGTGTCTGAACTCCACCAACGACGAGATAAAGGCCGAAGCGCTCAGGCTCTTGGGCACGGCGGTACAATCGAATCCTAAGGTCCAAGCGAAAGCTCTGGAGCACGATTTCGTCCAAAAGTTATTGCACGTACTAGGCACGAACAACAGGGTAACGTTGCAGTCGCGTTGCCTGTTCGCCCTGAGCGCACTCACGCGCCAATATCCAGCTGCGCAAAAGGCTCTCCTGGATCACGGTGGCTTGGAGATTTTCGGCAAGATCCTCGAGGCCGGCCATCTGCAGACTCAATCGAGAGTCATGAAACTCATAAGTGATTTCGTGGTCGAGAGACGCGATCTGAGCGAAATCGAGGATGAGCCCGTACGCGGACGTAAATCTCGCGAATATGCGACCACCGATTTCGAAGAAAAATTATTGATTCACGGCTACTGCAAACATTTGAGTAATCTCATGATCAAGAGCTTCAGCAACGAGGCCTTCGGCGATTCCAATATGGAGGATTACGATTTTCTTGCTGTCACTCTCGATAGCATGATCCTTTTGGGCTCCATTTGCAAACGCGATTTACGCGAGGAAAAGTTTTATCTCCTCGCGGTCATAAACGAGGCTTTGCGCCACTACGAGAGCGTGAGGGATGCAACCTCGTCAGACGATGATTATTCCTTCAGCCATCTTGTCTCGTTGCTCATCAGATTGAGAACGAGACTGAGATTATTCGAGGAGTCTCACGACGAGTTGTAGAACTTCGCCATTTTCAATCACTCGACTATTCATCCAATATCATTTGCCGCCACGTCACTCCATCCGGAAATCATTCGCGATCGTCGTTAAGCGTCGAGCGTTTCACCGCATAGCGTCAAAGGACACGCGTTTTTCAGATATCAATATGTTCGATAAAATACAATTTCAATGGTTCCGTACGTTTTACTAGATCGGTTTCGAGAGAAAAGAAAATCTACACAGTTTGGCAAAATTTCTTCTGAAGAATCTTCAAAGAGAGTTTGTCGGTCAGAAAGATTACTCGTTTAAATAGGGTACTGCACCCTTTTTTAAAAAGCGTCTCCGTTTGGTCCTTTGGTGGTAAAACTATTAGAATTTTTATTTCTATTTTATGAAATCGTTAAGTGCCATAAAATGCATTTAAGGGGAGGTACCTGAGTAAACGGCGAAAACACAGGTAAGCTTCGGCAATTTTTATCTCAAAAACTAATGTTTCGATTGGATTCGAGTTTTTTTGACAAATATATACATTGAGGTATGTTTAGGAATTTTTTAAAATAAATTTGTTGACTGGAAGCGATTCAAACGCGATTATCTCGAAACATAGTTTTCAAAGTCGGTGCCAGATGTATCTCGAAAACGGCTTCTCCGATTTTGTCCAAATTTGGATACAATATTCTTCGATAGTTTTTCTCGTTCGCCACGTAGGGGTTTTTCATTTGATTGAACCCTTGCTTTTTTATGCAATGTCTATGCAATCCAAAATCGTCGGAAATTGCGAACGAAAAACGAATGTTAAATTGAAACGGTCGCAATTCCGTCAAAAACGAAAATTTCCAAAAAATCCTACGTGGCGAACGAGAAAAACTATTGAGGAATATTGTATCCAAATTTGGACAAAATCAGACAAGCCGTTTTCGAGATAAATCTGGCACCGACTTTGAAAACTATGTTTCGAAATAATTGCGTTTGAATCGCTTCCAGTCAACGAATTTATTTCAAAAAATTCCTAAACATACCTCCATGTGCATATTTTCCATTTTAAAAAACCCGGATCCAATCGAAATATTAGTTTTTGAGATAAAAATTCCCGACGGTTACCTGTTTTGCTCGCCGTTCACTCAGGTACCTCCTCTTGAATTTTGCATTTCAAATTTACGCGCGAAAACGCTAGCCGCCATGCTGCTTCGATTCGTGACGTCACTTGCATCGACGCTGCGCTAATGGTCGTGTTCGTTGGGTCTCATCATTTTGACTGCGCATGCGCATAATGATGCGCATTTGATGATGCGCGCGTTTCATTGCGCAGTTGCGCGTTGCGCATCATTATGCACATCCGCACTTGTTCGTATCAAAATGATGAGACCCAACGATCACGACCAATGTGAATACGTAAATGGTCGTGTTCGTTGGGTCTCATCATATTGATTGCGCATGCGCATAATGATGCGCATTTGATGATGCGCACGTTTCATTGCGCAGTTGCGAGTTGCGCATCATTATGCACATGCGCACTTGTTCATATCAAAATGATGAGACCCAACCACGGTCTTACATACAGGTCTGACAACGGCGGTAGTGGGGGTAGGCACCTTTAGATGTTTTGCTTTTTATTCCGATTTCTGCCGCTTGGTGCGTGACGGCAAGGGAAAGTAGTGGTGCGACGAAGAGAGAAATAGCTCTTGTGTCCTTTTCCCTCCTGACCGCGACGCATGCGCCGTTGGCTGTGTGACGTAAACACCATAGGCCCATTCGCCGGTAAGAGGTAGGGGGGAAACTACTTCCCCTCGCTAGTAGCGACGCGTAGCGGCGCCTAGTGAATCGAAAATTAAAACATATAAGAGTGCCTACCCCCACCACGAAAATTTAGCTTCGTTGCAAGACCTGTATGTAAGACCGTGGACCCAACGAACACGACCAATATTTTTGGTTAAAAGCGAGTTCCAACCCCTATCATTGGTCGTGTTCGTTGGGTCTCATCATTTTGATACGACCAAGTGCGCATCATTATGCGCGTGCGCATTTGTTCGTATCAAAATGATGAGGCCCAACGAACGCGACCATTGGTGTATTGTTCCTAAATGTAAGAATACCAGTGTAAAAACACCGGTAAAGTTGTGGAATAAAATGCCAATTGATATAAATATGAGGAAGACTTGGTTGAAACTTGCGAGAAGAGATCCAAAGTCATAGTCCGAAAAAAAAACTCATTTCTTTTTTGAAGTACAGATAACTATTTGAAAATTTGCAACAAACTATGACAAACGAGAATATATAGTTGGTGACGCTTTCTTTCACCGGTTAGAGAGTAATACGTATATGCGCTTTCTTTGCTTACTATGTCAATGACGTTTCGTCGGGATCCATTATGGCGGCTACCGTTTCCCATGGTCGTTGAGCAGATAGAAAAAGTATTTAAAAAAAATGCATTATAATATTTATTTTGTGTTTTTATAAATTAAAACCAACATTATTCGATTGCTTATTTATACCTTATTTATACATTCTTAGTATTTTTCTTACATAGAGTAAAATACCCTATTTACGATTTTCGGACATTTTTTCTCGAAAACGATGTAATAGAATCTTCAAGAAACTTTGATGAACTATCTTGGACAACGTTTAAAACAATCGGTATCTATTAACATTTATCGGTGAGATGCTCGACTCCCCTTAATGGAATCCATTTCCTCGTTAAAACGCCGGGTAGCCACTACGTCCGTTCAAATGGGATATTTTTTTCCTCAATCGCTGATTCAGCGTTTTTGTTATGCGAAAGATCGTTTTTTACTCAAAAGATTCGAATTCCTGGCTCAGTTCGAACGAAATCGTAATCAAACTCGTTTTTTTTTGTTGTTGTTGATTTTTTTAGTTTCCTTACGAACGTTATTAACGATGTTATCCACGTATTTTCCGACCAACAAATTTCGTTCGAACTGGGCCGGGAATGTGAAGACTGTCGATATTCCGATCGCCAGAATTCCTCGATTCGCACCTTTTCCAGCGGACGTCACTCAGAGTCCCTCGGGAGCAAAGTCGCTAACTTTCGTACATCTGTAACTTGGAATTCGCCATGTTCTTCCAAATCCTCGGCATTTCTAGTTTCCTCATTTGACACTTTATCGTTGAAGCAGATTTTACTTGAGCAGTCTGGGCGTAAGGGTACTAAAATAAATCTAAAATATTTATTTTGGTTTCCGGTAATCTATGAATACCAATGACCGTACCACCAAAACTTAATAGTCAATGCGGCAAGGTTGAAAGTGAGAAAGAAGTGCACCAAGTTCATTCTCATTCAAACGTCTGTATTTGTACCGTTGGTCAATGTCGTTTTTTTCGATTGCTATTGTTTTGCTGTAAAAGGTTAATTTTTTCAAGAGGAAACACTGACGGTCGAATGAACCGCGTAGAATTCGAAAAACGGTTTTAAGACAGAGTTAAAAATGTATCAAGTGCAAATACAAGTGCGAGACAGCCGAAAAACCTCCAATCTTTTTCCGAACCGATTGTTATTTCGGAAAAAAGAAAGAAAAAATGTTTCTCCTCTGAAAAAGGACGAGCAGCGTCGTCTATCTATCGCATTGCCTCGATGGATACTCGTCGAAAATAATAATGGTCGAGATTTTTAAAATAATACATCTGCCTAAGAAATCGTACATTTTTTCACAAATAAAAACCATTTTTCAGGCAACCGACAACTATTCGCGCACTACTCGATGGTCGGAACTTCATTTATGCCAGTCGATCTCGGAAACTTTGTACAAACTGTTTATTTAATCACGCACATATTAATGGTAAAACTGCGAAAAACGATTCTCGCATGGAAAAAAGTTGGTATCTTATTTGTTCCAAAAAAACATTGGAATCTTATTTGTTCCAACTTTTTTTGTTGCCAACCGAATCATTTGAAATAAAAAAGATCGGCGTTTTCCTGTACAGAAGAAGAAGAGTGTAGATATTCAAATTACGCGCTTTTTAGAAATATTGGAATCGCAAAAGGAGGTTATAATTCGCAATATGAAGAGCGTCGGAGAATTCCTACCATAAAAACAAAAAAGATCGTATTTTGCGATTTTGTTTTGTCTACTAGATTATTTATTTGGGGTTTGGGAAAAGAAGTATGCCATTGAGCATACATTGAACTTATTGCGTGTAAATTTTTGCGCAAATAAGTGAAAAAATTAATACCGTTATACAAGCCAGATCAATAACTCGACAATGGTTGGGTGAAAAATATAAATAACAAAGTTTTTTAATCTATATAAATGAACGTACCCGTTTTTCGGGGGGAAAAAAGCACAAAATAGCACGGTCACCACTAGTGTGACATTTTCAAAAAATCGATTTTTTTCTGCATTTTTCGATAGTCTATACCTTCAAGAATAAAATAATAAAATTTCAAGTGCGGGTCTCAAATGGTTTTTGAACTACGGGCTTCTAAAGGGCAGCTGCTCTTTAGCAGGCTATTGGATATTTTTTATCTTCCAACGCGTTTTTCTCAAAACGACAATTTTCAATTATGCTGCAGTTCTAACTCGAATACAAATCATCCGATCGACTTGAATCTTGTTTTAGCGTATTTAGTATTTGTTCCTTCATACTACAATGACTATCTAGTTTTTCGATTGGATAAAAAATGTCAATTTGCCATGCAAAAAACCATCAGATTTTTAAGCGTAATTTGGAACTTTGATCAAAACTCCGCTATTTTGTTGGATTTTTTTTTTCACAATCCTGCGTAATTGTACAGGCAATGCTTTCTAGTTTAACGGACTTTTTTATTTTTTCATTTCACGCACTCTGGAGGCTGCAATCACTGCAGCAGTTGGAGAACTTTTTTTTTGGAGACTCGGAAGACGACGTATGAGTCGGTGAAAATTGAATATTTTCATACAAAAAAGTTACTGTATATATACGAGGGTGGGGTGAAAAGTTTCCGGCCTGACCAAGAAAAACGATGTTTTAAAATTTTTTTTTGCTTTATTTTTCAACATAATCGCCATCAATACTGATACATTTCTCATAACGGTGTTCTAATTTAGTTATACCAGTTTTAAACGTAGATTCGTCAAGCTCCTCAAAATACTGATTTACAGCTTCGATAACTTCTTCGTTGCTCTTAAATCTTTTTCAGGAGTGTAGTGGTGGACCCATGTCTCATCAACAGTTATGAATCGATGCAAAAATTCGTTTGGATTACGCCTATACAGCGCCAAATTGTCGGTAGAAATGGTTTTTCGAAGCAGTTTTTGGTCGAGCGTTAGCAAACGCGGCACCCACCTTGCACACAGCTTTTCCATGTTCAAATGGTTGTGCAAAATATTTCGCACACATTCAGCTGACATCCTACAGGTCTCAGCTATCTCGTGCACTTTCAACCTGCGGTCTTCCAACACTATTTTATGGATTTTTTCAATCATCTCTGGAGTTGTGACTTCAACGGGCCGTCCTGAGCGAGGCTCGTCAGAGGTGCTCACACGACCCATTTTAAATTCAGAAACCCACTGCTTAATAGTTGAATATGATGGGGAGGAGTCTCCTAGTGTTGAATCCATCTCTTCTTTTATTTGTTTTGGTGTAAAACCTTTCAAATGGAAGTATTTGATGACAGCACGTTTTTCCAATTTTTCCATTTTTACGAAAACAACGGAAGCGTCTCGCGCAATGTGCTCTCAAACGCAAACTAACGTAGCAATTGGGCTGAAACTACATACAAGCTCGGTAGGAATGGTACTGTAGGACGCCGCTCCAAAACTAGACCTAGTGGCACCATCTCTTGGTCAGGCCGGAAACTTTTCACCCCACCCTCGTATATATATATATATATATATATATATATATATATATATATATATATATATATATATATATATATATTGTTACACCGCTCGCGGCGAACACTATATTTTTAAAAACTGCGACGACACTAGCTGCGCAGATTATTTATTTATTTAATGATTAGTTACAATCTTGAGATCCTCTTAGAATGCTTTAGAATGTTCAACAGACCGAAGACTTTGTTGACCGTCTCGAGAAACATCGGTCTTTAGAAAATGGAATATCGAGCAACAGAGTGACGGCGTCGGATTGATTGCTGATGAGTGACGCCCTGTGTCTGACCAAGCGCGGCTTTTTATATTATTGTGATTGCGTCTTTAAGAACGTTCAAGATCTCGATTGCGCATATTGAAATACTTGGTCACTTCGCTTGACGTTCGAGAAAGAGCAAGTTGTTTGTGAGGAGTTCTTATCTCAAGGCCAGAGGTGTCAAATTTCACCGTTACACTCTTCCCCTCTTAAAAGATTTTGGTCCCCATAAATTAAATTTCACTTGTAGATTGTTTCGGTTGGAAGAGTCTCTTAATAATTTTTGGCGATTCTTCTGTTATTTCGATTTCTGAAATACTTGGATTGTTCCTTGTTCTTTCTCTCAGATGTCTTGTTTCAGGTCTGTCTATTGTTTGTGAATGTTTTCCGAAGTTACAATGATCAAATATTATACATGGTTTCATACAAAACAGGATGCTTTTTTGTATAAACTGACAATCCAATTTTATAAGCCGTATAGATAGTGATTATTATTATTGTTATGTATCCCAAATATCGAAGTCCATCTTGAAGATGTTCCGTGAATGTCTTTGTTCTTTTTCGTAAAGCTAATTCATTGATTTGTTGATTTATTTCTTCTAAATTAGTTCCTAGTTCTTGTAGATGTTCAGGATTCATGTGATTTTCGTAAATCATGCTTATATTCAGTTCTCGTCTTTCGATTTTATTGTTATCTAGCGAGTTTTTTATTTTTGTTTCATTAAATATATTAGAAAGTATCATATCATGTTTGATTGTCTTAGCTATATTTGATGCTTTTAATATAGCATGTGTAGCCATTGCTATGCATCCTGATTCGAGATGGATTTGAGCAATTGTTTCAATTTTTATGGTTCGTGGAATATTGTCAGGACATAGAATGTTAAGTGTCTCGGTGTTTACAGGGATTATTATCCAGTCTTGCGCGCTACTTAGTTGAGTATAAAGAGATGTTTGTAATTGAATGTATTTTGGTGTACACTGAATTTCTCTTTTTGCAAGAAACATTGTTATTACGCATGACGTTGTTGATTGTGTTGAATAATCGGGGTATTTTCTTTGGATTAAATATGTATTTTCTACCTTTTTTAATTTTTCAAATTCGATTGCTTGTAATGGAAAGAATTTTGTTCGATTTTCATTGATGACTCTATATAGTCTGATAGTCTGTATCTATATGATATAGAATATAACCTTTGATTATTGAATAGTTCGGGATTGGTATTGGGTGCAATATTTCGTATGTTTCTTCTTCTAGAATAGGCACTTCCAGAATATAGATTAGCTTTTCTGCAATAACTGCTATTGTTAGATGACTTATGTCAATTAATGTTGAGAAATATTCTTCTTTTAAGGGAATAGGGAAGTAGGAGTGATAATGTGCGTGTGTATGATCTCGTAGACTTTGAAAAATTAATGAAGGAGGTAAAGTTTGAGGATGAGCGATTCCATGCTTTCCATCTATTATTGAATTCATTAAGTCTGTAATGCTCGTTCTTAGATCTTGATATAGTGCAATGCAACCTGTTAATACTTCATTGATTTGTATATTTATAGTATTTTTTTGCACATCTTGATGTAGATTTTTGAAATTTGCACTCAGTATTTTAAATTGCATGCTTACTTCGGAAAACGCTTTTTGATTATCTTTTAATTGATTCAGCAATATTGTTGTTTGGTTTTTAACGAAATGCGCAATTAGTAAATTATCATTTCTTAATTTATCGATTTCGTTGTTAAAATAAGTAGCATCCGAGGCTGATAGTGTTCCAAATAAGATCTTAATTCCTTCTCCAATAATATTAAATAATCCTCGTTTCACTCGTCCAAAAAGATGATAAAGACTTCGAAGTTGATTCTCTAATAATTCGTTTCTCTTGATTTGCATTTCGATTTGCTTCTTTTTATGACATATAAATCCTGGTTGAAATTTTAAACAAATATTATATAGTTCTCGTGTTTTGTTACTTATCTTTTGCACTTGTATTGGTAAATGTGTAAATTCGATTCCAACGACGATTTTCCATGATTCATGATATACGTGCGCTTTTCCAATATTTTCTAGGTATACTGATTTTCCATTCTCGATTTTAGTAACTTGTACTTGGCTCTGGATCATCGGGATCAGAAGTGTTTTCAATAGTATCGTCGTCGTCTTCATTCTCTGAAAAAGACGGTTTTATATCTACTTTATTATAGGTAACGAGGTCTTTGCCTCTCCTTATAACTACACTTTGTTCATTAGGAATATTTTCTATGACGTACGGTCCATCCCAAGGAGTTTGTAATTTTGATGAACCTGGTTGTTTCCATTTCACTAATACTTTTTGTCCTATACTTAATCGTGTGGGAATCTTGGAGATAGATAATCGTTCATAGGTTTTTTCTTGAGATTGTTGGATTTTGTCCTTCGCTTTTTCCCTTATTTTGTCACGATATCGCTTAAGTGAATCATATTTTTCTTTTATACTCATTTCAAGTTCTTCTGCGTTGAGGGGAACGTTGGGAGGATATCCGAAAAGAAACTCAAATGGTGATACTCCGATTTTTTCATTATTTGTTGAATTGTAGGATATCATTGCTCCCGATAATTGGTCAATCCATTCGGTACTTTCCATCATGTAACTACATACGTAATTGAGGATTTCCCGATGTGCGCGCTCATTTTTACCATTCGATTGAGGATAATAGATGGACGTGGTTGTCCATTTGACCTTCAATTTTTCTTTCATGATTTCAGAGAATTTGCCTTTAAACTCAATTCCGTTATCTGTTAGGATTTCTTTAGGTATTCCGAAGATTTTGCAATGATTTTCCCAATATTTTTCTAAGATTTCTCGTGAATTCTTTGTTTTAAGTGGAGCAAGTACTAGGTATCGTGTTAAGTAATCTTGAATAACGAGGATATATTTATGGTTTCGACTAGGAGGTAATGGTCCCATGACATCTAATTAAATTTTGTCGTTTGGATTTATTGGAATATCCGGATTTCCTGGTGGAGGGCGTGTTTGTGACGTTATTCTTTCTTTTTGACAAACTTGACATTTATTTATAATGTTTTCGACATCTTTAGTTATACCAGGCCAGTTATATTTTTGCCTCAGTTTTTCGATAGTCTTTTGCGGTCCATAATGTCCACCAATAGTTGATTCATGGAGTTCTTTTATTATTCTGTCTCTTTCTTTTTGTTCAACAGGATCCGTTACTTGAGTTACAAATATTACTAATTCTTTTTCAGGATTGATTTTTGTATGAACATATTCAATCATTTCAATTATTGTTTCACGCAATGTTGGATCTTTAATTCGGATTTCGATTGATTCGCGATTTGGCATTTTCATTTTAATTTCTATATACCAAATTAATTCATCATCTGTTGAATTGATTATGATTCCTTTTTCTTTTTCGTCATCTGTTATGACAAGACCTTTTTTATTTGCACGACCTTTAATAAAAATATTTTCAGATTTTTCGTACGAGTTCTTTTCATTCTGATAATCATCGTAACTTCGGAATGTTTCGTCCATCAATTCTTCTAAAGCTTCATCCTCAAGTGCGTTTATTCGGGATGAAGCGTCTGCGTTACTATGAGTTTTTCCTTTTCTGTGAATGATTTCAAAGTCATATTCATCTAATTTCCATTTCCATCGCATAAGTCGAGATGAAGGATCTTTAAGATTCATTAGCCAGGTTAATGGTTTGTGATCAGTAATGATTTTGAAATTTCTTCCATAAAGAAAATGTCGATAATATTTTACAGCCCAGACAATTGCAAGTAGTTCTTTTTCTGTTGTCGAATAATTTTGTTCAGCGGGATTTAACGTTCTTGAGGCATACGAAATTGGTTTATCTTTTCCAAGTTCACCTTGTGAAAGAATGGCTCCTATCGATTTACTACTAGCGTCTGTTGATAAAATGAATTGCTTACTCCAATCTGGATATGCAAGAACGGGTTCAGTGCATAATGCGTTTCTTAATGTTATAAATGAATTTTCTTCATCTGATGTCCATTGCCATTGTGTCTTTTCTTTTAATAAGTTAGTTAGTGGTAGAGCCTTTTTTGAAAAATCTTTAATGAATTTCCTATAATATCCGACAAGTCCTAAAAATTGTTTGATTTCTTTTTGATTTTTCGGTTTTGGATAATTATCGATTTTTTCAATTCGATCGGGATTTGGTTTGATTCCTTTATCTGATATTATGTGTCCAAGATAGGCTAACTCTGGTTTTAGATATTCACATTTATCAGGTTGTAGTTTAAGTTCAACTTCACGCAATCTTTGGAATAGTGTTTCGAGATTTTGATTGTGTTCTTTAAGAGTTTTTCCATAAACAATGATATCATCCATATAAACGAAACAGTTGTTGCCAATTAGTCCTTGAAGTCCTTTGTTCATCATTCTTTGAAAAGTTGGGGGAGCGTTCTTCAATTCGAATGGCATTCTGTTATATTCAAAGTGTCCATCTTTTGTGGAAAATGCTGTTTTGAATTTATCTTTTTCCTTCATTGCAATTTGATGAAATCCTGAAGGAAGGTCAAAAGCGGAAAAATATTTGGAGTTTCCAAGATTATCTAGAATTTCATCAATGTTTGGGAGAGGATAGGCGTCTTGTTTTGTTTTATCATTGAGTTTCCGGTAATCGATTACAATGCGCCATTTCTTTGTTTTGGATGCATCAGACTTTTTCGGAACTATCCATAATGGTGAATTGAATGGGGATTTACTTTCTCTAATAATTCCTTTCTCGAGCATTTCTTTAATTTGTTTCTTAATTTCTTCTTGATGGATTGGAGGATATCGATATTGTTTAACATGGATTGGTTTTTCATCAATTAGGTCGATCGCGTGTTCTGTTAAATGTGTAATTGGTAGAGGATCTCCGGGTAGAACGAAAATGTCATGATATCTTTAGATAATTTTCCAAATTTCATCTTTTCCTTCTTTTACATGATCCAATCTGGTGTTTTGAGCAAGTAAATTTTCTCTTTTGTTCGTTAATTCTGGAATTTTTATTTCTTTGAGATCAAGATGATTTATTGGTTCAGCTTTCAAGGTTCTAATGCAACCATCTTGATTTGTCCAATTTGGAATCGGAAATGTTGCTTGTCCATTTTCAACATTAACTAGTACATCATAATCTTTCAGTGAAATTTTAGCTTGTCCACTTTGAATTCCTTCTATGTCAAATGTTCTTAAGCAATCTGTTCTTGCAGGCATATTTGTTTCTCGTTTCGGGGGATTTTTACAATAAGTTTTTGGTCCAAATTTTAGAATATGTTTTTCCATGTCCCATTTACTTTTAAATTGCTGCAACATATCAAGTCCAATCAAGCCATCTTCTCTCATTGGCAAATTAGATGGAATTACATGGAGTGTGACTGGTTGGGAGAAGAGTTTGGTTTTGAAAGTTCCTTTTGTACTGAAAATATCGCTTGCGATGGTATTAATTTTCTTATTTTTGGGAAGAATTAATTTTGGATTATCGATGAGATTTTCGTTAATTAGGGATAGGGTTGAACCTGGTTCAATTAGGAAAATTCCTTGTTTTGTATTTTCAAACTTCGGAAAAATGTGAGCGAGTTTACATTTCTCGTCTCTGATGTTCCTGATGCTATAGATTCTTCTGAAATTTCTTCGATATGATTGTTTTGATTTTGAGGTGGATCCTTTATGGGTTGAGGGGCATTGCGAAAATCCCGTTTGTAAGATTGTCGATTTTGATCATTGAATTGTTTTTTTTTCTACATTCTGAAATGATGTGCCCTGGTTTTTTACAATAGTTACATATTTTTTGAAAGTTTCTTTGGAATGGTTTTTGGTTTTCATTTTTATTTTTTATTTTAAAACTTGAGCTTGGATGCGGTTTTTCAGACCAATTATTCATTGAACGAGTCTTGAATGTGATTTCGGCCTTCATAGCAGATGTTATTGCGTCGCGAATACTTTTAGGATGTTCAGTTTTTACATCTAGACGAATTTCTCTTTCAAGTCCTTCTAGAAAATCTATTAATCCTCTTTTTTTCTTCTTCAATGAGAATTGATTTATGCGCTTGCGGTATTGAGGTTTCATTTAAAATTGATTTAATTGCCAAATCGTGGATTTCCATGAATCTCTGAGAATAATTGTGTATCGATTCTTTCTGCCTTTGTTTACAATTCATTCTTTGAATTTGGAAAATGGTAACATCATCGTGACTACCATAATTAATTCGTAGCATATTTTTTAATTCATTGAAATCCTCGATATTGTCAGCTCTAATATCAACTTTTGTTCTACCTTTTAATTTGGATCCTATTATCATTGCTAACAAGAGGCTTTGTTTGTCTCTATCTGTGTTTTTTTCGCGCTTCCAATTTGATGAATAAATGTTTCAACTGGCATATTTTCTCCATCAAAATCGGATATTGTGATTAGTAATTCTTTGAGTGAAATTTTTGAATCGTTTTCATTTTCATCTTCGGAAATTTCGATTTCATCATTCTCTGATCTATTCTGAATTTTGAGTTCTATATTTTCTAAGCGTTTGAAAAGATTTTGACGAAGTTGCTCAATATTTTCCATTTTCTTACCGGATTTGTAATATCGATCGACGTATAAAATGCCTGAAAGGTTGCGATGCTCTAATGACGATGTCGATGACGAAGATTTGAAGAGCTCCGATGACGATGTCGATGACAAAGATTTGAAGAGTTGATTATTGTTGTGGGGCCACTAGGAAGTTCTCGTGCGCTGATGCTGATGCGTTCGGTCCTGATGTAGAAGGTTCTCGGCGATTGATCTTGATCGATAGAAGATGGGTCTTTCCTTGACGTAGCCCGGATGTCGAAGATTCTCGAAGATTGGTCTCGATCGATAGGGGATGGGTCGTTTCTTGACGTAGCCCGGATGTCGAATAATGATTGAGTCGATGAGGCACCAATCACTCCGAATTGTACCCAGATTTCGTGTTAGGACAGCGATGTGTCGTCGTTTGAATGGGCTTCAATCATTACGTATTGACCCCGAATTTGGATAGACGACTTCCCAGAATGTGGTAGTACCTTCGAGTTGTTTTCCTCAGAAAGATCCTCCCAGATCCTCGTTGGTATTCCACGTAAATTGGATTACTTTGAATCCCTTGATGAATCGGTGTCTTGAATGTCGAGTAGCCTTTGGATATCCTTCAGGTATAATCCGTTGACTTTTCTCGTTTTTGAAGAAAAGACCCTTGATGCTTGAGTCTTGATGAGATGGACCACCTTTTGAGTGCGAAGTGCTCTTTATTGTTTGAGCACCTGTCTCTTAGGGATGCCTTTACTGTTTTGACATCCCACCGCTGCCACCAATTTATAATGTTACACCGCTCGCGGCGAACACTATATTTTTAAAAACTGCGACGACACTAGCTGTGCAGATTATTTATTTATTTAATGATTAGTTACAATCTTGAGATCCTCTTAGAATGTTGTAGAATGTTCAATAGACCGAAGACTTTGTTGACCGTCTCGAGAAACGTCGGTCTTTAGAAAATGGAATATCGAGCAACAGAGTGACGACGTCGTATTGATTGCTGATGAGTGACTCCCTATGTCTGACCAAGCGCGGCTTTTTATTTTATTGTCATTGCGTCTTTAAGAACGTTTAAGATCTCGATTGCGCATATTGAAATACTTGGTCACTTTGCTTGACGTTCGAGAAAGAGCATGTTGTTTGTGAGGAGTTCTTATCTGAAGGCTAGAGGTCTTAAATTTCACCGTTACAATATATATATAATTTATACGTAAATATATCCTCGAAATGTCGAAACATTCGATGCAATACTCTTCTTTCAATAAATTCCCGAAAATTACCGTTTTTTTTGGCATTCACACTAGTGGTGTCCGTTAAAAAAAAGTGTAATTTTGGCGAAATTTTTACTATTCGAGGTCTTAAAAAATGCTAATTTTTAAAACCGGCTACGTACAACAATAGCCACTGCAATTACGGATTTTTTTAAAATTAAATGGCGGAGAATTGTAGCTAGAGTTATGATTCCGGCCACGTAGGGAAAAAGTAATTTTGAGAACAACCCGTTCGAAAGTTTTCGTATAGGTAAATTGTTGCGCTACCTGCTCTCACTAAATCGTCTGTAACTTGGTCTATTTTCAATATCTCAACGTGATTTTTTTGAACATTTTCTTGAATATGTGTACTTTGAAAGTGCAAAAAATCGATTTTTTACCTGTCAGAGTTGTCCCGCCTGAAGACGTCTCAACGGAAGTATCATCTTCCATGAATATTGTTCGAGCGAGTTTTTCCGAAAAATGGCCACAAAAAACTCTTTTTTCGGACAAGCTCGTATCATAAATATTGATCACGAAATGTTATACCAAACCCGCATTTTCATCCACAGACTCTGGAACTTCGTGAAGAATGTGCAATATCAATTTCGAAAAATTGCCCTAACTTTTCCAACTTTCTATGCGAGATCGCCCTTTTTTCAAATGCAAATGATTCGATAATTGCATCAAACCAATGAAATACCAATTGTTTTCGGAGCAAGGCCCGACTCTGCAGTTCTACCACCGATAAGCTGTACATGAAATCACCTTAGATAAGTCGGATTTGGGTCCTTTTTTATGTGTACAGTGTATTATATTTAACGAAAAACGAAAATATATAAATATAGATATATATGAACAACGAACGAATGATCTGATATGTTAAGGACTACAGTGTAACGGGTCGAAGAAATCGTTGATTTTCGCGATGTTTTTTTCGATGGTTAAAATACGCTAATCGGTCTAATTTTTATGTCAAATCAAAGCACTCATAAAGAACAAATTAAATATTTAAACGTTTGTTTTTATTTATTTTTTACATTTTTTTAACGGTTGAAAATGTCTGAAAAAACGGAGTCCTCACGGTGTACACGATTGTGGCCGTAAACATTATCTGAAACAAAATTTGTACAAAGATCATTAACCCTTAACCGTCATCGGGGGTTGAATCAACCCCAGCCGTTTTTCGACATTCCAGGATTTTTTTTTACATTTTTTTTACATTAAAAATTACACGACTTGAAAATAATCGACATGGTCTTACACACAAGGGATGAAAATGCATTGTAGTATTTGTTTTGTCAATTTTTCAATTATTTATCACTCTCCAAAGTGAGTGGGGTTGATTACACCTCCAACGTCACAATCTGGAGGTGTGACTGACAAGGGTTAATCAGTATAACAGGCGCTATCTTGCTATGGAGGTTTTTTCGAAATCAAAATTGACCAGATGGCGACGGTTTGAAAAAAAAAAGTATCGAATTTAGCTTATTTTTTCGAGTTTTTTTAAATATGAAGATTAAAAAAGCCTCCACATCAAAATAAAGAATGGCGTGAAGAATGTTGTGTCAAAATTTGAGACGGAGAGCTTGAAAACTCTTCTTTTGTGAGTGTACCCCCTTTTGAAGAACGACATTTCGAGAAAAACGCGTCCGTCCGCGCCAGCTCTCACGCAGCTGGTCGGCTGTAGGAACCGAAATAATCCGAATTTCACCGAAAAAATTGAACAGCATGTTTATAACCATCTATACTGTCGGATAATGCAAAAAAATCGATTTTTTGACAATGCTACACTGTGATGATCCCTAAAGGGGGCATTACCGTCTAGAAGCTTGTTTTTAAAGTAATTTTCAGGAATTAATTTTGCGAAAACTATCAAACCTACAGTGCCGGGGTTTTTGACGCATATTAAGACATGTTTCAACTAGCAACACCAATTTTCATGAAATACTTTGTTGAAATCTATACAAGTTATGCGCTGTTGTGCAGGTCGTGGTCCGAGACGCTCGTCCAATCGGGCACACGGGTTGCGGCGATCCTAGTCGACAGAAACAGAAGAACAAAGGTTTTTTGAATTCTATATAAATGCAGTTATCGTCTGAACTAGAACTAAGTACGACATTTTTTTTATCGGCATCGCAGCTGTTTGAAAATGAAGGTTTAATTTTCCCGGAAAATTGTCAACTAAAACATGAGAGCGCAGCTAAGATATTTAAGCTATCGGTATCATTCTAGTTCAGACTACAGGTGAAGGTTCCCTCGAAATGTGTGCAAAACCCGAAGTTAATCGGTCCAATACTTTTTAAGGAAAACGTACGCCCGACTTGAAAAACGTTTCGAGAAAAACGCGTTTAAAGTTTGCCATACATTTAGCACTGATACGGCTGAACTTACGATGGATAACAACTAATTTGAGTAACTTACCCTTAATCAGCTATACCGGGAACATACAAACGACCTTGCTCAGCTTAAAAAAAAAAAAAAAAAAAAAATATTGAGCCACCCTCGCATCTCATCTGGCGGTCTGCGTCTCTTTAGATGCGGTAAACACCCGTCTGCTGGACCGTTGTATACGCTCGTTGTCTCTACACTCTGCGTATTGTTTTGCGTTAGAGCCGATTTTGATTCCCAATACATCCATAATTTTAGTATGAGCTTCGAAACTGTATCGATTTCCTTAAATTTTTCTTTTTCTTTGCTATCGGCTTACGTGCACGACCTCGCTTGTCTTTCGATCCATTTTTTAAATGCGCACGTCTACTTCGTTCAGAGCTCAAAAGTATACTGACTATTTGTGAGGGTACCGTGGGTAATTGACTGCAAGGGATAGGGAAATTCCCCAAGCTGCTATACAATAGACACAACGGTTGAGGTTCATTGGTCGAGGGGATGACTACCCTGCTGCCCGCCAACGCACCGCAGCCTTCAAGGGGGGAATCTCCTCTAGATATCAATTTTTTGTATTGCTTTAAAAATTCATTTATTATCTGAAGAATATATTTCTAAAGTTTGAAGCCCAACAGAAAGTCCTAAAGGTCCCTACGAAGTCACCAAAGTGATGCCCTCCAAAAGTACCGAGTAGGTAAACGACCGCCCGATCTTCGCGGCCTCTACCTTTTAATTTCTTAGCCAAACAAGTTTGCTATTTTACTCTTTGGATAATAGAGGGCACTTCCAACGATTGTAAAGAAAAATTCGTCCTGTGTAACCGTCGTTTTTCGTTTTCACGCAAACAGTTCACACAAAAAGAGAAAAATGCAGCCCAGATTAGTGATTTCCTAAAAGAAGCCTTGCTTTATGGCCCTGGTATCGCAGATTAAGCTTGGGTAATTATAAATTACTCTAAACTCTACTTTTCAAGAACGAAAACTTCAATCGAGTTTTTCTCGAAACGTGCTTTTTTCCGTGCCCTGGAATTTAACTCAAAAAGTAATGAACCAATCAACTTGAAATTTTGTACAGATATTCTTTAACTTATCGGCCTTTGCACAAACTTAAAATTTAGTATAAATTGTTATAATAAACATTGTTTTTAACTATTTGTTTGTGAAAAAGTGTTTTTCTTTCTTCCTGTCCTCAAATTTTCAATTTTTTTTTGCTAAATTTATATTCATTCAAAGCGGAATGACTCATTTTAATGGAAAAGAGGTTTGTTTCGTTCATTGTAGTTAACCATAAGGACCTGGGCGTTCCACGGCGCAAACTAGTAGCCCTGTTGCAAAGGACCGATAGGATCCTGTAGCCAACGATTAAAACCCGATACAATGCTGTTTGGTCTATTGGCAGCACAGATAGCGGATTTTCGTATTTTATCTGGACTCATTGGAATGTTCGCATATACGGTTTCTATTTGGATAAACCGATATGGAATGTGTCAGATTCTATTGTTTTTATGAGCAAGATGGAATCTATAGGGAATAACGTATGTGCGATCTACTGCATCAAATCTGCATTTTACACTGATCGACAAGTTGCGTGCATTTATCAGCAGCTACGGATTTGATTTCAATATTTTTCTAATTGCATTTCCACAAGTTATAAATTTATAAGTTTCAAATGGACTTGACCGTTTGGAAGCGAATGTGCATAAAACGGGAAAGTCCACGATTTTTAGCTATCAGATCTCGAATGCAAAAACTGATACGTATGAAACTGTACTTATTTCGCCTTATGAGAAATGACAGATGTATTAGGACCAAGTTTTGTATGGGACAGAATTTGTGATTCCATGGACAAAAACGCATCATTTTCCGATAAAAATGTACATTTTCAATATGAATGAATCAGATATTTCAGATAAGTTACTTCATCAGCAGTAATTGGTATTGACTGATTAACATTTAATGGGGATATACAGATTCAACGATCTTATTGATAAATATGGGTTTAACCTGTATATGTTTTAATGAGAGTTTCCAAACTTATCCAGGGTGAAGAGAATATTTCAGATAGGGCTCTATATGGATTATCTAATGCAAAACTGACCTTTAAGTCTATGTGAATGCATATGTTGATGCAGATTATAACGTATCTGCCCATCTCGGCATTTATTCGTGCAGTCAAAGATTCAGCTTAATAATGAAGCTCGGGTGCTTGTGTGCAAATATGAGTCAAACTTATACCCGTTCGAATCCTGTATCTGTTTTAAATTGGTGTTTTCCAACCTATGCAGACTTGAGTGATAATGCTTCGGTCAGTCTATATATGGATATCCAATAAAAAATGGCATCTGCGTCTTATGGTAATGTATACGTAAGTACAAAACTAGTCTATTTGTGCATATATGTATTTATTTGTATTGTAAAAGATTCAGCCTCAGAATCGGGTCTGCTTTACGTGAAATAGCCTCTGTGTTACACAAAACACACAAAGCGTTTACGGTTTTCATTATTTTGTTTACATTATTTGCATTTTGAAAAATGTTCAAAACAATAGAAAGAGACGGCAGTTCACACTTGTACGTGGGTATACTTCCGAAAAGCCAATACCCTTTGTCTATCTAAAATTTTGCACAGATTTTTTTTGCTACATTTCACGGTCAAGATTTTTACCGTAACATTTTGTTTCTACTGAATATCCAGTGCATGCTAGGAGATGCAATAAAAAATTCAAAGACTGGACTTATCCGAAGAGTAATACAAAAACTAAAAGAAATCACAATACTGCCTCTACAGTGGAACTGAGTGTTAACCGATTTAATGAATTCTCACTCTGAGTTATGTGCATAGGGAAAAACCGATTCACACAGTTAAATGATTGGCCCGTATTTACTGATGAAAACCAACGCCTCCTCTTTAGAGTGAAACATTTACAATATTAGTACATTCCGATAGGTGCGGATAAAAAATAATTTGGAGATACACATACATTCTCATACAACAAAGGATTATTGTTGGATTGTAGAATCCATATAGCAAACGATTGAATGGATCCCACCCTTATAAATACCAGACCCGTATTTACTGATAAAAAACCGTGCCACGTTCTGAGGACGAATCTTTTATAATACAAGTACATGCAAATAGGTGCGGATATCAAATAATCTCCAAATACGAATACATTCTCCTACAGTAAACGGTAAGTTTTCGATCTGAAAAGTCGAGTAGGTTCAGACAAAAAATAATTGCGAATACGTATAAATTCTCGTACAGCTAAAGATATGTTTTCGATCTGAAAAGTCACATACAAACTGATTGCTGTCAAATTTCGATTGTAGCATATAACTTCCTATACGAATTATAATTGAATTCTGCCCATTAGTACCAATAGAATTCCAATTTGTGAGTGCAAGTTCATTCCGTTAGAATGTAATGGACATTTTAAAGTAATCTGCTGTTGCAGATTAATTACGATTGAAATTTAAAAGGTATCTGCTTTTACAAATTGAACTACGCGGAACCGTTTTCGGATTTTATAGGTAATCTATGGACACCGTAGATACGTACAAAACCCGATAGAATCATATATTTCAAAAAGTCGTCAATCCTATCGGAATTCATAAGCGTTTCCGAGGACAAAAACATCATTTTCCGATAGTATTTCTTTTTTTATTGGTTTGTATCGGTTCTTTGCAACAGGGAGTCAAGTTCGAGCACTTCTAGCGCCGCCATTTTGTTTTTTTTACTCGGGAATTTTTTTTTTGTATTCATTTCAACGTCAATATTATTATGTAATATGATTCATTGCAATAAACGCTTTCAATTTTTCGAAAAAAATTATTGAAAAACCTGTCGTCTGGAGATTCCCCGCTTAAACCTCTGTAACTATGGGAGTCCTACGAATTTCAAATTAATATTTTCGAGACACATTCTCACAACCCCAAACTATAAAATGCAACAAAAAAAACGAATTTTTGTAGTTTCCAGACGGTAATACGCCCTCAAGTGTATGAACCGCGCGTCACGCCTGAGAAGTTTATAGATGGTTCGTCAAGGTGAGCCGACGCATCGAAGCATTTCGCCAGATGTAACGAAATACATTTCGAAGAAGGCAAAATAGCACTTAAGAAGTCACGTCATCACTTTATTTACAAAGTCGTCGTTACAATTCGCTTTGTTTTAGTCTCGATACGAAATGTGTGCGAAAAATATTATAACGGCTTAACAAATAAACGCGCTCTCCGCGAGAACTTATGCATTCTATATTATTTACACACGCGCTTCGCAATATGGCACTCGTGGGATGGAAATCCGCCGTTTCCCCCGATATACGTTCGCGTTCATAATTCAATAGTCCTTCAATAGGAAAAAGTATACCTGTGTAAATATATGTAAATATATATATATATATATATATATATATATCCGTTACACAATTGCCGTATCATGCAGTCAGGACCCGCCCCAAATTTCTACTTACTAATGTAACAAAAAAGAAAACCATGCTCCCCTCCCATACACGATACATTTGATACGCGGCAGACTCAGTCCATGTTATCCAGGTGCTTGGACTCAAAATATCAGTGAGAATATAATTTCGTTCGTCGTGACGAGGCGGGTGTCTCTTGAGTGACCAATTTCGCGATATCTCATTTTGAACCAGTTCCCATTAATTCCACAAATGCCGTACCAATTTTCAATTTGCCGAATCGATTATTACGCATGACACTCGATGTCGATATCGTGTAATAATACTGTCTCACTGCACGCTCAAATTGCTTGTCCGATTTCCGAATATACGGTACCTTCGGGACCGTCGCGAGGAAGAAAAGTGTATCCGGTAAAACCGGAACGTAATTCACCGAGTACCATTTCGCACGAGAAAACGACAATAATGAATAATAACAGGCGCATACCACATAATACATAAACTACATTCGTAAAGACTCGCAACAGAATTTCCGGATCGTATGAAAAAATAATTATCACGGAATGAGGAATAATCGCGCAATAGAAAAGAACGCGCTCCGTTCATCAATTCGTTTGCTTTCCTTACGCTCTCATTTTGTTTTGCTACTTCGAAGCGTCTCGATTTATGTACACAGCGGGGGAGGACGGCGGGCCAGCTCGTTTCACACACACCAACGTCGGGGCAAGAAAATCTCAGTACATTTCGCGTAATGAAAATATATGTATATGTGCCCTCAAATTTAAACGAACCTCTGATGGTGTGTGTGTGTGTGTGTGTGTGTGTGTGTGTGTGTGTGCGCGCGCGCGCGCGCGTGTGTGTGCGCGCGCAAAGAAAAGAAAAATATCGCAACCGAGCAGTGAATCGATAACGTTCAGCCCGAATTTAAATCGCTGTAATTAATTTGGGAAATGTTTTTCGAAACAAACGATTAATTCGGTCAATCTCTTCTGCCCTCCTCCCCCACGCTTTCCCGTTTTTCGCGATATAAAGTTTCGCTACTTATGAGTCATTGTTTTTTTCCTGTAGACAGAGAAGCGGACTTTGGTCATCTCTTATTCGCAAAGAATCGTCAGTATCGCCATTACTGTTATGCCGCTGAGCAGAGCGCCGAGTTGTTTCATCGATTCCTTCGGACTCGTTTCCTTGAGCAATTCGGGCAAAACGGTCACCATACCGATGTGCAAAAAACCGCCAGCGGTGAACGGCAAAATCCAGCTTGTCCTCGATTCTGCAATGTCAAAGAATATTTGTATACACGCTGAAGAAGTAAAGGAACTCGGCATGTTCATCGGTTCAGGGGTTAGGCTACTGTGGAGATTTCGAAAAGTCGTCGAAGCTTGGGGCAACTCAAACTGAAGGGGAACGTCCAACATGTGCAGACATTTGCTATTTTTCACGTCCTGAAGGTGGCGTAGCGATATTTCAATATGGCCGGTCAAAATATGCCTCAAATGTAAACAATTTTTTCGATCTTGATTTCCTGCGAGTTGGATATTGGATTTACCTCCATGTTAGATTGTTAAGATGCTACTGCAGTCAATAATTCATTTTCCGCTTATTTTTTCAGCTCTGTCAGCTCCGGATTTTTTGTAAGGTTATGAGAGTCGATCGCAGATTTCGAGGAGTGATTCTATTTTTCAGAGCGCAATTTTTGCAAGGGGCGTCTGAAATTATATTTATGTATTGTATATAACAGAAATAACTTTTGACATTGCTCGATTTATTATTTATGAAGATACAAACTTGGAAAGAAAAAATCTTGTGGAGTAACTACAAACTCTAAAGCCTTTGGCCTAAAGAGATTCATTTTCCGAGCCAACAACCACTTTTTTTTAGAAGACTTGATTTTTAGGTAGCTTATGGAATGACAATTCACTTTTATTGTCCGTCTTTCAGCCTGGAACACATCAGTATCTCGAGCTATTTGTAGTTTTCAAAATTTTCTCCATTGTTATCAACGATTTTGACAATGTTTACTATGATAGTACAGCTTCTGCCTTCGGCTGCGAGAGGCGCCAAGCCTTTTGGGGGTCGCGAATAGCACATTGAAGGTAACCTCATAATTACAACGATAGCACGGCTAGTAAAACTTTAAGGGGCCAGTCCACTTTGAAAATTTCAGAAAATCGAAAGCAAGCAAGACTTGAAGAAATCGACGCTGATGAGCAATCAGAAGGTATTTTGTACGGTGCAGGAATTGCCGATTGAGGTTAGGTAAGAGTTTTTCATAGTATAAACTTCAAACGCGTTTTTCTCGAAAGAACGTTTTCACAATTTAGCTCCATCGTATCTCTAAAACTAATAAACCGATTCTCTTGAAATTTGAACCACATGTTGTAAACATGATTCGAAACAAGATGACCCTCGATGGTTTTAAAATTTTGATTTTTTACTCTTTTTTTAGCGAAAAACTGCGAAAAAGCGCGGTTTTTAAAACTTTTTTTCGTTTTTCATCTGCTATTTTTTTATATTTTGATAAAACTTTATATCCGAGGGTCATTTTGTAGCTGGTGTCATACTAAATCTAATGGACTTTGATTTTTTTGTTTCACACAAGCCGTTGCTGAGTTGTGATGGAGCTACCTAGCCCACCTATTTTTGAGGCGTTACGTTTAACTATAGTTTTTTTACTTAAAAATGAATTAAAAATGTTTTTTAACGTATTTCAAGACTTTATTTATCAAGTCCAACAACTTTCATAAAATCCTCGACAAAAAATCGCGAAAATAGCCTTTTTCGTGGCTCCAAAGTGGACTGGCCCCTTAAACGCCATTTTCACAAAACTATGTTTTTTAAAACGGTGTATACGATTTCTCGACATCTAATAAACGGATTGACTTGAAATTTGGAACATTTATTCAGTGTAATAATTTAATTAGTCTTGACTGACGTTTTTCTTCTCAATACTTTTTTTTCATTAGTTATTAACAGTGCCATTTTTCCTCAAAACAAAAATAAATAAATAAATTTTCATGATTGAACCACGATAACATACAAAAAGCTTGGTCAAGTCTTAATCAATAATATCTATTTTAAAAGAAAAAAAAATCGTTTTTTTTCAGATCAACGGGGTAGCGAAACCCAAGTACACCGTTGAGCACGTCACGTTCAAAGGTCCTTCACGAGATTAATGACACTTCCTTAATTATTAATATTTTTAATGAAATTTCATACACAACTTGTTGAAAGTACATACAAATAAATGTCCAAACGATTTTTCAATCATCCTACTTATTTCCTGAAAATTATTTTTTTCAAATAATCCTGAATTTCGGGTTGTCACAGTAGCCTAACTTTTTGTCGTCGTCAAATCAAGGCATTTATCTCGGTTAATTTACAATATTTTGTCATAGAAATTGGCATAAAACTAGATGAATATATATTTCATAAAATGAGTATAAACCCGACCCTTTCATAATTGGTTATGTCTATGAAAAAAATCGCAATTATTGATGACAAGGCATCCGTTACGTAACGGAATAGGGGGGGGGGGGGGGGGCAAAAATTGGGAACTTTTGTGTTACATAATTTGTGTATGCCCCCTAAACGAAAAAAGGAGTGTGGGCTTTGGATGCGTTAAGGCGAGAAATCCCTTTAGAATGAACAAAAAAAATCGATTTTTTAAATACATATTTCGAAAGTATGACACCCAAAGAATATTCTGACCAAAGGAAAACTCGTAATATTGAATATTTGCGGAGTTATCGCATATCGTCTAGAGCGCGGGGACAGCATGCGGTCAGGTAGCGAGTAAATTGTAAACGCGATTATCTCGAAACTACTTTTTCAAAAACGGCACGTGTTGTAGCTCAAAAAGTTATCGACCGATTTGGATGAAATTTTGGGAGGTTACTCTCAGTAATATTATCGGAAGGATATACCTAAAGTTTGAAAGGTAGCGTGTAAATAAATCATTTTTTTGGGGTCAAATATGTCGAAAAAATGGTCGAAAATTCAAACTTTGGAGTAAAAAGGCTCCCAAATTTTCAATTTTTCATAATTTTTTAGGTGCATCCTTCCCCTTAATAAGTCAGTAAGCGAATGACACTTATTAAATCTTTTTCAGATCAACAGAAAAAGAGTGACAACTGCAGCACTTTTCGGTGTCGCGGAAAGCAGGCGTCCGAAGACCCTTAATAACTCCGCCATTTTGTTGGTCATCCCAAAAAAATGTTTCTTTTTAACTTGACGGTTATAATAAACTCATGTCCAAATTTGAAAATGATCAGATTATTTTATCCCCTCTAAAAAAGTTCCCGAAAAATGCCTATTTTTCATGCTCTTAAAGGGATTTATCGCCTCAACCCTTTCAGTCACAGTGGGACCACCACGGTCCCATCCTTTAAAAAATCATCCAATCTCTAATATTGAACCAATGCCTCTGAAAATAAGGATCTAGGGGTTTTTTGAGTCGCTGATCACGAATATGAGGTCAGATTTTGAAAATTCAAAATGGTGGATCCGATATAGTCGATCCAATCGGGCAATGTAACAATAAAAATTTCAATCGTATAAAATCCTACTTTATCAGCAATATTCCTTCAAATATACATTAGAAATAAATATTTCAGTTAATTTGAGATCATTCTGCAACCAAAATAATGTATGACTGCAAAATTAAAATCCGCGTGCGCGCGCGTGTGTAGGTGTGTGTATTAGATTTTGAAAATCTAATGCCGGATTCGTGATCAGCGACCCCGAAAACCCCTGAGTACAAAGTTTTAGAAGAATCAATAACTATTTGGAACTTCACGTCCGCCATTTTGGATCCGCCATTTTGAATTTTGAAAATCTAATGCCAGATTCGTAATCAGCGACCCCGAAAACCCCTGAGTACAAAGTTTTCGAAGAATTAATAAGTATCTGGAATTTCACGTCCGCCATATTGGATCCGCCATTTTTAATTTTGAAAAACTAATGCCGGATTCGTAATCGGCAACCCCGAAAACCCCCGAGTACAAAGTTTTCGAAGAATCAATAACTATTTGGAATTTCACGTCCGCCATTTTGGATCCGCCATTTCGAATTTTGAAAATCTACTGCCAGATTCGTAATCAGCGACCCCGAAAACCCCTGAGTACAAAGTTTTCGAAGAATTAATAAGTATTTGGAATTTCACGTCGGCCATATTGGATCCGCCATTTTGAATTTTGAAAAGCTAATGCCGGATTCGTAATCAGCGACCCCGAAAACCCCCGAGTACCAATTTTCATCAAAATCGGTGCAGATGAAAAATGCACGACTGAAAGGGTTAAATGGTAAAAAGTGGCTGCTTGCAATGCTCAATTGTTTGACTCAATGGACTCACCGATTCCGCTACCAGAGCACAAAACAGCTACAAGAGCACCGAATATGCCGCCACTGGCGGTGAGCAACTGTGCCCGCGCAGCATCCCATCTGTTGAAGCCGCTCTTCAGCAAAATAGCAAAATCCCCAACCTCGTGCGGGATCTCGTGTATGAGTATGGCGAACGTCGTCAATGCACCGAGTCTGAATGACACGAGAAACGAGCCCCCGACCGCGAGGCCGTGGGTGAAGTTGTCAATGCAGTTTGCCAGCAGATTGAGATAGCCAGTTATGTGTTTTCCCTTTGGTTTGACATTTGAGCCAGCGTCGGAGCCCGTTTTTCCTTCATTCGTCGTATTTTTCGTCGCCGGGTTTGCAGCTTTCGGTCTGTCGAAGCTCGACTCAACTTTGGTCACTTGGTTGATTCGATGAGGAACGTAGGACAATTCGGTACCGCCATTTTTCACGACGAAGCTTTCACCGTTGTGAGTGCACGTTGACTTTTTGGTGAAACCGTTTTTTCGCAATATCGTTGGGGTGGTTGTGATCGTGGCGTAGCCGTTCTTCGTCCTCGTCGAACGTGTTTTCTCGATACCGTTCAACATGAGACAATTGTTGTTGTCGAATTCCTTGTGAACATTGTTGTTCAGGTACTCGTGAGTCTTCTCCGTGACGTTCTCGCTCGGGCTCGAGACCGCGTGGTCCTCATCCTCGTCCTGATCACCCTCACCCGCGCCGATAAACATTTTTTCGGCTATAATGAACACGAGGAATCCCGTCAGGACCCACAGTCCACAAGTCATCGAGCGCGATCCATCGGCTTCAGCTGTAACGAGAAGAAAATTACGTTCAATCTCAGAGACTGCGTTGAACTTGTCATCGAAATGGAAACGCTCGAGGGGTGGTCGAGAGAAGATGACGATGTTGAAGCTTGCATCGTTGGAATGCAACGAAAGTTCTTCTATTGCTCACGTTTTTCTCGCCGATTCAGGACACGAAAATCACTCGAACGATCTTTTCTCGTCGTCTTACGAAAATCCACGATCTTTGTCTATGAAAAAATTGACGATGGTGATAAAAATGGAGAAAGGAGAAAAAAAATTATACGGAACTTTCGTTGCACTACAACGATGCGAACTCAAACGCTATGGAAGGAACATTGACAATTAGAAGTTTGTTGTATTGAGGATAAAGTAAATTCGACGGAAATTGTGAAAATAACTCGTGAATTTGTTCACTCGGAGGTCTACTAATTTTTTTTACACAATAGAATATTTCACTCTACCTAAGAAAAGAAGTAAGAATGTATAAATAAGGTAGTTTTCGCAATAAGCAATCGAATAATGTTGGTTTCAATTTATAAAAAGACGAAATAAATGTTATAATAATTTTTATTGGTAAATATTTACATGTGGGGCTCCAGCTAGAAAAGGGGTTTAGAAATTTTGTACCAAGTCGATGTATTTCAAGGCACTTTGTTTATAATATTTAAGTCGGGGGTAGACAATTTCAACCCGTATTTCAACCCTTAAACGCTTTTTTTACCTTTTTAAAGGTATGGAGGAAACGGGTTTAGTGACACCGAATGGGTCAAATGACATGGGTTTGTTTGGGTTTGTTTCCTCCTCCATAATAAAAAACATATTTTCATACTGCAGAATAGCCCCGAACACGATAAAACAATTTTGGAGGCGATTAGGGCTGGAGCCCCACTTGTAAATATTTACCTTTTTTTAAAATACTTTTTCTATCTGTTCAACGAACATGCGAAACGGTAGCCGCCATAATGGATCCTGACGTGACGCCATTGACAACAAAGAAAGCGATAAACGTATTACTTTCTAACCTGTGACAGAAAGCGTCAAAAACTATATATTCTCGTTTGTCATAGTTAATTGCAAATTTTCAAATAGTTATTTGTACTTCAAAAAAGAAGAAATTAGTTTTTTTTCGGACTACGACTTTGGATATCTTCTCGTAAGTTTTAATTAAGTCTTCCTCGTATTTAAATCAATTGGCATTTTGATCCACAACTTTCCTGGTGTTTTTACACTAGTAAGGTAGATGTCCCAATTATTGAACAGGTCCCAATTATTGAACACTATCTTGTATTTTTATTATTTCTCATTCACCTGCATGCATTTACTTATTTATAAAAATTTCATTACATACATGGAACTTTTAGCTATCGAAATGTTACCTTATGCAAAAAAAGCTTTGATTAATAGAGAAAAAAATTATTTAATTAGCAACGGTGACCCGATTAGACGTCTCGTGGTAACTGCTTATCGTTTTTGCTAAGACGCGCCGCTTCATGCGTAAGGGCATAAAAAATTCAAAAACTGTCGCATCTCAAAAAGTAAAGGCGTTTCAGGTTCCTCAGAAAATTTCTTACAAATAACAATTAATTTTTTTTTAAATTAATTATTCGTTAAAAAATACGGTGTTCGATCATTGGGACATAGAAAATGCAGTGTGTCCCAATTATTGAACACTCGAATTCTCCAAGATGGCGTCATTAAACCCATCAAAACATCGAGACAGTTAACGTGTGAATCGGATTTATTCAAACAAAAACTGTAAGTTCCTGAATAAACTTACCTTTATTCTTTTAATAATAACTCTAAGATCGTCATATATATTTTTTGTTTGTATTTTCGTGCAATAAACATAAAAAGAAAAGTAAAAAGAAAATATAACCTAAATGTAACCTAAAAATACGAATGTAATGATCAATATTTTTTGCACTCCGATATTTCAGGGAGCCAAGCTGCGACAAAATCAAACAAAAACAGAACATAAAAACGAGGAGATGAAAAGAAATATGAAATAATGTTCGAGTTGAAAAGTAAAGATAAAACAAATGCGAATGAACCAAAAATCTGTCAAAAGAGACTAAGTATATATTTTTGAATTTTTACATGATTAATAAAAGATTCTTTAAGTGTTTGATTTTGCTTTTATTTCTTAATATTGTAACCAAAATAATATTTTCAGAACGAAAAAAGAATTCTCGAGGCTGTTCAATAGCTGGGACATGCCTGTTCAATATTAGGGACATAGGGACTCCCAGTGTTCAATAATTGGGACATTGCATGCTTCACATTGTTATTCTTTTCTTTCATTTGGAATTATTTAAAAATAATTTAAAGGGTGATTTTTCGAAAGTAAAAATATCAAAGTATCATTTGAACATGAAAGCGATGGTTTTTTCTTGATTTTATATTTTTTTCTCACCGAATTCAATCCCCCAGATCCTTAGCTGTTCAATAATTGGGTCATTAACCTTATTCTTACATTTAGGAACAACACACAAATGATAGGGATTGTCTTACTTTTTACAAAAAAAATACGCATTCACAATTGACGCAACGTCGATGTTTACTAATGCAAGTGACGTCACGAACCGAAGCAGCATGGCGGCGATCGTTTTCGCGCGGAAATTTGAAATGTAAAATTTAAATGCATTTTTATGGCACTTATCGATTTCATAAAATAGAAATAAAAATTCTAGTAGTTTATTACCGCCGAAGGATCAAATTCAGACACCTTTCAAAAAGGGTGTAATACCCTATTGCTTGAACTTGGTTGGCCGACGATTAGAGATTGCCTTCGAAATGCTGAATTAAAAGGAAATTTATTACGTTGAAGATTGCATCGTTGGAACGCAAGGAAAATTGATTCTTTCGATTACTCAATTTTTTTTTGTTGATCTAGGCTGAGAAAAACTCTCAAACATTACCACGTATTCTTAATAGAAATTTACAACCTCAAATTGCGAAACAAATCTTTGGATAATAATAAAATAAAGCAATTAAACATTTTTTTTTAATATCGTTTTGTTCCAACGACGCAAACTTCAACGTCGTCGCAATTTCCATTGCGAACTCCAACTGTTCAGCTTCTGGCATTTTACTTCAATGCAATTTTTTTCCCTCTGGATGACGCGAGACATAGACGAAGAAATTTTCACGAAAAATGACTATACATTCACCTCCCACAGAAAACTCTATTCGAAACAGGCTGCAAAATGATGTAGACCAATGCATTCGTACACAAACGATTGCCTTCTGCGAAAAAATAACGAAAAAATCACGAAAGATATCACGCAGGCGATTGCTGATAAATGTGGCAAAATGCGCGTCTATGATAAATGTGGCGAAATGCGCGATACGCCGGCGTCGCAAGTTCTCTGCGCTTGTTATTTCTACTCAATCATAACTCTCAACTCGTGCTATTCACAAAATGTTTGGTACAACATTTAGGTACGTATAAAAAATATATATATCGTCAACATTTATAGAAATATATGAATCGTTCGACATGTTCAGCATCGCGTGAAAAGATGACGATGAAGTTTGCATAGTTGTAATGCGATGAAAATATATACTTGTGAATTCCCTTCATTTATTTTAGTAGATTTTGCCTCCAAAAATTTCTCAAATTTTTCTAACATACTTTTTCATCGATCTACAATATTAATTTACAAAGAAATATTCCGAATAACAATAAACATAAGAAAATGTAAGAAAGACCTTCCGTCGCATTCCAATGGTGCAAACTTCAACACCTTGCGAAAGACGAGTTCCTACCGCCCACGCCTTTGGTCTAAAAAGAAAGGACGAAATTTATTCATGAATTATAAAGGCTATCTCAAAATAACTTGACATTTTAAATTGCGCGCCATTTTTTTTTGTGGCGGACATAGAGTACTAATCTTCGTCAAGTGGCATCATTTGAATAATTTACACGAATTCGTGATTATAGAAAATATTAAATTGAAATATATCAATATTTCAATTGAATGTGAATTGAAGTGAATTGATGTGAACAGTGAATTGAAAGTAAATATATATCATATATTCTCCATATATCAAATATATAGTGAAAACTTATAAAATCTTTATAATTTTGTTTGGGTTTGTTTAGTTTGGGTTGGTTAGGTTTGTGTATTTGGGTTTGTTCGTTTGGACTTGTTCGTTTAGGTTTGTTTGTTTGCGTTTGATTGTTTGGGGCGTTGTACAGCGTGAATTGCGTGAACTGAGCCGCTATCCGGACGAATAACATACGCTTATTCGTCCGACAACCGGACGGCTAGCCGCAGCGTTTTCTAAAAGGAAAAGCGTATGCCAATGATCCACAGACTATTCCGGGGCACAAAGAAGCAATACGACGCACCATTAGTAAAATTAGTCCGCAATTATGCCAAAATGTTATTGCAAATTTCGTCAAAAGAGTGAACGAGACGGCCATTTATCGGATATTGCGTTCCACAAATAACCTCCATGTTTGCACCTTATATTAAAATAAAATGTTCGTACTTTTCAGGTAAATAATACGTTTTGTTAATAAATAAAAATCCCAGGTCCATTTGAGACACCCTATCTTATCAGCTGTCAGATCGAGTTCTTTACTTTTATCTTTTTCGGTAAATAAAGATAGAGAAATCTTGATTTTTTTCGTGTTTGATGTTATTCCCATTATTATTATTGTTATTCATATTTCTTTACCAAATGATTTTATCAAAAAAATCGTGCATCATAGCTCATAGCTGATACGCTCGAAGTAATTCATGGGCGAATATATTTGTTTTTTGGCCCACACCAATACAACCAAGTATGCAGAATTAGGTACATCGTCTACACATACTACTTTTTTAGTCATTGGTATTTTTTTTCTATTAATTTCAAAGATCGTCTTCTTTATACGTGTATCAATAATCTGCCATAATTAATCCAAATGTCACGAGTAATTTTCTTACAATCAATTGCCAAAATTGCGGCGTTTGAGACGCCAGTGGAGGCTTTTTATGGAGGTGTACATTGTACACCTCCGTAAGAAAGTATTATCGATGCCAAGAATCGATTCCAGCAATCGATATCCGTTCGTGGTCGAGTGAGCGATTTGCCAATTACCAAAGGAAAAGTGATGTAAAATATTCTCCGGAGTACGAAACAAGTTCATCTCGATTTTGCGAACTTATATCTTTTCTACGATAACCTACTTCGCTTTTAGTTCGAACTCTGTACCGCCTGATCCTCTCCCTCCGTCTCAAAATATCCTTGAAATTATTCTCGATTACCGCCGTTATTCCCCCAATTACTTCGCCACAGTGATCTAGCTAGAGCGTATCGTCTATCGGCGCATGGCCGCAAATCGATCAACGTTGCACGAGCTGGTGCGCGAGGATAGTATGTTGCAAAAGTTGCAACACACTCACTCAGATACCACTAGACTATTATCAGTTTATAAATAGCTATGCTCAATCAATTTCCTCGATTAAGGCGGGATATACATTTACAGCGATAAAAAAAATCGATTTCTTTTTTTCTCTCTTTAAACCGTAGAACTATATATGTAGAATATTTTCCCAAGGTTTCAAAGCGAAATTCGAAAAACTTCAAACGTTACAGCCCGTCAACGCTGTGCCTCATCGCTCGGATTCGGAGCGGGCGCGAACTTCAAACGCGTTTTTCTCAAAACTGCATTATCGAAATTGGCGTGCAGGATTATTAAAAAACTATTAAGGGGTGAGATGCAGTAAGAATTTTCAAAACATCGATTTCAAAAAAAAACATTTTCTTGAAGTATGTTTCGAAAATACTCCCTGAAAATTTGAAGTCAATCCGTCAAACGATAATACCTGGGAAGGCAGAATGCTTCGAAGACAACAACAAATTGATATTTTGGAAGCTTCCGCATCGGCAGAAGCCCTATTGTATCGGCCAGGAATTGATGATTCGATGTAAGTAATTTTTTAATTAGTATCTCTATACATAAATCGAGTGTAAAATTGGAAAACTCTTACAGAAATTTTCAAAAATGTATTACTCAAAAACTACGAACTTTAGCAGAATTTTATAAAGAATACTTTCGTTTTAAAATTGCCCATAATATTTTTTAAAAAATAATTCATCCCGAAAAACTTTAATTTTTTGAATTTTTTTTTAACAATTGGCTATAAACAATTGAATGCTCGACTTTTCGGCAAAAAATTGTGATATTCGAATTTAGCGGATTAAAATACATAAAAAAAGTTTAGCTTCATCCGTCGAGCTCAAAATTTTACGAACATCTAATACCGTATCCACCTCGAAAAACTTTAAACGCGTTTTTCTCGAAACTATGTTTTTCAAGTCGGTGACCACTATAATTCAAAAACCACTCGACGGATTTTGATGAAATTTGCTGTGCTTATTGATAGCATTAAAAACTAATCCTTAAGCGAAGGATTTTCATTTTTGTTGAAAATTTCTTTTTTTTAAAATCAATACACGAGCAATTTTTTGGTTGAGAACCGAAAGTTATCTGTCGGAAGCCGCAATATTGTTAATTTTTGAAAAAAAAAAGCTTCGATTAAGGACTAGATTTATTATTAAACTAATGATTTTTTTTTGTTGGTTTTTTGATTTCAGATGATCCAGTGAAATTTTATAATGGTCACCGCAAAGCACTACATGCCGAAGGGGGTCCGACAAAGGTGGCAATATTTTTATAAATAATCAATATTTTTCTTTGAAAATTTGTACAAGTCAAGTTGAAATATAACATAAAAAGTCTGTGTAACGACTTTTGTAAAACAAACTTAATTACTATAAAAAAAATGATTGAAAATGCTCGTTTTTTCACGTCTCTGACTGCATCTCACCCCTTAAGCCGATTGAGTTAAAACTTGGTAGGAATATTAATAATATTGGTACTGTCTAATTGACGAGAATTGTTTTGGAAAAATTGAAACATAAAATACTTTTTTAATCCACATTTTATAGAAATGTTGCGTGAAATGTTGATTTTTTCTGTCACTCTCACAGCTCCGTCAATTTGATGATGAATTAATTTAGAAAAATTGTTTTCTATACTTAGATATACTATTAAAGTATACCTAAAGTTTAATAATAGTAGAATAATTATTTCTTAGTTAAAAAAATCCCTCAACATTGCACTTTTCTTACGGTCTAAATGGATATCTCGCCTTAACTATCCAATTTTTTCATCAATTCCCATACCATATCCTTTCAATAATTAATTCGTAAAACGTTTACCGCGTCGTATTCTTTCGCAAGATTGGATGATTCGGTTTATTGTCGCCTGGCAACGACCCAAGCGATGCTTCCGAACGTTTCCCAATTTGGCAGGACACAAAGCCTGATGGAATCAAAATTGACGCGACTGCGTACTTGTCTCGCGAATAAAGAAGGTTAGAAACATGCACATCGTTTTCTCGTTAATTTGTCTCACTCGCAAAACGGACCACATGAATTAAAATGAAGTTTGCCTTGTTGGAATGCGATGCATTTTTTCTTCTCATATTTTTTTTCATTATTTTAAGCTACTAAAATAATTAAAACATGTTAAGGTGTGGAAACGTCTGGAGAGCGGGAAAAAAGGGGGTGAAGGACTGGAGATGCAGGATATGTGAGGAACAAAATGAGACCGTGGAACACCTCATAGTGTGCAGAAAAGCATGGGCTTTAATGCCAAAGGAAACAAGAAAAGAAGCTGAGGAGTGGATGCAGGGAGTGGATGAGATCGCGATAAAAGGAGAAATCATTAACATGTTAGGCGGAAAAATAAATGTTGGAATCTGCCGGTATTTTAGAGAAATAGAGGTATTGTGCGCAAAAAAGAGTAAGAAGGAGGACGAAGGCGTTAGTGATAAGTAGTAGAGGTAAAAAGAAAGAGAAGTGCAGGTGCAGGATAGAATTGTAGGCTTAAGTTAGAAATAAGGAACAATATGTAAGGAAATAGTTTGTAAAAAACTTGTATTCCAAGTTATGCAAATAAAACTCTATTTATATATATATATATAATTAAAACATGTTTAGGGCTTTTTTAATTGGAAATATACATTTTAAATCTGCAGAAAAACAATTCTGTATAATGATGGAAATGAGGAAATGCAGTTGCATAAAAGAATTTTCGTTGCATTCCAACGATGCAAACTTTATTCATAGAAAAAACCCACCATTGCTCAAATGGCCAATTTGGGAGTTTACAAGAAGCATCACTTTAGTGTCCGCCTTCGATTTTGTTGAAACTCGTATATGCGAAAAAGCAGTGAAAACTATTGGACACGTATTTTTCTTTTCCGGCGGAAAAGGGGTTTTAAGGGGGGGGGGGGGAAATAATCCACCCCACAAAGAAAGGCGTGTAACCCCTTAATTTAATTTTTGTCTATAATTCTATAGAGGATTTCATCGCTTGAGATTAGAGGGACTTTAGTTTTTGTTTTATTCTGATTGGTTGACTGCTTGTGGGTGAAACTGCAAATTCACCCCTCGATACGCCTTTCTTTGAGGGGTGGTGTCCCCCGTTAAAAACGTTTTTTCCGCCGATAAAAAATACGCATCTATGATTTTTTCAATGCTTCAACATGTATGAGTTTTAACAAAATAGAAGGCGAACACTTAAGTGATGTTCCTCGTTGGTAAATAAACTAGGAAGCAACCGCCAATTTTCGAACTTGCACAACTTCAATTCGCATAATGAAGTTTAACAATATTATTTTGACGAGACGATGTCACCATCATCCTACATTTTTAATTTCAAACTATTCAGAAATTCAAACGCACTTAAAATCTAAACGTTTTAGCTGATTCCCGCTGAATCACTACATTTCTGGCAGAATACTCTACCTATGTGCCAATGGGCTTGAAGTTTGCATCATTGGAAAGCAACGAAATTTTTTTTAAATTTCTTATTTTCATTATTATCCGAAATCATACTATGCAAATTTGTGGTAGATCGTTAAAAATGTTTGCGTGATATCCGAAAAGCTCAAATCTGCCAAAGAAAATATGGGAAATTAAATAAAAATCACTTTCGTTGCATTCCAACGATGCAAACTTCAATGTCATATGTGCCAAGGATTATTTTATATAAAGCATATCAAGTTTTGAGAACATTATACCGTGAAAACTTTTTTCATTGAAAATTCGAAACCCCTAAAAATCCGAACCCTTTTACTGACTGATCTCCGTAACCCAAATCACGATGACGTTGAAGTTTGCATCGTTGGAATGAAACGAAAATAAATTCGTTTTGATTACTCAATTTTTTTGGTCGATGTGGGCTATGAAATTTGCTTAAGGGGTAAGGCCACTGTAAATTTTTTGAAAAATCGATTTTTTTTTATTGGCTTAAAAAATAGTTTAAACCCTCTAGAATAAGAAGACCCCTTAAAATAAGAACTTCTTTTTTTAATTTTTTCCAATAAAAAACTATTCGCAAAACTTTAACCGCGTTTTTCTCGCAACATGGTGTTTCAAAATGGCACGCAGCATAACTCGAAAAATTTTCATTTTTTTTACTTGAAATTTTAACCAGATGTGAACATTTACATTATCTTGAGAATGTCGATCGGAATTTTCAAGAACTTTATTTATTGATTTTTTATTAACAAAAAACTTGCCGTTTTTTTCGTCAAAAATCAATTTTTTTTTCAAACGCACGCCAAATCCACAAAAATTGATACTTTTTAAAATCCGATCGACATTCTCTAGCTATAGCCCTCTAGATTAATGGTTTTTTTTTGTTCTAGATTCAAAAGTGCACCAGTGGTGCTGCGTGCCGCGGAGCCCTGGAAGCAAAACATGTCCCGGGAAGATAGCTGTGGAACCGCCATTTTGTTTTTTTTATTGTAAAAAAATTTTATAATAAAGTTTAATGTATGCCCGATAACACCATTAAAAGTTTTTTTTCAAATACCTTCAATTTCGGGAGCAAAAAATTAGTGAAAAAACCTTTTTTTTTGGGCCGTTACAGTGGCCTTACCCCTTAAAAGTTTCTACGTATTTGCATTAGAAATTTACAACCTCAATTTGCAAAGAAGCGTTAGTTATTGCTACAAATGAAGAAATGAAAAATTGAAAAAATAAATACATATCGTTGCATTCTAACGATGCAAACTTCAACGTCATAAACCACGACATTTCTACTATAATCCATTTTGTGCATATAACTATCCGATTACTGAACATCGCGGAAATGTAAAGGCATTTTTATCCAAATTTACGAGTCCTCAAAATATAATAAAAAAATAAATATAATAAAAGAACAAATCCTAAAGGGGCCGTCCATAAATTACGTCATCGACTTTTGCTGATTTTTGACCCCCCACCCCCCTGAAATCATCCTATCCGTCATATCGTTGTGATCAAATTAACGTTACCGTCATCTAACGACCAGACCCCCCCCCCCCCCCTATTTTAAAATGACGTAATTTATGGACGGCCCCAAAGAAATAATCCAAATATAATAAAAAGAATAAATATAATAAAAGAATAAATCCTCTTCAATGCAGTATTTGCATACAAAGAGGATCGATTAAAGTGCGTTCGAATACGTGAAGGGATTATACACAGGTAAAAAATTTCGTATTTTAAGGGATACGTTCGAATAAGTTAAGGGATTATATACAGTTAAAATTTTCGAAAAAACGATTTAAAAAAACGTCGTACTGTACATATACTTAAGTACACACACAGAAAATGTCTTGTCAATCCGGCGAACATTCTCGAAGTTACACGCACATTTGTAATGACGTGTCAGAGCGTTCGAAAGTACTTTTCAAACTTCAAACGCGTTTTTCTCAAAACTGTGTTTTTAAAGTCGGTGAGAAAGATTTCTCGGAAACGGCTGTACCGATCAGTCTTAAATATTAACACAATCTTTTCAAGTATATTTTTTAGTAATTAATCGAAGGTTTTTTCTCACCGATAAATATTTTCTATTTTATAAACAATATACGCCCTAAATTTTTGTCAAAAATTATTATTTCGCTTCTTCCTTCGTGTTTTAGAGGTGCGCCCGGAGATAAGCTATAGCAGCTTACAAAATAATTCTTTTTACAAATAAAAAATGTTAAAATACAGTTAAAAGTTACCATAATATGTGTACAAATGTTTACGTTAATAGATTTACAGGTCTTCCCAAGAAAAATTCGTGAAAAGCCGAACTTTTTGGGCCTCCTGACTGTATATGACCCCTTAATTCGAAGGCCAGTACAATTTCCAACAAATTCCGAGCTCTTTCATCAGCCCAGAAAACTCATTTTACCTACTGAATTTTGCTGACCTCTCAGAAAATCGAAATCTCGCCCGATCGGTTAGTTACCCGGATGCGAACTTTTTTTTCGTCTCTCGAAGTCGTTGCGTCGATGAGTGGTATGCGGTATTCAATGGCCGGACGAGAGTTCAATTGAAATCCACACCAACTGACTTACAATGGAGTCCGCGGATGTCATTTCAGAATCGTTTAAAGAGAAACGAGAATTGCCCAGATGGGAACTCGACGTTTGTCTGGTTGGCGAAACACGTAGGTGTTTCACCGATCGAGGAGTGCTAGTAACGTACAAATTGTCGTCGGTCGTTGAGTAGACAAGTTCTATTTACTCGAATATTTAGGGAAACCCGAGTATTCGAGTTAGTTTCAGTGAGATACGAAAGTTTAAGGAGGGTTGTGCGTTTCACTGATGAATGTTAAAGGCTACTGATTTTTTTTATTTACATAAACATGTCCGATAAAGCTGTCCTTGAGCTCCGGAACGATCTGTGGATCATCGGCATACACTTTTCCTTTCAGAAAACCCTAAAGAAAGAAGTCGAATGACGTCAAATCGTACAATCTTGGTGACCAATTCACATCGACCACGAAATTTCGTCTGCAATAACTGCATTGTTTTTGTGCATTTTCATAATTTCTATGCGTTGCTCGATCGTGTAATTCTCCATGACTAAACCTCAATACTTCCTGTCAAATATTCGTACTCCTGCCTTTTAGTACCTGCCAGTTGTCAAATATTAGTACTCTATGTTCGCAATAAGAAAATGGCGCGCAATAAAAACGCAATAAATTTTTATTTATTGTAATGGAGAATTACACACACACACACACACACCCACCCACACACACACACACATACGAGGTTGTTCAGGGATCGCTGCGCGACCCTGAGGATGCTTTTAGGGCACCCTGCGACTGGAGCAAAATTAAGGAGAAGCTTGTCATCAGGTTGATAAAAAAGTTTTGTCGCAATAATTTCAATATAATTCATTTATTTATATATCTTATACAAAACATTTCTAATCAACAATATATTCGCCATCGGTTTCTATGACACTCGACCAACTAGTTCGCAACTCATTTATTCCCTTTGCCCAAAACTGCGGCGGCTGGAACTCAAAGAAAATTGAAATATCCCTTCTGAGATCGTCGACGTTTTTGAAAGTTTTGTTTCTCAAATATGCCTTCAAATGTCTGAACAAATTGTAGTCAGCTGGCGCGATGTCGGGAGAGTATGGTGGATGAGGAACGGTATTCCAGTGAAGCTCAGTGATTGTTTTGTGGGTTTCCTTTGCGACATGGAGTCTCGCGTTGTCGTGGAGAAGGTGCACAGTCGCGCATCTTGACCGTTTTTTTCTTATAGCTTTTGCCAATTCCTGGAGATTCTCGATGTATCGTGTAGAGAAGATCGTCTTACCTACAGGGAGAAAATTGTGAAACAGCATTCCCTTTGCGTCCCAGAAACAGCACAACAAAACCTTTTGTGAGTGACGATCAGATTTCGGTTGGTGTGGCGGTTTTTCTCCGATAGAAAGCCAGTAGGCTAAACGCGTTCTGTTATCATACAAGACCCAGCTTTCATCTCCCGTCACAAGATCTTCTAAAAACTCCTTGCGATGGTGGCGAAGCAGGAGAGACTGGCAGATGGTCACGCGACAGTTCTTATTGTCGTCGGTGAGACGGTGTGGTATCCATTGAGCTAGAACCTTCCTGTGTCCCAAGTTGTGTAAGTGATTGACTATTGACGGTTAGGTGCAGCCAAGTTCTCTTGCTAGCTCGTGCGTACTTGCTTCCGGTTTTTCTTTGATGCAGCGGAGTAATGCTTCATCATCGTTGGTCGACGGTCGTCCGGAACGTTCCTTATCTTCAAGGCTTGTGTCTCCAGATTTAAAACGATTGAACCAACGCTGGACTGTTCGTATATTTTTAGCAGTTGTGCTTGCGTTCGTGCCGCGCCGCCACTCGTAAAAAATGATCGCTCGAAGTTGCTCCTGCGAGATCGAAGTCATTTCTGTCCACTAGAAGCCGCGCTCGCCCTTTTATACTCTGTCACGCGGAAGAGTAGAAAACATTCTAGAATATTCTCGACATAGCTCGATGTCATATTGCGTCAATACGTAAAAATACATTTTAAAAATTTTTGCGACAAAACTTTTTTATCAACCTGATAGAAAGTTACTGAAGAAATCGAATGCAAATTGGAAACATTCACACTAAAAGTCACTTCACTATAATCACAGTTTGCTGATGTTCAACTTTGATGAAGACACGCAGCTCAAATCTAATTGTTTTTTTTTTTTAATATATCTATTCCGCAGAGGTACGGGGTCCTTCCCCTTTTACCACCCCCTCCTTTATTCCTTCCATTCCTTCCGACGTTCACAATCCTTCCAGCGTTCCCTACATTCCTTCCAGAGCCCCCCCCCCCCCCCCCAGAGTGTTGACCGTAGCCACTCTTTCCTAATGCAGTACTGTATCGCATTTGCACGAGGGCCCAGGGAAACTGCGGAAAGACCTGGGCCGATAGAGGCGGCTATATTTGGCTGAGTTTCAGTTCTATTACCATCACAAACTCAGACAAACTTCCTCCCACTCAGAGGTTTACGCGCAAAGTTGACAGTGCACGGCCAAGCGACCACCGCTCCAAGTATTGGCAGCTCCCAATAGTGCTTAACTTCAGTGACCGCCGAACCCGCACACCGACCGCCCATCTCTGTCGGTAAATCTAATTGTTTTACATCTCCTTATTGTTTTTTTTTTTAGTTTAATATTTTTTTCGCCGTTATTGATTTCTTTCCTCTGTGTTGGGGGCACCCCAGATCAAGTGTTACAGACCGATAAACCGATATAGTCTGGGCTTCTCTTAAGCTTATTCTCTGGATACTACGATCCTTAATTTTATTAGGTAAAAAAATCAGGCATCTTTTACTGGTTACATATCCAAAATTTAATGGAAAACCACATTTCTTGTAAAGTGTCTTTCATCATTCAGCAGCTATCCTTGTTGATGATTTTGATGAATGGTTACCTTCACCTGATGTGATACTCTGGATTACGATAGGGGCACGTAATAACTCGGTCATTATCGACGTCACAAAAAAAATGTTCCAGACAAAAGTTGTACGGTGTGAAGGGGGCCATCAAATGTGACCAATTTTTTTTTTATTTCGGTGGAGGCGCTGACGCACAGTGAAGGTAATCTCCACTTTTTAAAATTGAATGGTACATTTTTTTCAACCACCTTGTGGAGCACATCAATCCGCATAAAAAACATTAGGGGGTGAAACTCGTTCAAAGTCATTCAAGATCAGTATCAATGATACAAATCTAAATTTTTTTTTTCATTTTAATAGGTGACCTTGAATAACCTTGACTGACTTTCACCTCCTAATGTTTTTTTTATGCGGATTGATGTGCCCCACAAGATGATTGAAAAAAATGTACCATCCCATTTAAAAAAGTGGAGTTGACCTTGACGTAGCTTCGGCGCCTCCAACAATAAAAAAATAGGGTGTTCCAGTATGACGGCCTTCTCGAACACTGAAACTTTTGTCTGAAACATTTTTGGATATGATCAATCGTTTGAGTGCTATTGCTCTGCAACACTTGATGTGCCTCACCCTGTATATATATACAGGGTGTCCCAGAAGTAACGTACGCCCTTCTAGCATCTGGTAGGAAAAAAAATTCTGAGACAAAAAGTCCTCAGTCATTTTTTGATCAGACGCATAGATAATTAATTATGAGTTAAAATAAATAGCCAATCAGGTGCGCGCTACAGCGGAACGGCAGCGTAGAGGGGAGGGATAGGGGTATGTGTGTAATGGCATGCGCCTGAAAATGTGTGCGGAGGGAAAATTCCGAAAGCATGTGCGCACGTACACTCACACTGGGACACACACACACGCACACACACGCACGCACGCACGCACGCACGCACGCACACACACACACACACACACACACACACACGCGCGCGCGCGCGCGCGCGCGCGCTTTCGGAATTTTCCCTCCGCACACATTTTTAGGCGCACGCAATTACAACGCATTCCCCTATCCCTCCCCCCTACGCTGCCTTTCCGCTGTAGCGCGCACCTGATTGGCTATTTATTTTAATTCACAATTAATTATCTATGCATCTGATCAAAAAATGACTGAGGACTTTTCGTCTCAGAATTTTTTTTCCTACCAGATGCTAGAAGGGCGTACGTTACTTCTTGGACACCCTGTATATATTCATTTTAAATTAATTTTTTTCATTTTAAATTATATATATATTTAAAATTTTAAATTCTTTTGTGTTTGCACATATGTACTCATAATAGTCCCCTTCAACGTAAAACCAATGCGATGTTCGTACCAAGTCTCGTAATCGACAAAGCGCAACTTATTTTCCAACTTTGTTACATTTTTGTTGTTTTCATCCACCAGACATTGTGCGCCCAAAGCTATAAACAAAAGTTCATGTCATGCCACCTGATTACGAGTGAAATGACACGAGCGAAGACTTGAACTTTGATGCCTAGTCAGAGGGGGTATATCGATCACAGTAAAATCGGTTTCGCAGCCGCCTTTTCCTCCTCAATAGCCGGAAAATTCCATTTTTTTTCATTCGAATTTTTTTTTTCGTGTATTTCAAGTGTGACGAAAAAATTCGTAGTTTGATTAGAAAAAAAAACATGAACTTTATTGACCATTTACAATTGCCTTCGGAAATATACACGTAATGAGAGCAGAAGAATGTTCAAGATTTTTTTCAATATACAAGAGTGGCCGGCTGTACAAAGCCATTTTTTTATTGATGCCCTATCCGATGGGACATTTGTTATTTTTCGAATTGAACGCGGAGCAAAATAGCAGAGCGTTTCTCAATGTAGGCACAAAATTCTAGAGAAATACAGACGATTTTTGCGTTGGAAAATCTTTTTATATTCAGCATTTTTATGAAAAATATTTTTTTTTTTCCGATAAACTGCACGCGTAGGAAATTTCTTAAAAAATCAATGGACTCCTCAAATCCTTGGTACTCCTCTAGTGTTTTGTATCTACAGTGAAAGAGGTTTTGGTATTTTGCTTCAGATTATATCTTGAAATCGGAAAAATTTCACTGCGAAGGGCCTTGGCAAAGATGGCCTCGGACAGGCTGCGAAGGTGCTGGGATTTTGTATTTAAAAAAAAACCCTTTTTATGCTTCTTTATGTGCATATTATGAGGAACCAATGGTAAATTTTTGTGTCTTACCCCTTAAGGGCGTGTGAGGATTATGAATTAACACCGAATTGGATTTTTCAGTTCACTTTGTTAGAGTTAAATATTCGAGTCACCTAGAGATAGATCATTTTGTACGATGTTGAAGTTTGCATCGTTGGAATGCAACGACAATTTATTCGTTTTAATGGCCATTTTGTGCCGTCTCAGTCCGTGAACATCATTCAAAAGTATTCATTTATTCTCATTAAAGATTCATAATGTCAATTTCAAAAAAGCCCTGTATAGGTAAAGATAAAAATGAAGAAGAAAAATATATTTATTGGCTTAAAAATAATAATTGAAAGTACATTTTTCTATTTTTACTTTCAATGTGAAAAAAGCTGTACGGTATTTTCTTTTAATTTTCGAGTACGTGGTTATGAAACAAAACCGGAATTCCCCTTTGAAGTAAACTCGAGATCGGCAGACTGACAGCATCGATCTCTCCTTGATAGAACATTTCACGCGACCAATAAAAAGCGGTTGAGAAATAAAAGAACAGGCCTGTGGCATTTTTCCTCCGAGTACAGAGCATTACGAATACCAGAAAAATGGATAAATTTCAATATGGAGAATCGCAGACACGTCGATTCGACGTGGAACGTCGAATACATGTTCACGTGGATTGTCTGCGTGTTTGACATTGTCTCGAAACGATACAGAATCGTTTTTATCGGCGCGATCAGTGGAGATCGCATTTGACTTGTTGATCGTACGTAAGATGAAAACGATCCGTCATGTCACGTGTTATTGAATATCATCGCAAGCTCCCATCAAAAATCGGCTGCGCAATTTAAATTCCTTACTTCGTGGCAGAACGATAAACTCAAATGCACACATGGAAATTATTTTTTCCTCGATGCATGTATGCCTAGATTTCACGTCGATAAAAAGAGGCGAGTGGAAATGTGACATTGATCGAGTTGGTGGAAATGTACGACGTTGAAGTTTGCATCGTTGAAATGCAACGAAAGTCAATTATTTTTATTTGCCGAGGAGGTTTTTCGGGCGAATCAGACTACGAAAATCACTTACACGATTTTACGTATACTTATGGAAAATCTACGATCGTAATTTGAATCAAAAAAAAAAAAAAAAAAAAAAACCTTTGGCTAATGAGAAAAATATAGGAAGAAAAGAATTAAGGGGCCAGTCCAATTTGAAAAATTACAAAAAATCGAAAGCAAGCAAGACTTGAAGAAATCGACGATGATGAGCAATCAGAAGGGATTTTGTACGGTGCAGGAATTGCCGATTGAGTTCAGGTAAGAGTTTTTCATAGTATAAACTTCAAACGCGTTTTTCTCGAAAGAACGTTTTCAAAATCTAGCTCCATCGTATCTCTAAAACTAACAAACCGATTCTCTTGAAATTTGAACCACATATTGTAAACATGATTCGCAACATGATGACCCTCGAGGGTTTCAAAATTTTGATTTTTACTCTTTTTATGCGAAAAACTGCGAAAACGCGTTTTTTTACTTTTTTCGTTTTTCATCTACCGTTTTTTTTATTTTTTCATAAAACTTTATATCCGAGGGTCATTTTGTAGCTGGTGTCATACTGAATCTAATGGACTGTGATTTTTTTGTTTCAGACAAGCCGTTGCCGAGTTGTGATGGAGCTACCTAGCCCACCTATTTTGAGGCGTTACGTTAAACTATAGTTTTTGTACTTAAAAAAGAATAAAAATGAATTAATTTTTTTTTATGTATTTTAAGCCTTTATTTATCAAGCCCAACAACTTTTACATTCATATCTTTTATAAAATCCTCAAGAAAAAATCGCGAAAATAGCCTTTTTCGTGGCTCCAAAGTGGCCCCTTAAAAAAAGGTCATCGTCGTTTTCCGATGACGCAAACTCATGGAAATGTGCAATCTTCCTTGAGAAATCCTTCTGCGCGAAATACAAATGTTTTTTTTTTTTCCTCGTGGTACGAACGAAGACTGGGCGAAGGCTTTCCAGTCGTGAGGTATGAATAATTCAGTGGCTCTTCGCGGTGTCTTACTAAACGCCGAAGGACACTCACCTGTGTTTAGTGCTTTGCTCGCCCAGGCTTCCGGTAATAGATGCAGGAAGACATCGCCCAGTAAACCACCAACCGCAAAACTCAAGAGAATCTTTAGTGTACCAGCACCGGCTGAAAGAAGTAAAATAAACACATTGTCAAGTATGCGACGATAACTATGGTGGATACTGAAAGTTGCATCGTTGGAACGCAACGAAAGTTTCGTAGCCAATTTTTTTCGATACATTTAGCCCTTCAACATCACTAAGGGAGCTTGAACTAGAAGGTACGAAAATTCGTTCTTTTTAATTGCTTAAATCGATAGATAAAATATCCAAGAATATATTTACAAAGTTACAGAGCCCAATTGTAAATATTTTTGAATATACAAGGCCAAAAGCAGAGAAGCGATTAATATTTGTTATTTTCTCCTATTGAAAACTTTGAAGCGCGTTTTCTCCAGTTTTCATTTTCACGATTTTTCCAAATTGGCGGGCGTGATAGCAAAAAACTAAACGACCTAATGAATTAAACCGAAGTTTATTTTCTTCAATATGAAAATCTCTTCTAAGTGAACTAAAAAAGTCGTTGACAAATATTTTTTTAATAACTTTTATAGCACGTTAATGTGTTTCTTTAACGCATTTTTTTTCAAACCTGAAAAAACTTATAATTTAAAGATTTTTTCAGCTTTTTCTTAATTCACCCAGAAAAAAAATATATGAAAATTGAAAAGTTTATGGGTTTTGTTTGTTTCAGTCAAGAATTACGAGCTGCATCTTTCCCGCCGATTGGGGACTGCAGTGGCAAGACGCACATGGAATAAGCTGATAAATCTGCAGTCATTTATTGTTTCATGTTGAAACATTTTTTTTTATACATTTCAAATATACATGAAAAGATACCTCAATGTTTACTGGGCTTACTTGTTTTTTTCCGTTCCAAAAAAAATCCCGAAAAACGCTTTTTTGGACCTTCCAATTCAGGCTCCAACCAATAAAAATGAGATAATAGACATAGAGAAAAGAGTTTCAGTTGCAAGCTTTAACACCACTTTTAAGAAACAACTTGCTCATCAACAAAACACAGCGAGTGGAATGAAATGATGAGAAAACAGTATGTTTCTGTTTTTCTGATTTCTTCATCGCTCGCTGCATCTCAATCTTTCATTACAAGTCCAGACCATGGTTGAAAGTGTCGGAGGAAAATGAGGGAATAATATGCTTCCGTAATTGAAGTTATCTGGTCGAAAAAACCACCCATTGTTATGTTGCGTGCGTCAGCGTGTCATTAGATACGTTATGTTCCAGAGTCCGCCAAACCTCGCTCGTCTGACTCACATTGATAAGTGTGATGCTTGATCATGTGGAAAAATTCAATATCTATCCTTTCCACTTGTCCACTGTCGTGGAAAAACTTTCGATGGGATAACATGTATCGTTCGAATTCGGCACGAGAAACGCTGCGAGCAAGGTGTCCCCTGCGAAATGGAACGATAAGATTCCTCAAGAACTGTTCGAGTGAACAAAGAAAATAAAAATTATCGCACGTAGCGGCTCGTTAGAATGGACGCACGTTTCTGCTTCCTGGTACTTTGAAATCAAAATTTACTTTTCAAAGTCGATCGTGAGACCGATCAGGTGGTAGTAGTTTTTAACACGCTTTTTAAAAATGCGGAAAATACCCAAAAGTAGCGATCTTTTGAACCGGAGTTATATAGGAGTCACTTGGGGCGGGAGTGCTGTATCGTATACTGAAATTTCATGACATTGAAGTTAGCATCGTTGAAACGCGAAGAAAAATAATTATTTTCAATCGCTCCATTTTTTTGTCGACCCAGGCGGTGAAAATCGCTCAGATGTTTTTACGTGTCTTTATTAGAAATTTGCGGCGTCAATTTTGGAAATAAAAGATTTTGGATGATGATAAAAATGAAGAAATTAAAAATCAAAAACAAAATTTCGCAGCATTCCAAAGATGCAAACTTCGAGGTTATAAAACTTCTTGCCATGCGAAAAAAAATCGGTTTGTTGGCTACATCAATATATATATATATATATATATATATATATATATATATATATATATATATATATATATATATATGCACGCACGCACGCACAACCGAACAAAGTTTTGGGATACTTGAGATCATTGCAAAACTTTCGATCACTTTGCATAATTCAAAAATGATATTAGATTAATATAATTCATTATCCAGAGCTATATAGTATCTTCGTAAAATAATAAATAACATGAAATATATCATTGGGCAATTATCCAGTGACTGGAAGTTTTGCAATTATCTGAAGTGTCCGAAAACTTTTGGCCGGTAATGTATATAATATATATTACAAATTGTGTGTAGATTGCATAAAATTAAACGCAACTACGAATGAACATGAAGTTAGAAATTTCAGAATGCAATGAAATTTGTGACAAAATCACGCGGCCATTTTCTAGGATTCTTATTTAGCGACCTACAACCTAAATATACAAAATATGATTTTCGATAACAATAAAAGAGAGGAATTGAAAAGAATTTTCGTTGCGTACCAAATATGCAGACTTCAAACCCATAAATATCTTCAGTTCCACCAAACAACGAACAATGCAGATGTAGTCTACGATTCCATAAATATTTAAAGGCATATGAAAAGTTTTGAGCCCCAGTGAGCAAGAGAAGATGTTCGAACCTCAGCGATAGATAATAAAACAAAAAGAACGATAATAAAATAAAGCTTTCGCACATCAACGATGCAAACGATGTAATTATTGTATACGGCGCTCGATAACGGCAAGAACTTTTGGCGTGTGATTTTCTTCTGCACGAACATCGTCAGTCGGAATGTAAATAGTATCAGCGAAACGAATAAAAGTGCGACGCGCTTCGCCATCGACGAAGATAAAACGAGTACTTTGAAAGCAGTTGAAATTCCATTTCAGAATGAGGCAATCGGATTGCAATCCATTGCAAGTATATTTATCTATACAAAATTCTGAATTTAATATTTGTTGCATCGAGACGTCAGGCGTCCATCGATTTCGACGCGGGTATTGATGTGACAATCGGCAAAATCCACAAGTGTGTACAAAAATGGAGTTCCTACTGTACTGGATGAATAAAAATGCAGACAAACGTTTACGATGAGAAGAGGGGTTAGCGAACTTTTCCCTCTTTGTCTTTGTCCTCGGTCACGATATGTACAATCGTGACAAAAAGTCATTATGGTGAGCGTTCTCTCGTTGTGGTGCAACGATTCCATTTCATTCGTCAGACATTCTTCGTCATCGATCGCCTATTGATCAAGGATAATTGACGTTGCTTCAAATGGTGCGTATTAGCATCGCTCTACCGCGTAATACTCTGTAAAATTAGCATAACCAGCCTTGTCAATTTTTTCGCCAATCGATCTCGGATTTTGTCTCACGATGGGAAATTTATGGAATGTGGAAAAATGGATCTGGATCTAGAGGTAAAAGATGGTCCCAATGGGATCAAGAAAAACGGATTAACTTTTCTTGAAAGCCATTTCCACCAAAAGTTTCTTTCTTTCAAAGGTACTTACTGTTCTTATTAGTTACATATTTATGTTTAGTTTTCTTGCCCATACGGTCTCTAGACTATTATGGTGTAGAAAGTGAGTTTGTCGTACATGAGTGTATGCATCAGGGTTGGGCATATTCGAATTTTTTAAAATTCATCAATAATGAACAAACTTATTCAAAATTCCGTTCCGTAAATGAATAAAGAATCCCACTGGATTCAGTATCCATTCCGAAAATGAATATTAAATCCAACTCAATTCAGTATATGTTCCGAAAATGAATAATGAATCCTACTAGGATTCAGTATTCAATTCAAAATGAATAATAAATCCTACTGGATTCAGTATTCATTTCAAAATGAATATCGAATCCAACTGAATTCAGTATTCATTTCACCATAAGTAATTAATCCAACTCGATTGAGTATTCATTCCGTATTCGGATATCATAAAATTGAATAATCTGAAAAAAATGGACAATGGAAATGGGACAAATATAATGTCCCATTTCTACGCCCATTTCTTCAGTTACTAGATACTAAGAGCGCGATTTCCCTCGTGCAAATATAATGTAATCAATAGAATAAACATGTTTTCTGTCAATGTTCCCAGATTATTCAATTTGATGATATTCGAATACGGAATGAATACTGAATCGAATTGGATTCATTACTGATGTTGAAATGAAGACTGAATTCAGTTGGATTCATTATTCATTCTCAGAACGAATACTAAATCGAGGTGGATTCGTTATCGAAAAAAAATGAATATCCATCTGACATGTATTCGGTATTATGTTCCTACTCGAATACTAAAAGTATTCAAGTATGCCCATCTCTGGTATGCATTATGTTCCTGCTGTCTTTCGACTCGCGTGTGTCTGCGTTTGTTTTTCAACATTATTTTTCCTTAATTCTAGTGAGGTTGGGTGATTGGATAAAAATTTACAATGAAAAGAGGTTTATTATAGGATGAGTTTTATTGATCGTGTTGAGGTATTGTGCAAAGGATATTATATTTTGCCGCTGGATTGTCGCAAAGACGTTGGTCGTCTGATGTCAGTCTTTTTAGGTAAGGACACGCGTGGTTGCGGAGCTTTTCCATCCCGACTCGGTGTAGCTGGCGAAGGCGTACGAGGAACGGTTATTCATGAATTATCCGCCAGAGATCTTCTGTTGGGAAGGATATCGGCAGCCCAGCAGCCTGTTTCGATGTTTTTTTTTGTAACGGATATCCATTTTTTTAAACCCCTTTTTTGTATCCACCAAAAGTGAAATGGCTGTTTGGCATTCCATGGGGAAAATGATCGTTGAAAACACGGAATGCAAAATGGCAGGTCGATATTCCTCAAACTCTAAGTACTCTAGAAACTCTGGAAAGTCTAGAAACTCTAAGTAGAAAACGGTGTCCAACGTTCCTCACATTTAGGCCGTTCAAAGTTCGTTACGCAAAATGGCTTTCACAGAGTTCGACCCCACAATGGCCGAAAGCGATTTAACGTAGGACTGAATATGACTCTCGTCAGTCGGACACGCGGAATAATGTGGTTTGGAATGGCTTTCGCAGAATAGGCATTAGATGTTCCGATATAAACAACGAAAATGCTTTTAAACAACACATTGCTGTACTAGTAGTCAATCAAAATGGCAAGTTTCATACACTGCAATAACGAGCAATCTGGCACGTGTCTCCACTTAACGTTACGGGGAAAGAGAATGCATCCGTAATTGGGATCTGTTGCAAATGTCATATAAAATAGATTCGCTGAATCAACTGAGGGAAGTGATTATTCATTTCGATGTGTCATCTTATCATTTTGCGCAGTTCAACGAATGAGAGATAGGAACCGTGCATACGCATACGTGTATGTGCCAACTCTTGCACATGATATGCGACATCATGAAATGCAACAAAAAGAATACATACATGCAACTTTGAAAAGTGAGTTTCTATTAATAAATTACAAGCACTGCGTCGCGTTAACGCGTGTTTTTTCCTGCTATTGCACTCGTTCAGTGCAACTGTTTTGTGTGCCAGTTGACTCCGGGAAAAATGGATGCGTCGTTGCTGCGCAGTATCTTCTTTCGCTCAATGTCTCCCCTTCGGAAGTATCGCAATGTCCCCGACGCATTAAAAACACGATTGTATAGTGGCATTAGCTTACCAAATAGTAATCATTGCAATATACGAGCACTTTGTTATGGTTTTTCACATAGGCGGTTCTATTTTTAATCGCTATGAAAGTAGAATCGCTGTATTAAAGTAGAACGAATGTATACAAAAGCACAAACGTGTAAATTTACGAGCGCACCTTTACATTTGTCTCCATATATATCCTATAGGATGTTGAAGTTTGCATTCTTTGAATGCAACGAAAATGAATTCTTTTTCAATTGCGCTAATTTTATTTGGCCGATTTAGACTGTCAAAATCACTTGAACGTTTTTACGTGTTCTTATTGGAGATTGACGACCTCAGTTTGCAAAAAAGGCTTCGGATGATGATAAAAATAAAGAAATGAAAAAATGGAGAAAAGAAATCGTTGCATCCGAGCGATGCGCACTTCAACGTCGTTATACGATTGCTTTATGAATATTAGAATGTATCTATTTAAATATTCATGAATCGAAAGTATATATAGGACGTCCTATCCTCACTCGGCACAATCCGATTTACGATTTATTGCAATCAAACAGTAAACTTCTTCTTTTATTTTCATTATTATCGAAAATATATTCTTGCCAATTTACGTTGTAGATGTTTTTATCAAGATCGTTTGCAGCGTTGGAACGCAACGACAATTAATTCTTTTTAATTCATTAATTTTTTATTTCGGTCGATCTCGAGAACGAAAACGACAGGAACGATTTTACTTACTCCGATTTACGACCTAAATTTGCAAAAAAAAAAAAAGGTTTCGGGTAAAAGAAAAATGAGGTAATACGAAAAGAAAAAAATATATAAAAAAATCGTTGCATTTCAACGTTAGCTTCGCCAATAGTTTTTAATGAATTGGGAACATTAGCATCGTAGGTCGACAAGAGGCTACGTGGGTTGACACAAAGTGCAATCGACCTTTTAATGCTTCAATCGCAGCTTTCGCGACGCAAAAACAAACCAACCTTTGGCATTTCTTTATTATTTAGATTTGGATGATCCTGCGGTTGCATTTGCAAGAGACGAGGAAAGAAAGGAAATTTGCACATAAACGATATATTCACGTAAAATATTAATACTAATCATTTCGCTCTCTCTCTCTCTTTCTATGTTCATATGTTGATATGTTCATATGTTCATTTTCCATATGAATTCGCGAATTATGAGTTTAAGGGTTGTGGTTTGAAATTTTTTTTAAATCAAGGCAGGAACAAAAAGATGCCCTGGACATCGCAGCTGCAGCAGGATCTTTGCTTTATGGAGCTGGAACTTACAATTCTATGTAAGTTAAAAAAGAATTTTCTTCGTTTTATTTCTACTTAAATATTTGAACGCATTTTTCTCAAAACACTATTTATGAAGTCAGCGGACACTATTGCTCAGAAACTAATGCACCGATCTTACTGAAATTTTGCACACTTCTTCAAAATAGCATTGACTAGTGATTTAACGAAGGTTTTCTTTCGATTACAACAAATTTTACAATGCTATACGTAGTGTAAATTGTAGGGGTGTGCAAGTACCCGAATTTTTCGGGTACTCGGACGGGTATACTCGAACTTTATCGAGTACCCGAATTTTTCGAGTACTCGACTCACATCGGGTACTCGCTAAGCCGTGTTGCCGGAACCAAATTTAAAATTTCGTTCTATAGTAGATAGCGCCACGAAAACGTACCAAAACAGACGAAATAGACTCCAGCTTTATGTTCTCTACTCTTCGCCGATACGTTGGAGTTCATAAGAAATACAAATAATTGATTTAATAATTTTTGTTATGTGTATATTTACAATTTTTTCCGGCAAACTTCTTTTAAGGCACTCGCATTTCAGGAAATATCGACATATTTAAATGTCGAAAAACTGAATAAGGGGCCGTCCATATATTACGTCATCGATTTTTGCTGATTTTCGACCCCCCCCCCCCCCTATAATCATCCTATCGTCATTTCCTAATGACCCCGCCCCCTCTCGCAAAATTGACGTCATTACCAGTTTGGCAAAATTAAAACATTTGCGGATTTGAGAAAAATTGGGTGACATTAAAACATTTTGTTATAGAATCATCTTTTATTATTTTGTACTTTGGCAATGTTTATTAATATAATAATATTATTCTTCCCTATTCTTTAGTTTTCTTTGGATAGCTCCCACATTTTGTTATAGAATTATCTTTTATTACTTTGTACTTTGGCAATTTTCATTAATATAATAATATTATTCTTCCCTATTCTTTAGTTTTCTTTGAATAGCTCCCACGGAGTTTTCACCCATTCTTGCAAATCCTGGATCACGGGTAATATCTCCGTATCCTCCCCATATTCATTTTGGCTCGATCGAACTATTTTCATAGGTACGCTGTTATTTGAAGTTCTCGAATATAATGTAGACAAACCTTATGTAATAAATAAATAAATAATGAGTTCAATAATTAATACCATTAGGTACTTGCAAAATATTTGTCATCACTCATGCGGGGAAACCACTCTAGTTGTACAATATACTATTGTACATTTTGAAGTAACTGGTATCACAAGAATGACGTCAATTTCGAAACGCCCCCCCCCCCCCCCCCCTCATCCATCATTTACCGTCATCCGCAGACGAACCCCCCCCCCCCCAAATTTAGAATGACGTAATATATGGACGGCCCCTAAAAGCAAGATTCTTCGTCGAATTTTCAATAATTCTGTCTAGTACTAACTGATAATTTCGGCGATTCATTCTTCTTAATTTAATTTTCTGTCATTTTTTAATTTTTTCCGAAAAAAAACTTGTTCTTGAAACCCTTATATCTCTGAAACTAATCAAGATACTTTCAATTTTAAAACGTCAAATGGAAGCTACATTCTTCTCGCTTCGAATAAACGCAGGGCGTTGAATCTTGATCTTTTTGGTTTTTTTCCTCCATTTAAAACCCACGTTAAAAATTCAAAATTTTAAGGCGTTTGCCGGAACAGAAGACATTTATTGTACATTTTTCCCTTTCGCACACTTTTTAGTGATGCCAAAACGCAACTTTCCCGCGCTATTACGATACGATCCGTCAAAATTGACCGTTTTTCACTCTGCCCTAACTGACGCGCGCACACACACACAGAATAGAAAAGTGAGACGAAATCAGATTTTTACAGTATTGTCATTTATTTGTTTTATCGCCTTTTTCGAGTTTTCGTTTTCTCCCATTATTTGATCGATACGCTTAGATGAAAAAATAAATATAAATATAAATAATAGATACGGATCTCCGAGTCGTTTACGAATATTCGAAGTTTACGAATACCCGAAGTTTAAGAGTACTCGACGTTTATGAGTACCCAAAATTTGAAAGTACCCGATGACCAAATTCCAGTACCCGATAGTGGCGGGTAATGCAAAAACGTAACCCGTTGGGTACCCGACCCGACCCCAACATCGGCGACACTCCTAGTAGGAAATTGTACCAAAAATTGAACTATTTTGCGTACAACTCTCCCAAAAATACAAATTTCAATTTTTTTTTTAATCCTTCGTTCAATCACGAGCTATACTTATCTACTAACAGAAAAAATTTGGTTTTCAAATTTCAGATAAAGCTATCATGAGTTATCCTGACCACCACGAGGACACTTTTTTTAGGGGACTCCGGAAACCAAGTCCCACCGGCTGAATTTCCCAAATTTTTGGATGAATTTTTTTTTAAATATTGTTGAAATGTTGCTCTTTCATGTGCTTAACATTTTGAATAGAATAATTTATATATTATATTTGTTTTTCAATAGAGAAAATATGCTTTTTTTTGTTTCGAAACCCAGGTAACCCCTTAATTGAAAGAACATCAACCGTTCGTTTTTTCGTGCCTTTGGGGCTTAGTTTCGTGGCCGCTGCGATTAATTAGGCCGGTTTATTCCTGTTCTCGAGGTCACTCATTGTTCTTACGAGTGAAATACTAAGGTGCTCGACCAATGTTGAGCGACGTGAGAATCCCGACCAAATAGGCAATGTGATAACGTGCATTGACATGTATTATCGATAGGTGAACGATTGTGTTACTTGACATTTTTTCCTCCTATTCTTCGCCTTCCATAGGACAATCTCAATCGGTGAAGTGATCGAGTCCGTCACGAAGCCTCGTCAAGCTCAACAGCTCGAAGTCGACAACGATAAAAAAAAAAAAATTAGACGAACGTTTCGCAAAATGAAGCAGCAAGTGAGATGGAAAAAAAACGTCCATCGAGTCCAATAAAGCAGGAAGTAAAGTAGAAGGAAAGAAACGTTCATTTTGCGTAAGTTGAGATGATATCCAGGAATCGAGAATGCAGTCGACGCGCAATTTGCTCTCTCCGGAGAAAGAATAATCGTATTCGAGAAGATAGAGGCCAAGGCCCCCAGACCTTTGTGCTTCTTAGTCTTGCTCCAGTTGCAACCGTCGAAACGAAGATCGAAAAAAATCGGGATTGCGCATTAGCGCATCTCGTGCACGCAAGCGAAATGAAAAAATTGCGTAACGTCGTTCGTCGTATTCGAACGAGATTTCGTTTTTTTTCCTCTCTCGAAACTGACCACACTCAACAGTTGTGGGGGTCATCTTCGTTCATTCTTTTCTCGAGAGACATATGTTTATATTTTTACTCGAGTTGAAAGAACGTTGAATTTTTGAAAAGTTACTTTTCTCTTCGATCTTTTTGGACACTGAATTTTTTAACGAATGGCGCCATTTTTCGAGTACGTTTTTCTCGAACTTTGTTCATAAACATCGAACTTTGAATGTAAATATTCATTCGACGTTTTGAGGTAATCGTTTCACGAACGCGAATATTTAACAATGAACTAATTTTCGTCTATAATAAAGTACAAATAAATCCCAGTATACTGGTAAAATTTCAAACCAAGTTACAAAAATTGCCCGATTTATACGGTACTTTATGGAAACCTCACGTTGGCCACATTCCTATCTAATAATTTATACAATAAATAATTCTAAATGCCTGATTTAAACTGCTCAACGCGTGTGACATTTTTTGAAGATTCAGTAACGACAATTAAAATCGGGGTTCACCGAATGTTTAAAGAAAATATTTACGATAAAACTTAGAAAAATCTACCTAGCAGAAGAATTTTCGTACCCGCGATCTTTCAGAGAAAATGTGAAAACGTCTAAATCTACCAAATTTGAGCGAAATTTTAACGATGGATATAATAATAGATTGTGACTTTTTTTTATCAAGCACGACTGTATCTTTCCAATGATTCAGAAGGGCCTTATGCCTCCACAAAATACGGCCCTCCGTGGAAGGAATACCTTAAGGGCGGGGTAAAGTGTTTAAATTTTTTTTTCATTTTTTAAAAAAATTTTAAATGAATGCATAATATATCAAGAATATTGTGTTAAAATTTCAAGTCTATCGGAGTAAAATTGACGAAGTTATGAGTATTTGAGCGTCTGTTGCTCCATGCCGTTCTCTTCTCTTCTGCGTTTTTCAAACCGTTTTTCTGAGACTTGTCATATTTGAAGTCCGTGTGCACGATAACTCAAAATCTACTGGACCAATCGCTTTGAAGATTTGCACAGTACTTCTTCACATAATTCACCAGGTATTGTCGAGAGCTTTTTTTTTTTTTTTTTAATAATTACTAATTTTTCAACAACAAATTAGCCGATTTTTTTTAGCGAAAATCGGGTTTTTGGCTCCCAAGTGCTACGAAAAATCGAAAAATCGAGAAAAAAAAATCCTCCCGTCATTACCTCGAGAAACATCTCCTTTAACAAATGCATTTTGATTTTTTTGTTTCAAATGATTCTGTTGCGAGTTATTGTGCACACCGCAAACCAACTTTTTTTCGAGGCGCCTCCGGGCTTTAATTTTCACTCGCTCAATTTTGAATATTTTGCAATGCAAATGTTGTTCAAATTTTACTTTATTATATGTAAATTTTTCAATAAACGAACACTATTCGTTACGCCAAAAAAAAAATCTTAAAAACATGCCTTTTTTTCGGCGAATTAACTTTACCCCGCCGTTAAATTCATTGTTCCGCACCCGCTAGGCTTTAAGGCGGGATATACATTTGGGCAGGAAAACAATAAGCAATATTGCGGGATTTATTAAACTCTAATAGTATCTTTAAGCATATAAAACAATTTTTTAAAATTAATTCATCATCCAAATCACGGAGCTGTGGAAGAGTGTTACATCGAGGTCGCCGCGGGAGTTGCGAATCGGCGTGCAGTCTAGCTTCCCGTTGACTTTGATTTGCCAAAAAGTTGGCAAAAAGACGGTAATTAAAATGAAGAAAATGCAAATTTAAGAAAATGGCACGCATCCACAAAAAAAATCAACATTTCAGTAAAATGTGGATTAAAAAAGTAGTTTTTCTTTCAATTTTTCAATAACATTTCTCGTCAAGTAGAACGTACCAATGTTATCAATATTTCTACAAAGTTTCAACTCAATCGGCTTAAGGCCTTAGGCCACAGTAACGGGTATAAAATCATGTGCCAATTTAACAATTTTATTCGTATGAAAAAGTGATTCACCGATAAAATTAATTACACATCTATTTGGTGTGAAAATCAAGCTGTTAGAAAAAATATTTTTTTTTTTCGATGTACAAAATGACCGACTACTCGAAACTTCTCAAAACAGCTTTTTCCAATTGGCGTGACAAATAGCTTCAACAATTTTCACTCGATTTACTTCCAATTTAAAAGTTATGTTCCTAATTGCGTTTCGCAGAGAAGTACGTACGGAAGTTCTGATTAATCGAAAACTTTTCATTTTATGAGCAGTTTATGAGCAGTTATAAGTAAATTTTCCACTGAAAATTAATTTCTTAAGTTCAAATACCTATAACTTTCGAATAAAACAATATTTTTCAAATTCCGTACGTACTTCTCTAGGGTTTCTAATGTAGATTGACGAGAATTTTCGTTTTTTGTTCTAGGCCAAACTACTTAGGCCGGGTTCCACAACTCTCGGTTAACCGAGTTAACCCGAGTTTAGCCCGCTAAGCCTGCTTCTAATTGGTCCGCTCAGCCTTAAACTTCGCTTAACGGAGACTTTGTCCTTGAAATTTAGCGGGAGATGTTAGCGGCTCAACATGAGCAGCTAGAAGAAGAGGAGGGATGCCTCTATGTACCAGGCATTGCCGATTAGCGGTAATTATAAACACATTTGTGTTAACACATTACAAAACTTTAAACGCGTTTTTCTCGAAAACGTGTTTTTTTAAATGGCTGACATTCTCCTGACCGCTGTAATTAACATATCGACCTGAAATTTGGAGAGCATACTCAGAAAATATGTCTTCACGGAATGACGGATCGTTTTTTCGATAGATACATTTTTGCATTTATTATTTATCTTTTTATGCGAAAAAAACGCGAAAATTCGATTTTTTTTAAATTGCTGCCATTTTCCGAAATTTGTACTAAACGAAAAACCCATCCGTCATTCCATGACCAAAGGGTCACAGATTGATAATATGCGTTGAGTTTGTGTTTCAGATCAACAAAGAGGGGCAGTGATGTCAGCCGTTTACCTCCCGCGATTTGAGGACCTGTTTTCGCGGAGCTGCAACGGCCGCCATTTTGTTTCTTTCAAAACAACATTTTTTTAACGTTCTGTATATCATGAATAAAAGCAAGAAAAAAACCGCGCTCAAAAAGCTTTACTCGTTTCCTTTAAAAAAAATAAAATGTAAGCACCTGAAATATGGCACTCCAAGGGCAAAGTCTCCCTTAACTCGGTTAAACGAGAAGTGTGGAACCGAGCCTTAGTCAGGATAATGAACGAGGAATATTATTTGTCCTTATTGTCGTAATTAGTCATAATTACTTAATATTAATTTGAGATCTCTGTTCAATTATGATAAGTTTCTAGAAATGTCTAGAAAAAAAAAACAAAATACTGTGATTAAAAAGAAGACAAACTAATTTTTTAGAATGACGGAAAGTTGTTCAATTCGTTTTATTTTTATTTTTCGATTATAGACAGCTTCAGTGCAAACTTATTCTTTCCAGCGAAATAATTTTTTACTCGGACCGATATTCATTGTTGTCAGCTCCTCGGGCGGATTTCGAGGTTATGAACGGGACGCGTATTCTCTAACTTCGCGACACTGCTGCCAATCTGAGCATTATCATATATTCCACGTTGCTAATTTGCCTCGCGTTGACAAAGCGAGACAAAGTTATAGAAAAGAACTATAAAAAGTACTGACAACGTTTCACGTGATCATCGAACGTTAAAAAATGCGTACTTTTTAAGATAGTTGTAAAAAGAATTGTACGAAAACGTACATTATATCTGACGATTATTTTATAACTAACAGTTGGTAACCGTCAATCGGCCTCATGCATAAGCATAGAGCGCTCCCGTCGTACTTCACCCCCTACAGCGAGTTCTCATAACAACCTTAAGGGGTCTTCTCACTTTAGACGCTAAAAAAGGCTATTTTCATGAACTTTTGTACTAGATTTATATTATAAATATTGATATGATAGTTGTTACACTTAATAAATACACTTTCGAAATACATTTAAATAAATTTACGTATTTATGTAACCCAAACAAACTTTAAACGCGTTTTTCTCGGAATAACATTTTTCGACGGCTCGTTAATGAAATCTTTGAATCTACTGAACCGATCCTTATAAAATGTTAACCACATATTCTTTACAACTATAACTATAGCGCATAACAAGGATTTTTGGTAAATTTTGATATTTACTAATTTTTTTGCCAAAAACGTTGAAAAAAACACGTTTTTTTTTTTTTTTTTTTTTTTCGAAAAACGTCGACCATTTTGTTATTTTTGCATATATTACAAATCGTATGATATGCGCTATAGCCGTTAACATACTGGATCTAAAACCGTTTGAATTTTTGTGTTTCGGATGCTCCATCTCCGAGATTTCATCCACAGCGTAGTCCTACCATTTTTTTAGGACATTTTGTAACTACCATTTTCGTCTATAAATAGTGACTTAAATAAATAATAATTTTTTCAAGTGTATTTCGAAAGTGTATTTATTAAGTATAACAACTTTTATATCAATATCTATAATATAAACCTATCAAAAAAATTCATGAAAATAGCCTTTTTTAGCGTCTAAAGACCCCTTAAAGGGATGTACAATGCGAACGTACCCTCATAAATTTGCGAGCAGAGTTTTCTCATAGATAGTCAAGATTTTTAGGGAAAAAATGAGTATCAAGCTCTGCAGAACTTGCTGACGCCGAGTTTGAGGATTTTCTTACGTCCTAAATTTCAATATTCTCTAAGAAATCTCCGTTCGAAAATTTTTGCTACCTTTCTCCTACACCGATGTCGCGTGGTACAGCTTTTACTTCGCCTTTACAATTTTTCAGCGCAACCGTAAAGCATAGCTTTATTTAATGTCGAAGAATATATTTTTTTTATTTAATTATATTTTGTATTCCCTGAATTGTGAATGATTGGGCAATGATTTAGTTGACGCTTCTTCGCAGTGATCGAACCTTCGGTGCAATATTCAAATAATGCACTGACAGTTCCTATTCGCAAAGTTGCATCACTGCAACCTTGCAAATATTGATTTGGCGTGAATGATGCAAATGAATGTAAATGACCGCATTCGTTCGAACCCATAGACTAAACCGACCACTGAATGAACAAGAGCTGATTTATATTGAAAATAAGCGAAGAATATGAATTGTCGATGAAAGCTCGAATTACTATAAATTAGCCAAAAAAAAAAATCACCGGGGTTGTTAAAACCGATTTCTCAGTTTGATATCGAACTTTGATGCCACACGAAATTTGTCTAGTTTGTGGTACTTGCACACCGCGCAACTTACAAGGAACATCACTTTGGTGTTCTGCTCCGATTTCGTTAAAACTTTTTTATGTGGAAGAGTATAAAAAACTATGAGACACGTATTTTTTTTATCAGCGGAAAAACGGTTTTAAGGGGTGAAACGCACTCTCGAAAATAGGCGTGTTTTTCGTTTTTCGTCGATAACGTTATCGTTCAGCCCCCACAGCCAGTTTTCATAACAACCTTAAGGGGTCTTCTCACTTTAGACGCTAAAAAGACAATTTTCATTAATTTTTAAAATAGGTTTATTTTATAGATGTTGATATAAAAGTTCTAACACTTAATAAATACACTTTCGAAATACAAACAATTTTTTTATATATTTATGTAACCCAAACAAACTTTAAACTTTAAACTTGAATCTCCAATGTACAGTATACAAAAAATAAACATTGTTGTAATTTCGATTTTTTTTTATATCTCGCACCGTTAAAACGTTATCGACGAAAAACGAAAAACATCCCCATTTTTGAGGGTGCATTTCACCCCTTAAAACCGTTTTTCCGCTGATAAAAAAAATACATGCCTCAGTTTTTGATACTCTTCCACATAAAAAAGTTTCAACAAAATCAGAGGACACCAAAGTGGTGTTCCTTGTTAGTTACGATACGACTGTGCACAGTAGGTGTTCCAAAGGCGAAAACTTTTTGAATGAGTTTTGAGGGTAATACTTTCACTACTTAAAGTGGAATCAATCTTTGAGTTTTTGAAAAAAATTTAAATAAATTCGCAATAATAGGTCAGAATTAGGCATGTTTATTCGCTGGTGCTGTACCTTAATCTCGTCCCAGTGAATGGACGTATGAGTTCTGTTCTGATAATTCTCAAAGCAGAGTACAAAATTCAGCTCTTCTACTGAAAATAGCAATTGCTGTCAAAAGATAACAATGTACATTTCCATAACTGTTGTCATAAAATCATTTCATTATTTGTTTTTTTAATTTCGACAAAATTCGATTTCCTATTTCTCTGCCGCAACAAACTTGAGTAAACTTTTGAGAATGTCACGTTAAGATGGAAAAAACCTTTGTGTATTTTCTACGAAATCGTAATAACAAATATATATTGCTCATCAAAATGATAAGAATTATAAGAAAAATGATAATATTATAATTTTGTGCAACACAGTGATTTCTAAATCTAGCATTTGATAAAAATAAGAAATCGTTATCCTTTACAGCGTTCATCGACCCTACACGTCCATTTACTGGCGGTCGAGTGCCCATTTACTGGTAATTTCGTCCTTTCACTGACGATTTACTAATTTCGCTGCTTATTTATCAATTCCTCCAATAATATTTGTTCCAATTAATTCGAATATTTTTTTTGTCCTATCAGAATAATATCTTTTGTTAAGCTACAGCAATTACAAATGTATTTATAAGCAAAATATTTAAAAAAAAGCTTTTATTCAATGTACTAAGAAAATAATTTTTTTTTAACCAAGTGACCTATATGTAACTATAAATAAAAGCTTGGGGCGCTCAAGTTTTTAAATGCTTAATTAATGTGATCAATTCAGTTTCATTAACCGCATTTAATTTGGCACAATAGTAATTAGAGAAATTATTATCACACGTTTGTACTCAGTTTCAGGATTTTTATTTAAGGAATTTAAGGTTGTTTTACAGTAAATTAAATACAGTTGATATGTTAACGGATTTATGTAAATTAAGGGGTCAGGCCACAGTAACGTGTATAAAATCATGTGCGAATTTATCCATTTTTTTCGTATAAAAAAGTGATTTGCTCATAAAATTAGTTACACATCTATTTAGTATGAATATCAAGCTGTTAGAAAATATATATATATATATTTTTTGTCGGTGTACAAAATGGCCGACTACTATTTTTTTTGTTATCTAACAGCTCCGCGGCGTGACATTTAGCATCCACAATTTTTTACCTAGAAAAAAAAAAATTCTCGTCAATCTATATTAGAATATCTAGAGAAGTACGCAACGAATTTAGAAAATATTGTTTTATTCAAAAGTTGTACGTATTTGAACGAAAGATTTATACGAAATTTTTCACTGAAAATTCATTTCTTAAGTACAAATACCTACAACTTTAGAATAAAACAAAATTTTTTTCATTCCATAGGTACTTCTCTAGGTATTGTAATGTAGATTGGCGAGGATTTTTGTTTTCTGTTCTAGGTAAAAAAATGTGGATGCTAAATGTCACGCCGCGGAGCGTCTAAAAAAAGATAACAAAAGAAAATATTAGTAGTCGAAAAAAACGTACATCGTACATCGAAAAAAAAAATATATATTTTCTAATAGCTTGATATTCATACTAAATAGATGTGTAATTAATTTTCTGAGTGAATCACTTTTTCATACGAAAAAAATTGTTAAATTTCGCACATGATTTTATACCCGTTACTGTGAACTAGCCCCTTAAAGATTACATGTCTAAATTTGGACCCCCCTAAGCTTATTTAGTCACATATAGGCGACTGGGTAAAAACAATTATTTTCTACTTCTTAGTACATTAAATAAAAGCTTGTTTTTTTTTTATATTCGTTTTACCCATAAATTATTTTCTACTTTTTAGTCGTTGAATGATTCTATTAGTTAGTTGTTACTAGCAGCTTACTAGTTTACGAGTTTGTACGTTAGGACCATGGAATGCTTGTAAAAAATAATAGACTGCAATTGAGATTGAACTCACGACTGATTGCTGCATATAAACTTTCCAAACACAAACACAGTCAACTATGAATTTGTTTGTATGTGTTAGTGAGATTTTATATGGATGATTAAATATCGCTAATTTTACATGAGAAGTTGAACATTTTATGGATATTTTTTTTTTTTATGTTGAATGATGCATTGTCGACTTTAAGATGCATGTTTGCAAAATTTCAGAGCTCTAAGTAGTCGACAAGTCGGTGAAATGTCGATTTTCCGTTTTGCATCTCGCAGAACGTCAACTAAAATAAAAGCTTGTAAAAATAAGTTTCCACAATACATTCTCTTCCCATTCCATCTGCATCCCACACTCGTAATTCGTCCATTGACTGTTCGGTGCACCCTATTCCTCAGCAGTCTCCAAAAACATTCGCCTCGAAAGAAAAAAATCCTTTCGCGACGAGTAGCTATCGTTAGTACATTAGTTCGCGCGTGTAAGCGGCAAGTTTCGGAGAGCAAAACGTCACACGAAAGAATTACCTCCGTTCTTGAGATTAGCACCATCCTCGATGGGTATAACGAGCAGCGGTAGAACACCGGAGAGACCGACCATCGTGCTACCGATAACCGAGAATATCCACGGCTGATACTCGAAGTAGTACGCAATCTCGTTCCAGCGGTCCCAAACGGCATCGGTGTCGAATTCGTAGAGTGCACCAGCGTTTGAGCAATTATCCGCGCACGTGTTCGGCGTCGCTGCGGTCGCCATTGTTGCTTCGTCTTCCGTCCGGCGGATGGAGGCACCGGTTTCTCGTGCTTTTTCGGACTTTTCGGATCTGCCGCACGATATTCCTCCGCGTGAATGACAGCGAAAGATGCAACTGTCTCGACCGGTGTCACGTTACCGTAGCGCAGCGAAGAAAACGATTTTCGATCGTTCGAGCATTCACCTCTTCGGCTACCGAAGCTCCGACTACGAATGATCAGTCTCTGTTATTGTTCTCGCGCTTCTCGTCTATTATCACAGCGTTCTCGCATCGGGGAAACTCTTCCGAGAATCTTTCCGAACCCTCGGACAAAAAGTAGCGCGAATCGTCGCGCGATCGAGCTTTCGTATGATTTCCCAGAAGCCTTGGCTACGCGTGTTCCGTCGAGATCCGCGTGAGAAGTAAACAAAACCGTTCGAATTTGTCTCCGATAAGGGGATCGGGAAAGCGTGGGAAAGGTAGAATTTTATTTCTTCGAATGCGCGTTACCGCGAAGCCCAACAATACACTTTGCCAACTTTTCGTTTCTCGCGATTCGCCGTGCACAAACAGACACACACACACAAGCACCAAATATTATTCGCTCAGCATGACGTCTTTTTCTCTCGATTGGAGCTTCCGTCGATTATCGCCAGCGTTGAAGCTCACTGCCTCTCCGCGATGTTTTTCTTTGCCACTTCCGCGCTTCCGGTCTGGCTTCACAGCAGTGCCGCGAATGAAAACAAACGAAAAGGAAAACAACGCGAAACGATAGCGTTTGACAGCGCCGCGTAACTGTACACAGCATCAACGTTTCACGGTGAAACTTGTTTACGAAACGGTTGATCCTCGTTTTTTTTCTTTCACCGGGCGAACTCTCCGAGCGACCGACTAGCCTACACTGAGGTCTGAGTCCGGTTCGCCGTCAAGCTTAGGGCCTCTTCTCGGGGGGCCTAGGCGAGTCTTGATTGAGCAGAGCCTACGCGAATATTACATACCGCCTTTGTCCATCGAGATAATGAAGATTTGAGTGGTCTCTCTCAAGCATTCGTACGTAAGTATGCGTGCGCGTCACTGGCCGCGTGACCGGCCACAGCACGAGCTCCACACGAGCGCGCCGCGACGAGCGAGACGTTTTTTTTTGTTTTTCGTTTCGCGCACTCTGGATTCACTTCACAACGACCGTCGCTCCAATGGCGGATTCATTCGTGAACACTCGACTATTCTTCACGCGAACCGTTCGATGTTTCTACCTTTCTATTTCGTCGTGGTAAACAGATCGAGAAACGTACACGAGTCGCGTCGTCGTTGAAACTCGGACGTAGAATCACCCGAGCCAATGCACCGTAGAACGATGAATGCGCATTATGCGTCTTTCCAACGCTTTTATGTACTCGGCGTAAACCGCTGCTCCGTTGTGTACCACACTACGCGCAGCTGCGAGGCGGATCTCCCTCCGCTTTTTCTCTTTTTCCCACTCTCATTCTCTTCGTCTCGTTCTCTTGCCATAGCTTTGTTTCTTTTTCCCTAGTTTTTCGTTCTCGCTTAACTGGATAAAGGGAGATGAGCGCGAATTGCAACTGGGTGGGAGAATATATATATAAGCATTTTCATATAGGTGCAAGTGAGATAATAGCGACGTGACGGCAGAGCAGGAGAAACAAAGATTGAGGAAAATAAAAAGGATGTGTAGAATGTTGATAATATTGAAAATATATTTTTCAGCGCCCCATTCGCTTATTTCTCCTTCGAGGAGAATATTTTGATAAAGTGACCAAGGCTGCTATGCATACACGTGTGTGTGTGTGTTGTGTGTGTGTGTGTGTGTGTGTGTGTGTGTGTGTGTGTGTGTGTGTATGATGTGTGTAAACGTGTGTATGCTGCTGTAGATCTGCTATGACGCAAGTCTTCTGCACAGGCGCGTATCGTGTTCCTAAATAGAATCGATAGAGGCGCTCCGCAGCGTTTAGAAACGTCATTGGTCAAAACTTTAAACGCCTCCCGCCAGAATTTTAAATGCACGAACATTATGATTTGGTACGTTTTTTCTAATATCTGTTTCTCTGTCTTGTCCTCTTGCCCTCTCCTTTGTTTGCGATGTTATTTCTTATTTTTGATTATATTGTTTTTCTGCTTATCTTTTGTGACGCTTTTTCTAAACTTTTATTCATGTAGCTTCTTTGTCTAAGCTTCTTATTCGTTCTTACTTACTTAGATATAACTATTGTCATTTCAAAAACTTTTACTCTTGTTTTCTGTATGTATTCTTTGATTTATAAAGCTTCTCTCTCTACGTTTTGTTACTGTTTATTTGTATACCTTTATGCTTGTTCTTGATATGTATCTTGATGCCAAAATGTCGTTAGCATATAATAAATCATGACTCTCTCTCTCTCTCTCTCTCTCTCTCTCTCTCTCTCTTTCGCGCGCACGCGTTTAAAAAAATATGCAGAATAGATGGAAAATTTTTGGCTGTCGCGTAAGTTAAATCGCATCGAAACGAATAATCTCCTTCGAGAGCTAGATTCCAATTGCTTGATTGCGATCGGTCAACCCTGCGTTACGCACACAATGTTGACGATAAGATGAGATTATCTCGCGTCTTTCGCTGATACTCGCTGATAAGACGCTGTCCGTCTCTCATTTCTCGCTACCCGTTGCGAATAGCACGAGGAAGGATGCGGACTCGGAAATTAAGTTGGGTCAACGAGGCTTCTTCGAATTCGCGAAAAACGAAAAACAAATACATTTCGTTCGAGTTCTGAATTAGAGACGCATGATTGTGTATGTTTGGGGGACGGCGAAAACTATTTCGCGAGCTCACTATGTCTAACGTTGTTGGTATTTCCGTTTTTTCGGTGCATACAGAAGTTCAGGACGTTTTGACACTTGGGATTAGATCTTGTCATGTGGAAAATATTAATTGTTGGCTTTCATTCGCTGGAATTAAGTATACACTTCAAGAATGAAATAAGCGTAAAAATGTTATTGCTACATGAGGAAAAAAATGGACTTCTACGCTAGAGACAAATTTTCTAGTTTTGGTTTGGGTTTGTTCATCTAATGACGCTTTTAGGCGAAGTAGAAGCGATACATGAGGGCGAGAGGGATAGCTGAAATTTTCGAAGACATTTCGCGGAAATGGGTTTTCATTCTGAATTACGTTATAGAAGGTTTTTTTCAAATCTTCATATTTTTTTAACGGAAAACTCGAAAAAGTAGACCAAATTTGATATTTTGCTTTCAAACCGCCGTCATTTTGTTAATTTTGATTTTAAAGAAACCTTCATAGCAAGATAACGGCTTTCATACTGATTAATAATCTTCTTACAAATTTTGTTTCAGATAATATTTATGGCCACAACCGTGTACACCGTCAGAACTCCTTTTTATCGACTTTTTTCCTCTTAACATGTTTTAAATTAGTCTTTAAGAATAATGGTGTCGATTTTCCTCAAACGATCGAAAAAACAATGCCAATTTTTTTTTGTTGATATTTCAAACAGGATAACAAAAAAACGCTCGGTCAAGTTTTTCCCAATATTATCTATTTTGAGGAAAAAACTCTTTTTTTTGTGTCGGATTAACCGGCTGGCCAAAATCAAGTACAGCATTAAGTCCCTCACGTTCAAAAGTCCTCCACGAGATTGATTATATCTTCTTCAATTATTAACATTTTTAATGAAATTTGGTACACATTTCTGTTCGAGTACGTACAAATAAATGTCCAAACGATTGTCCAATCATCTTACTTATTCTTACAAAAATTTTGCGAACTAAACCTGACCTCGATTCGTCACAGTAGCCTAGTCCGTTAAACATAGCTTCGAGAAAACTGCAAAAGTAAAAAGTTCGCTGTAGCGCAGTGGGCGATCTGACGCTTGACAAAAATCGTCACAACGCCGTCGTTTTTTGAAACTTTTACGAAATCTTTGGTGCTAATTAAATTCAAGACTCCAAGCTATACAACCATGCAATAAAAAATCGTATTTTTGAAACTTCAAGCTTATGTAGACCCTTCAATAATTCAGGGCGAAATAAAATAATTAAGCTCTGCGTTATTGAGTTCGACAGAGTTTTATGATTTGCTTTTACTAAAAAAAAAGACTTAACCATCTATCGGAAAACTCTGTCAAAACAATTGTTAGGTTATGTCGACATTCAACTTTGCCGGTAAAGAAATCAACAAACAGTTTTCGGAACTTGTCTCGGTAACGGCGGAATCAAATGACTTCAAATATTCACAGAAGGCAAAATTACTATAAGAGAGAGCTGCACTATCCACATATATCCGTGATTGTAAGATACAAATACAAATTCTCTTATTACAGAAAACTGAATACAGTTTTCTGTAATAAGAGAATTTGTATTCGCACAGCCGAAAAATAATTTTCTAACCTATTTCGAATACGAAATAGGTTAGAAAATGATTTTTCGGTTGTGCGAATTGCAAATCGAAAATAAATAACCTGCATTTTGGCAATTTTGACAATCGAGCAGGTAATTGCTGATAATTGCGATAAAATGCGTGTGTTGCTCACTTGCAGAGTACGTATTATATTCTTTATTTAAGGAGGCTGCTCAGGGTTTTTGCGGGGCAGGCGGCAAGAGGAGAACGCATATGCTTAAGGGGCCAGTCCACTTTGAAAATTTCAAAAAATCGATTTTTTTACTGTTTTCGAAAGTACATACATTCAGAAATATTGTGTCAAAATGTTATGAAAGTCCGAGCTCTCTAAGTATTTATTTTTTACCTGAACGTCAGCACCTCATTTCGCCTACCTGAGCGTGTAGGGCGCTCGGCCGACCCATTGGCCTTTTATAGTATGAACTTCAAACGCGTTTTTCTCGAAACGACGTTTTCAAAATCTAGCTCCATCGTATCTCTAAAACTAATAAACCGATTCTCTTGAAATTTGAACCACATATTGTAAACATGATTCGCAACAAGATGACCCTCGATGGTATTAAAATTTTGATTTATACTCTTTTTTTGTTGCGAAAAACTGCGAAAAAACGCGTATTTAAAAACTTGTTTCGTTTTTCCTCCGCCATTTTTTTATTTTTTGATTAAACTTTACATCCGAGGGTCATTTTGTAGCTGGTGTCATACTAAATCTAATGGACTTCGATTTTTTTGTTTCAGACAAGCCGTTGCCGAGTTGTGATGGAGCTACCTAGCCCACCTATTTTTGAGGCGTTACGTTAAACTATAGTTTTTGTACTTAAAAATGAACAAAAATGAATTAAATATTTTTCAAAATGTATTTCAAGACTTTATTTATCAAGCCCAACAACTTTTATATTCATATCTTTTATAAGATCCTCAAAAAAAAATCGCAAAAATAGCCTTTTTTCGTGGCTCCAAAGTGGACTGGCCCCTTAAGGCCGTCTTCTGGTCTAGAGGGCCAAAATTTGGGGTTTTTTTGAGATGCGATAAAAAAAACAAAAAATATTTTCAGTATCTATTTTTTTACAACATACTTATTCATCCTTTAAGGGGTTACCCCCACTTGCGATTTTGCAAAAATCGATTTTTTTTATTGCATTTTTTTGAAGTATAAGTATCTGAGAATATGTCCTGAAAATTTGAAGTCGATCCGAACAAAATTGACTGTGATATGAGCGTTGAAAGAGAAGAATCCGTTTTGTAAACGACCGGAAATTGAAACTTTAAACGCGTTTTTCTCAAAATGGCATTTCTGAAGTCGGTGACCAAGATTACTCGAACACTAATGAACCGATCATCTTGAAATTTTGCAGGCTTATTTAATACATAAAAATGTAGTCTTTAATCGTTCGATTTTTTTCGTTAAAATCGAACCATTAACTTAGACTGTCCGCCATTTTGTGAAAAATGAATATTTTTTTAAAATCCTTCGATTGAAGACTAGTTTATACTTATATTTGACTAAATCCATCCGCATTTTTTTTCCAGATGATCCACTTCGCCGCAATGTTGGTCACCGCAAACCGTGTATATAAAAACATGATTTCATTGACGGCCATTTGCCACTAAACAATGTAATATTTTTCAATAAAAAAATTACTGAAAGTTCTTCAAGATGTGTTCTTTAAGATGGTACATTGATCGATTAAAAAAATTTTGTAGTTTTCTTTTAAAAAATTAATGAAAAAGGCCTTTTTTGCGCTACAAGTGGGGGTAATGCCTTAACATTATATAAAAGAATTGAAAAAAAATCTATAATTCCGATAGTTACAAGCTGGTGAAGTGGGGGTAGACAAAAAACGGCCTCTCCTGGTTGACACGATTCCAACTCTCCTAGTCATCTAAAAAAAAAATGAAAACAGATTCTTAATTAGTAAGGATGTCATTATAGTCCCTACTTCAGGCAAAAAAAGTCGCAAAATGGCGGCTGTTTAAAAAAGCTCATTTTTTGCTGGTTTTTCTCACGATTTTTGATTTTTTTAAAATAGTTATTAACCAATTTTCGCGATAAATCTGGTAGGGGCGATAGAGGGGTGTATAGAGAAGGTTCATAAAAAAATTCAAGTAAATTGGTTCATTACAACTTGAGATATCATGTCAATCGTATCGAAAAAAAGAAGTTTAGAGAAAGTTGCGTTTAAAGATTCGAGTAAAGTTTCAGGCAGTCTAAGTCATACAATGGTACATATACTTACATTTCGTTAATCGGCAATTCCTGGTCCATACAATCCCCCTTCTTTTTCATCAAAATCAAAGTTTTCCGATGTTCTTTCTGCTAGACGAGCAGTGCGAGCTTCCTTGCTAGCATCAGAAGGTCGAAGTTCAGAGCGGTGAATCCGCTGTTCATCGCGTCTGCTAACGGACTTTCAGTACCAAAATATTGAAATTTCTTTGGAAGGGTGTTTTCTTGAAAGACATTGAAAATATGTAAAGGCATTGAAAATATGTAAAAAAGAAATCGATTTTTTCAAAATTCTAGACTAGAAGACGGCCTTAAACACGTGCGCCTGTAACGGCTGCCTACTCCGAATAATTAAATTTTCGGTTGCAAAGATTTCAAGAATTTCTTCCGCTTATTTCCATCCAATTCTTACTATTTTTATTATGTTGCGATAGTCGTATTAGAGTTCTCATGAAGCTTTTGCTATGTCGCCCGTGTATAAGAGCTCAACTTCAATAATTAATTGCTCCACAATCACGCAGACGAAGTACTTGAAATGTTACACGGAGTCGTAACACCTGTTCGCAAATATCCTCAATAAATTTCAGCAAATTCTTACTATTTCGCGATAGCTGAGCAACCTCCTTAAAAAAAAAAAGAATAAAGAAACATGTGGCTGTAGGTCGGACAGTGCGTATTGTATACTCATATGACACAGAAGTAGCCACCTAGCGGTAGGCAGCGGCGTTATCTTCATAACAACTCAAAGATTACTATCGCAAGAGACGCCGGCGTCGAACTTTTTCAGCGTGTTCATTTCGACTCGAGTGTAATTGAAAAGATTACGAACGAATTCGTATTTAAAAAAAAGCAAAAAGGCTCATTTTGAGCTTTTTTGACGAGTACAATAGAAGCAGTATAAAATAGAATTGAAAAACTTTATTATACATAGTTTTGTGTATGAAACGTTTGTTTTTGTAACTTTTCAAATGAAAATGACGCCGTCAGAGTCGAAGAGTAGTTTCGAACTCCTGTAGTTTTCAACCTAGCACAAAAAAAAACAAAAAAATCTTTAAAATACCTTACCTTTGAAATACCTAAAAATACAAAAACCTATGGAACCCCCTACGGAAATTGGGAAATACCCTTTTCAAAAAGGTAGTTCAGAGCTTGACAAAAAGGTAGTTTCAGAGCTTGATAAAAACTTTCATCTTGAGCCAAAAATCACGTTAATAAATGTTTATAAAAAAAAAGTTATTGCGATATCCAATAGCAAAGTCGGTACGCAGTTCCATGGAGAATGCGACTGAGAAGATACGTTCAAAATTTCAAGTGTTATGGTGCATATTTGGCTCTTACGTTTCCGGTCAGTTTAAAAAACACGAATTCGAGCAAAACACATTCAACGCTTAAACTAACATTCCGCATTGGAATTTTTTTACCAGCGCCATACATTTGGCCTTCCAAATTCACATTGTTTGCTTCCTTTTTTTTCTGAAAACTTGAAAATACTCGAGTGGCTTAACCCGTTAATATAGAATGCTCTAGGAACTGCTTCGTGTCCATGAATGCGGTCATCAGAATTGCCCTTCATTTTCAAGTTTTTGTCAACAGCTCGTGTTGACAGGACAAATGTTTCGGGAATTCGAGAGTCTCTGAGTTCAAAAAATGATGTAACAAATACAGTAGTATATTTATATATAATATAATGTTAATAGAATAGAATATAAATATACATTGGGAGTACAAATAAGTCTCCGCCGTATGACAAAAGGTGGCCCCACCAAGAGGTTATGGTTGAAATTGTCAGATATGTAAAACGTCATATTGTAAGGTTGGTGATCTGGCAAGACCCTGAAATTTTAGCGATTTTGTATCAGCATGACATAATTTTTTTCGTGCGAAAATGTCGAGTTTTGAGCCGAATAAGCGTCATTTGTGGAATCTTTTGATTTCCTTTCGTCGGCCTTCCGATACGTTTTTTGTCTTATAGGCCTCCGAAGTAACTTTCGTGGTGGCGCCCCGTAACGGCTGCCGGTGGCAAAACTTGGATTGGCGCATGGCGGTTAAGTCAAACCGGCACAAACACGAAAGAGCTAGGCTTGAGCAAGCATCATCGATTGGACACCTGATTTAAATGGCGACCGGCATACTGCACTAGCAGACGAAAACCAATCCAAGTTTTGCCAAAACTCGCCGCAAGGGTGCGCCACAAGAGTTACTTCGGAGGCCTATAACTGGCATCAGGAAGTATAGAGGCATGGAGGTTATGTGTGGAACACATAACCTCCATGTTTGTACCTTATATTAAAATTAAAATATTCATCCTTTTCAAATAAATAATACGTTTTATTAATAAATTCAAATGTCAGGTCATTTTGAGACACGTTAAATGGTCCACAGGGTGGACCATTTAACGTGACTACCCAAAATATCTCCGTTTCCTTTAGAGTGACGAAAGAGATGCCAAGGGGTAATTCGATTGATTTCGAAAGGCTGTCAAGGTCATAGTTCTTGTGTTCCCAATGCCATCAATGATTTTTCAAACGGGAACATGTTTTTTTTTATTAAGACGTAGCTGATATGGGGCCGTCCATATATTACGTCATCGATTTTGGCTGATTTTCACCCCCCCCCCCCCCCCCAAATCATCATATCCTTCCTATCGTCATAATCCAATTATCGTTACCGTCATCCAACGATCAGACCCCCCCCCCCTATTTTAAAATGACGTAATTTATGGACCGCCCCTATTCACGTAAATGATATCATGACCTTGAAATTATTTTTCACAAAAATACACGTCAAAAAATGGGAAATCGTGATGGTATTGACACTGAGAGTATCGGAATAATTTCATTGAAATTTTTGTGCAGAAAATTTATTGTAACAAATGTTCAAAGTGGTGGCCATTAACATCGACACATTTTTTAAGAAGTCGGATGAATGATTCTCTTGACCTTCGAATAGTTTCTCGTGTGATAGCGGCGCAGGCTCTTGTAATTCGTTTTCGCTTGTTCGCCGGCGTCGTCGGAACATCATAGTAAAGACGATCCTCTATAGCGCCCTATAGGAAGAAATCAAGTGGCGTTAAATCCGGCGAACGAGCAGGCCAAGGGATTATTGCACCTCTCCAAATCCAGCGTCCTGGAAATTTCGGTTTAACACTTCGCGAGCTATAACTGTCGAATGAGCTGGACAGCCATCATGTTGAACAACATTCGGCATCGCTGTGCTAACGGGATATCTTGTGGCAATTCCCCAAACGTTTTGTTAAAAAAATCGACGTATTTCCGTCCATTCAAATTGCCGTCCATGAAAAATGGTCCAATAATCCGGTCCTCAATTATGCCACACCACACATTAATGCATATTCAACTGTCCGTGGTTAGCAAAAGTTGATTCATCAGTAAAGAAAACGTCGTCGAAAAAAATCGGATTTACTTGTAACTGGATGGAAAATCATTTCAAGGTTATGATATCATAGGTCGTTGGATTCGTCTGAATATCAGCTACAACGTTTAATGAAAAAAACATGTTCCCATTAGAAAAACTATTGTTGACCTTGAGATCGTAAAAATTATGAACTTGAAAAAAATAAATTTTTCACCACTGTATCAGTCCTTCGAAAGCAATCAAATTACCTCCTGACATTTTTTTCGTCACTCCAAAGGCAACGGCGCTATTTAGGGTGGTCACGATAAATGGCGCACCCTGCATACATGTTTAAAAATTAAATTAGTTAAATTACAATCTGTCAATTGTGTGCCTGACAATAAGTAATTGGGGTGTATTTACAAAGGGTAGTGTGTATATTATAGCGTCTAGTGGAGCATCTACATAGTTTGGTAATACTCTTCAATAAAAAAAAGGATGGAAAACTTGCATACGTTTTCCCCAAAAAAATCGAAAATTCCTCTTTCTTCCGTCTGAGAGCCCTTAAGGCCTTGGGCCACAGTAACGGGTATATAATCATGTGCCAATTAACCAATTTTTTTTCGTATGAAAAAGTGATTCACTCATAAAATTAATTACACATCTATTTAGTATGAATATCAAGCTATTAGAAAAAATATATTTTCTTTTTTCGATGTACAAAATGGCCGAACACTAATATTTTTTCTGTTATCTTTTTTAGGCGCTCCGCGGCGTGACATTTAGCATCCACAATTTTTGACCTAGAACAAAAAACAAAAATTCTCGTCAATCTACATTAGAATACCTAGAGAAGTACGTACGGAATTTAAAAAAATATTGTTTTTTTTCAAAATTTGTAGGTATTTGAACTTAAGGGGAGATATACACCTAGGCGCCAGAAAAAGGTCATTTTTGTGAATTTTTTCAAGGAAAACTATTTGAAATTTCGGATTGGGGTTTTAATTATCTAAAAGTATATACATTCAAAAATATGTTTAATTTTCTTTATTTAAAAATATCAAAAAAATATAATGATATTGTATGATTCTTGGAACGTCGTAAAAAAATCTGCGTATACGGTACCCACTGGCGTTTCTTCGAAAATCATCTGAAAAAAAACCAAAAAGATTATTAAATTAGATACTATAATCTAGTACTTGTCATAGCCGATTTTGAAAATATCGATTTATGATAAAATGGCGGACGTTTGAACATAAATAGTGATTTTTGGGCGAAACATTAGTTATTATTTTGCCTATAAAACAAAAACTAAGTAACGGAAAAAAAAATCCTATGACAAGTACTAGATAATGGTGTATAGAATAACCACAAAAAACCTCAAGGCAATCGGTTCATTGATTTCGAGAAATTTTGGGTACCGATTTGAAAAACGTGGTTTTCAGAAAAACGCGTTTAAAAATTTGGGAATGAATAAATCATGAAATTTGTCAACTTACATGGAATCATCGATACCAGGCCCAAGTGTACACTGTAAAAAACGATATGAAATTTACAATACATTTAAGATACAAAGGAATTGAATTTTACGAACTCAGTAGATGACATTACATTTCAAACACTTGTACCGTAAATTTAAAACAGGCACATGGAATTCTAACGTGGAACGTGAAATTCTAAGTGGAAAATATATTGCATTAACCCGTGTCTTCAATTGAATATTACTACAGATGTATAATAAATCAACTATAAAAAACAGAGCATTGAAAATACAAAACAAGTTTGAAATTTATTTACAGCTGCCTGAAAAATATAATAATATGTGAAACTCAATTTTACGATACGTACAATGCATGATCACAACAGATTTATTTAAAAGAGCGAAACTGGAATTGAAAAAAAAATCATAAACGCTGATGAAAATCACATGAATCAATGTGAAAATTATATTAAATTTACACTACATTTAAGGCACAAAAGCATTGAATTTTAAGAACTTAGTAAATCAAATTGAATTTAAGACACTTGTACCGTAAATTGAAAACAGGAACATGAAATTCTAACGTGGGTATAGAATTTAATTGATGCAACATGGAATTTCCAAGAAAAGTTTGCAAATTTATGGAAAATGTATTGCATCAACCCGTGCCTGCAATAAAAGATTACAACAGTTGCATATTAATTCAACTATAAAAAACAGAGTATTGAAAATACAAAACAAGTTTAAAATTTATTTACGGCGGCCTGAAAAATATAATACATGTGGAACTGAATTGGAATTGGAAAGTATCGTGATTGTACCCCTATCTGATATTATCTCTCATCGACGCTGAATTGAATATAAGACAAATCTTTAGGAATATTCATGATATAGTTCTCGGAATAATACCATCCAGTACATGAATGCTGTGATTCGATTCAGAAATTTCCAAGACAAAAGCCACTGAGAATAACAATTCTTTGTCAAACACAAATCACAGGTAAGTTGAATTTAATGCGTTCGTATATTAATATTGAAGAAACCTTTCATGATTTTCATAATTATTGACCCAGACGATATCTCAAAATCACATGAATTTCAAATACATGCGTGCAGTGGACGTAGATGCGCGGCCGGTTTTGGTTTGGTTTCAAAAAGGTAGTTTATTTCATTGATTTATCGTTATACATATGTAAGTAATAAACCTCCTTATCCAACTTACTCGCTAATATATGGTTGTCTGGTTTGTCGTCTCGCGACGCGTCTTACCAAATTGCACTCTTTATAAAAATAAAAATTATTTTCGGTTATTATATGATCTTTTTCTTTGGTAATTCGTAGATAAGTCTCTTTCGTTTTTGGTGCGTCTAATGCTATGGTAAAAAAAAAGAATTCAAAAAACCATTGCTGCTGTATCTTGAGATGCGCGGCCGGTGTGCGGGCTCGGCGGTCACTGAAGTTAAGCAGCATTGGAGGCTGCCAATACTTGGAGCGGTGACCGCTTGCCCGTGCACTGGTTTGCGCGTCAACCTCTGAGTGGGAGGCAGTTTTTCTGAGTTTCTGATGGTAATATGCAACTGAAATTCAGCCGAATATAGCCGCCTGTATCGGCCCAGGTTTTCCGCAGTTTCCGTGGGCCCTCGTGCAAATTGCGATACAGTAGTGCATTAGGAAAGAGTGGATGCGGTCAACACTCTGGGGGAGGGGGGGGCTCTGGAAGAAATGTAGAGGGAACTGTGTGGAAGGATTGTGGAATGATGGAAGGAATAAAGGAGGAGATGGTAAAAGGGGAAGAACCCCGTGCCTCTGAGGAATCCCATATATAAAGAAAAAAAATACATACGTGCAGTGCTTTCACTGCATTTAAATTTGATTATTCAAGTATTCAATATTAATTATGGGATAAAGCTGCGAAAAAATCATATACACAAGTATCACGAAAGCATCATACAGTATATGAATTGAGTGGTCTTAATTTGATAAGTTTTACATAAGAACGTATTGCAATTATCAATTTCTGAAATAAACATAATACTTAGGATCAGTAATTTAAATACACACCCGTATATTGATATTAGCAAATGGTTCTTGAATTTAATATACACTCGTATATTGATATCAGCAAATGGTTCTCGATTTCAATATACATGGATGTGATTATTTCTTTACACGTGCATTATTTTTCAAACGCACAAGTATATTAACATTACGGAGCTACACTTTCATTTTTTAAATAACCTGTTTTGGAATTTCAAACTCGTATCTCACATTTCATAAGCGGTATCCGCATAAAAAGTTCCTACACTTGTATATTAATTTTTTTACAGAATTTTTTTACAGTGTAGGTCTTCTACAGTCGACGGAATGTCCATCGCTTCTAAATCGATTTTTTCGACCATCTATGTGTATATCTCTCCTTAAGAAATTAATTTTCAGTAAAACATTTCGTTATTACTGCTCATAAACTGCTTATAAAATGAAATTTTTTCGATTAATCAGAAATTCCGTATGTACTTCTCTGCCAAATGCAATTAGGAACATAACTTTTAAATTTAAAGTAAATCGAGTAAAAATTGTTGAAGTTATTTGTCACGCCAATTGGAAAGTGCTGTTTCGAGAAGTTTCGAGTAGACGGCCATTTTGTACATCGAAAAAAAAACATATGTATATATATATTTTCTAACAGCTTGATATTCATACTAAATAGATGTGTAATTAATTTTATGAGCGAATGACTTTTTCATACGAAAAAAATTGTAAAATTTGCACATGATTTTATACCCGTTACTGTGGCCTCAGGCCTTAACTGCTAGATTTTTATCTGCAAAGGAACGATGCACGTCCTCTCATCGTACAATACGAAAATTCGACCCCTCGCCGCACCGAGGCCTTCATTTGCAAAAAAAAAACTCCAAACTGGTAAAAACGTAGGTTGAAAAAAAAGTCTCCGCAGGGTGTCGCATCACCGCGCGGCAGTGACAATTAATTTGATCTGTGTCGAGCTGAACGAGAGAAAGGGTGTACTCGAGGGAGGTTTACATCGGACGGCGTTAATTTAATCAAATTGCTCGTAACATGGGCGAGCTGCCAAGGCAGTTTTCCCTTTGGCTTGCAATCAAATGGACCCATATCCGCATGAGTGTCCCTCTCGACTTACTTGTCTCCTCAATCCTTTTCATCGAAGCCATTGTTCGATCTATTTTCCAAATTACTCATTTTGGGGTACTCGCCATCGACGATACACGAGGGTCGATCGAATTTTCCGTTTCTCGACACGAATCGATTCAACAATCGCAACGATTCGGGCCTGAACGAAAGAGCCTCAAAGACCGAACATCGAAGCGAGCTTTTTTTTTCTTTCAGATTTTCGAACGGTCTCCCGCCCACTCAACCCGAGCGAGCTCACAACTTTCTTACCCGAGAGAACCTCTCGCAGCCCTCCAGCAAATCTATTTCTAGAGCTACAGGAGATTATCTCAGTTTGTATTTTTACGTTGTAGAACCGTAACGAGTGGAGAGGGAGGTAGTTCTTTGGGAAAAGGCCACTCAGCATTCTCATCATGATGACCGAGTATGCATAATTCTTTTTTTTTCTCTCTCTCTCTCGTCTTTACTTTTTAATTATTTTTCCGCGTTTTCCCGCGTTTGTGTCGATCGTTATGCAACGAAGATCTTGAAATCGGTTTTTCTTTTTCGTGACGATGCCTTCGTGAAAGTCGACCAATCATCGGTGCTTTTTTTTCCCTTTCGTGCATCGTGCGCGTCGTGCGTATGGCTTCAACGTGAACTCATATCGCACGAAATGTCCGCGAACTTACAGTGAGACACAAGAACGTACTTCGAGATCCGACAAACGAGCTTTTTGCACGTTTCGCATTGACCTAAGATGCCCCTTCGTACAGGAAAAAAAAGAAAAGTATACGATGAAATGTTGATTCGCGAGATATTTTTGAGAAGGTGAAAACTTTGTAATTGCGTCGAAGTGCGACCAGTGTGTAATTCGTCACAGTGCCGTTTGGAGTTTCGAGAAGACAACGCGTCTGAAATGAAAACAATCGCAGCTTTCTTGATCGATTTTTATCGCGATTTTACCCCGTCGCGAACGTTGACATAATTGTTTCCGCAGTCTGCGTTCGATCAATTTCGGCTCTCGTTTTGCTCTTTTTTCTTTGGTTGAGACGCTTTGTCACATTGTCGTCACTATTGTTTATTTTCGGTGTCTCTTTGTTCACGGGTAATCGTGGATCCGTTGTGTCGTCGTCATGGATTTACGAAGAATGTCAAATTGGAATGTACTGAGCGTCGAGGCTGCTCTGCAACAGCTCAGTCACGAAGAGGATGGCACTGTGAAAGTTGTTCAACGCTCCAATACGGTAATTATCGTTGTTGTACTCACGAACCTTTCGAATATACTCGCGGCATAGCAGCTTGCCGTGAATTTCCATTGGTTTCGGGATTTCGTTACGTCAGATATTCGTGATAACTGCTCGTGGGCTGTATTCCATGGATTGGTGAACTCGCGTTTAGCTGGGGAAAAAATTATCAATACAGTTTTTAATCGATTTTTTAATCCACGTAAATTAATTTAAACTTTACTTTTTTTAGTTTTTTGATTTTTCAATGATACATTTAATTCTCAAACCGCGTAAAAAAAATCGATTTGGGAATTACATGATTTGTAAGTGAGAACGAGATACAAATGTTCTACAATTTTTACGTGCGACGTGATTGAATTTATTTTACATACATATTCGAAATACGCGAACTATATTTAATTAGTTATTTGGGAGGACGTAAAAATGTTCTCGACTTTCTTTTTTTTAGAAAATTATTGTCGACGAAGCGTCATATGCCATTTCACGAAGTCATTAATTTGTCACTCTTTTAATTACAAGCTCGCGAGGAAAATTTGAAAAAAAATGAGTAACAATGAGCAAGATAAATTTAAAAAAAACCACAACAATCCGTAATTTCGCGAATAATATATATATATATATATATATATATATATATATATATATATATATATATATATATATATTGGTATATATATATTTTTAAATTAAAGCGTCACTCCGTTACTTTACTTTACTTTACAGCTTTTTTAATTACAAGCTTGTGAGGAAAATCTAAAAAAATCAGTAACAATGAGCAAGCTTCATTTTTTTCAAACATAACAATCCGTAATTCCGCGAATAATATTCGCGGAATTACGGATTGGTATATATTTATTTTTAAATTAAAGCTTCACTCCTTTACTTTACTTTAATTTACAGCTTTTTGAATTACAAGCTCGTGAGGAAAATCTTAAAAAATGAGTAACAATGAGCAAGTTTAATTTAAAAGAGCTATAGCAATCCGTAATCACGCGAATAATATTCGCAAAATTACGGATCGGTATATATTTCTTTGAAATGAAGACTTTATTCCTTTACTTCACTTTAATTTACAGTTTTTTGAATTACAAGCTCGTGAGGAAAATCTAAAAAAATGAGTAACAATGAGCAGGCTTAATATTAAAAAAAATATATAATAATCCGTAATTACGCGAAATTACGGATTGCTATATATATATATTTTTTTAAATTAAAGCTTCACTCCTTTACTTTACCTTAATTCACAGCTTTTTGAATTACAAGCTCGTGAGGAACATCTAAAAAAATGACTAACAATGAGCAAGCTTAATATTGAAAAAAAAAACATAACCCATAATTACGCGAATATTATTCGCGAAATTACGGATTGGTATATATTTATTTTTAAATTAAACCTTCACTCGTTTACTTTACTTTAATTTACAGCTTTTTGAAATACAAACTCGTGAGAAAAGTCTAAAAAAATGAGTAACAATGAGCAAGCTCAATATTAAAAAAAATATCCCAATCCGTAATTGCGCGAGTATTGTTTGCGTAAGTACGCATCCGTTTTTTTTTCAACACACCGCTATCGGGACATAATTTAGTTGCATTTTTCTGCCCGAATGCGCCGACTTGTCAGCATTTCGAATTGCCAATGCAACAGCAAAAATGCAACGAAAAAAGAAACATCGATGGGCGAGCGACTGTGGTCCCATGACTGCCAAGTATTTAAAACTAATTAAAGCACACACAGAGTGGCAAGTTGCAGTCTCCTAGGAATCGGTCGAACGCATCAATAGCGAGCCCATGCTCTTCCGATCAACATGTCGAAAACATCGCAACACTTAACATCTCTACCAAAAACAAAAGAAACAAAAGAAAAAATCGCGCCGTAACGATTTGGAGCCACTAAAAAGCCTTAACATTTTTTTTTTCCAAACAATCGTCGACCAAATCGAACAATTGTGGTGTTTAATTTTTGTCTTTCAATGTAATTAGAATGAACGTTAGTTGGAGGGTGACAATTGCCGATAGTGACACACGGACGTTAATTCCTTACCCAATTTTTCGATTTTTTCGCAAATGTCTCGTTGAGTAACGAGCAGCTCAGTGCGTGGTCCATTTGTCGAAGCTCGATCGCGTTCGAACCCTCCTCAAAATAGAATCGACCGGGACCAAAAATCAAGTGACAAGTGACGAGTAAAAAAGGCGTAGCCCTAAGACACTAAATTTGTCGTATCCAGACGGTCTCTAAAATCGATCCAAAATTCCAGTGAAAGTTTATCGGCGTGTCGTTTTGCTGCGATATTATTACTTCTTCCTATCAAAATGAACGTTTGGTCTCAACTGACCGTCGAGCATGCGACGAACGTAATTTCGAGGGACGACGAGCCTGAAAAAACGAGAAGAACGAAACCGGTAAATGAAAAATCGTGTTAAAAAAAAGCGTATAATTTTATTAGATGAATAATAACACAGCTCAACAGCCAATTTGGTGGCGCAAAGCTGTATATATATTTTTAAATCTCATCTCCATACTGATTTCATTTCAACACTTAAGGGGCTACACCAGTGTGAACGCTGAAAATTTGGGTGACTTTCGGGAATTTTTTGAAAGAAAAGTACTCAATTAAATGTTTCGGAAAATTAAGAATATATTTGGCTATATTTGACCTATATTACATCATTTAATCATAGAAAAATATTGAGATCCAAGCGACTTATGCGCTGCCTTCGGAGGCGCCAAAAAAAAGTTCCTCCACTGCTGACATGATTCCGGCCGATTGAGTTGCTGAAACCGAAAAAGGAAAAAATGTCGTTAAACTGGAAGGTATTTCCTGTACAATGACGTAGGATTTTCGAAAAATATCAAAATCTAACAAAATGGCGTAGTTGTGAAAAAAGTCTGTTCTCTTGCCTATAAAATGGTCGTCTTTTTCATTGCCAATTCGTCAATTTTCATCCAATCAAAAATATCCTACGTCATTGTAGAGTAAATATATTCAAGAGTACTCAGTTCAAATTTCAAGTCAATCGGATAATTGCTCTTTGAGTTACAATGTCAGCAAATTTGAAAAATCTCATTTCGAGAAAAAACGCGTTTAAAGATTTAACTATCGATTTTTGCGAGATGAAATGATTAGAGATACGGCCTTGAAATTTTTACAGGATATTCTTGAAAGTATAAACTGCCGAAAAAAGGCAAAAAACATCGATTTTTTTAAGTGTCACAGTGGTATAGCCCCTTAATATTGATATTCAACGTAATAACACGGAAAAATAAAATTTGTTTATAAAATATTATTTTATCGAAACTGAAGTTTTATGTAAAATGTTGACATTGAGTGAGCTTTTTTTTCGTGATTTTCTTGAGTGAGACTTATCGAGGCAATCACGCGTCAAACTCCAAACGTAATCAGCCATCAAGTGTGTGTGCCCCATCTTCCCTGATACCTATTTTTCACGATTTTTATGTCTCGGTGGAAGCGTTTTCCTTGCTCTTCACTGAAGGATCAAATATTTTCTGCGAATTTATCTTGATTATCTATTTTTATCCCGAAATAAGAAAAAAAGCTCTTTTCGCCAAATTTGTAATTGTTTTTCTACATTTTTGAATAACATACTTTCCGCATGTAGGATAAGAAAATGTATTAGAGTGTTCGAACAAGTTCGTCTTCGCTTTGCTGTCGTCGACATATTACTGAATTTATTAATAATCTCAAATAATAAAAAAAAACACAGAAAAAATGTTTTGAAGGAACTCCTTACGACACTCACAATGAGATAAAAATTCACTTGAAGATCCTGTATAGTAACATAAAATATAGGTTGGTTTATGTCTCACCCATAGTCACTTGACAAAAAGTCAGGATTTTGGTGTTTTGGTTGACTTGCGTAATGTGTCGTATGAAAAAAAGACGTTTTAGAGAAAAAGGGACGTGAAGGGCAATGATGTGACGAAAAAATTGATGGATCTCGTAATGATAGAAATTTTTACGAATCTTTTTAGCACGGAGATAAATCATTATCAAAGTATCCATGAATGAAATTTCCATCGCGGAGGTCAGCCTTGTCCCGCGATATATGTAAAACGCTTTAGGCAATTCGTCAGAGCTCTTAGTATGCGTGATTCATAATTTTGGCATCGAACCCCTCGGCAACGTTACCCGGGATTAAAGAGCCTCCCGCTATAGTTGCGTATAGAAATGCACTTGGCGGATACATCGCGGTCTCGCGTCACGTCTCAGCGTAACAAGTATTTCGGCAATTCCTCAGGGACAAAGTGTCAAATTGCTTACACTAATTGAACCAAAGACACAGTGAAAAATCGTGCATTTTTCGGGTTCCAGTTGTCAACCAAAATATTATTCTTTTGCGCAGCAGTGTCCGATAGACTGGCTTTATCGATGTGTAAAATGGGTCAATTACATGGTGTCCAATAGGAAGTTGCTGAAACTAATCGACTATCATTTCAAAACACGTGCGCAGAATAAGAAAAGCCAAATTGCTTTAAATAGAGGAAACTCTGCAGTTTTTAACGCACATAAATAAAATCCAGTCAAATCTTTTTTATGTCAATTTATTACACCTTATAAAAATAACGAAAAAGTACAGTGATTAATGATAAATAGATATTTTCCAAGTGCGAATCGTTAGATTGTGCACAAAAATCAATTCCCTTTTGAAAACTGTGAAAAACTGTGTCCAACATATCGTTCGTAATGCCGCGAACCACTTCCTGGATGGCCGCGATCAGTTCTTCTACTGTGCTGGGGTTTTTAGCGTAACAATGATCTTTAATGTAACCCCACAAGAAAAAATGACAAGGATTCAGGTCCAGTGAGTACAGAGGCCATTCTAGTCCGCCTTGAGCAAATTTAGGGTACCCCAGACCGATTACTCGAGTCCCATATACGCGATGAATAGCTTCAAACACTTCGTGAGTCCGGTGCGGCGTCGCTCCATCTTGCATGAAGTAAACATTTTTAACCAGTCCCCTCTTTTTGCATAAGGGAAGAATTTCGTTTCCAAAAGCTGTTTGTAACTCTCTCCTGTTACCGTAGATTCCAAGAATCGCAAATAAATTCCTTTTACTGAAATCGCTGCCCATGCCGTTACTTTCTGTGGATGAAGGGACTTCGCTAGCGATATGTTGGGATTTTCCGTTCCCCAAAACCGGTAATTTTGCCTGTTTACGTACCCATTCATCCAAAAATGTGCTTCATCGGAATAAATAATCAATTTCTCATTAAGTTCTTCGGCTTCAAACATTCCCCTAATAGTGTTACAAAATTCGATGCGTTTCGTCATGGCATGTTCAGTTAACAATTGATGAGTGCTTATTTTATACGGATGAAACTTTAAAAAATATTTCAAAATGTTGTGTAATGATGATTTGGTTATTTTCAATGCTTGAGCAGCTTTCCGAATCGAACCATTTGGATTTTGTTTGAAATAATTCTCAACTTCGTTGATCTTTTCTGGTGTAGTCACCGTAACAGATGGACCTGGCAACTCGTGTCTACGGTCCTGGAGTGTATCATACTTCACGAAGTTATCGATTATCCTACCAAAATTAACGTAAAATTACTTCAATGCAGTTTAATTGAGTTGAAACACAAGTTGTGTGATAGATGAATATGAATAAATATTAAATTCTTACCTTTTCAGAGTGTTTTCGCTGGCAACTCTATGAGTTCCAAACTTAGTACGAAACCCTCTATACGCATTACTATAAATTTTTCCCCTCGAGAAGAAGCACTCAATAAGATATACTTTTTCTTCCGTGGTGAGCTCACTCATTTTGACGCGCGCATACTTGCTTCAACCACGGCTAGAATAAAACTGCGGGGCCTCAGGTATGCGCCTTAGAAAAAGGGACCCTTGTCGAATTCATGGAGGGAAGAGACACTTATTTAGTTTTAGCAACTTCCTATTGGACACCCTGTAAGTATTTGAATCCTACACTTTTTTCCCGTTTGTTCTTTGGGGATTTTTATTAACTCCCTCTCTGGAAGCCCAATTTGAAGGGTCAGAACGATGAATCATTTTCTAGTAACGCATTGGTTGGAATAAATTAATTTTTTTCCAGTATGTTGTACACATGTTTGTGGTTACAATGTAATTTTTTCGGATGAAAATCTTTCGAAGTGTTCGTGGTGCTGCAGTTGGCGGTGCAGTCCTCCAGCGACGAGGCCCGAAACGGCGGGATCTCTACCAGGCTCAAATATAATTTGAAGCGAAAACAAAAAAAAAATCTTTAAATATATCCAACCGGCTATGGGTTCACGATTCACTTTTCGAAATTTCGAAAAATACGAAAAATGACAGCTCCTACAAAGAAAAGCTAATTTTTCTCTTGAAAAACAGCATGCTGAAGTCACTGTTATCAACAAACGGTTCATCCAATTAAAAAATGCGAACTACTTTTTAAACGCTAAATGTGCAAATTCAAGTCAATAATGTGAAAGTTACTTAAGGCACCACACCACGGTTCGTGCGTGGTACGAGGGTGTACGTTTTGTAATTATTTTCAAGCAAACGATGAATGGAATTTTTAAAATTAATACTCATATTCAATATATACATATAGAAGACTGTATCCAAATTTTTGTACTCGAATCTAAAGTATAGGTTGCGGTGTACGCCGCTTCCAAGAGGACACTCCGACGAAATTGCTGCTCGGTGGTTGACAGCAATTAAGCCATACGGTTTATTTGAAAAATAAAATAAAAATATATTTAGAAACTAGACATATAGGTTTACAGCATCACGTAGGGGAATTTCGATATCGAAAAAAAAATGGCGGACCAGCGAATTTTATTACCGATTTTCATGGAAAATTTTCATCGTTTATGAAAAAAAAATTAGAAGGGGGCCCTTTATAAAAAAATCCCTACGTGGTGCCATAGAGACTGCATTTTCAAACAGTTTAAGAATCGGCGCGTGCAAATCGGATGAATAGTTTTTTTAATATGTTGTCAACCAGGTTGAAAAACGTAGTTTCGAGAAAAACGCGTTTAAAGCCGCATATCTGCCGCTCGGCGCGATCGTGCGCTTCGAACAGTTTCTTCTAAAATTCTGTATATCCGCTAATATCACAAATTTCTTTTAAAAATTTCGTGAAAGCATTCTTAACAAATGTTTCTTTCAGAAAATGACAAAAAATTTTTTTACGGTGGTGTGGTGCCTCAAAATATCAATGCCGCCGTGTCAAGATATCTAGTTTCGAGATAATCGCGTTCAAACTCGATGGATCGCGGTAAACCCGACGCTCACTGCTCCACTAAGATAGATGTGACTTTGTCAATTTTTGGAATTTCACGGTCCGGTTGGTCTCAAAATATTATTGAAAGTTCACACTACAACAATATGCAAAAAAAAAACGATTTTTCGAAGTTTCCAGAGAGGGATCCCTTAACTCACATTATTTATATTCGAAATAAGCTGTCGAACGAAATAGTTTTCGAAAATATGATTTTTTATTTCGGATAGTCATTAGAAAAGATGCGAGACGTGCGAATACTTTTTTACCCTCGCAACATCTATCCAGAGAATTTCCTGACTTATTTTGAGCTTTGTTATTGTATCTATTTGTCAAGGCGTTAGGAGTCGTCCATTAAACACGTGAGGTTTTTTAGGCTACTTTCTGAGCCCCCCTCCCCCGTTGTGATATGTGGTGAGGTTTCCAGCCCCCCCCCCCACATCACGTGTATTTTTTTGTGTTAAGAAATGTCAGACACAACCGATAGGGAGTACGGTCTTTGATTGTCAAAAACGAAATAATATATATTGTCAATATATTTAAATGGCATTGTTCTATGACCATGGGCTCATTTGAGTGTTTTCTACAGTAACAAGTGGACAAGCCTTTTATGAATCAGATGTAGGCACCTCACTTTAAGTAGGTGGCCAGTCGAACTTAAATAGAACTAAAAACTGTTATTTAGGTTACTTTTTAGGCACAAACAGGGGGTTGAAACCTTCTTGCCCCTACCGGTATACAAATGCTGCTCTTTTCGACCGCTTTTTTAGTTCTACTTCTCCGCATGGCGCTAGCAGTTATCTTACAATATTCTTATTGCGCAGGCGCGAGGCCCGCACGGCGTACATAGCGACCGTATTATATATATAACCCCTGCGCACGCATCAGTTCTAAGAGTATAACTAGCGCTACGAGTGGCAGAGTACGACACTAAAAATGCGGTCATTTTGCGTAGCAAGAATTGCAAAAGGTGCCAGCCCCCTGGGCACAACCCGCCTGTTCAATAGCTCACAGCGGATGATCTCCGGTTCACGCAGTTACACAAAAAAATTCACGTGATATGTCACAACAACCCCCCCCCCCCCCAGCGTGATCAATCGTGATGTTATCCAAACCCCCCCCCCCCTCCCCCTATTTGCGCCTCACGTGATTAATGGACGGCCCCTTACATCTGTGGCTCACCGAAAAATGTGACTTTGTTGGGATTTTTTAAAGTAAACTAACAAAGCAATCAAAGTACGATTCGTAGGGTTTATTCTACATGTATTGAAGAGTGAAGAAAAAGTTTTAGGCGCTCTGCGGGAAGACGCAGAGCTTTGATGGATTAGCACGTAGAATAAAAAGAATCGCTAGTTACATTAGTTTTGCCCGAGAAGTACACACGATTATTCAATAATATGGTTTTCTCGCAAAATGCCATCGTTTTGAATAATTTTTCATTATTTTCGCCAAAAAATTGACCTTAATTTGTTTATAAAAAAGAGAATTGTTAATGGATCGTAAAAATCGTATGTACTTCTTCGGAGAATATATCTAAGAAGTTACAGTAGAAATTTCAAGTCAATCGGATGAGAACCGTCCGGGTTATGCGTCCTCCCGAATTCAAAAACGTGATTTCGAGGAGAACGCGTTTAAAATTTCAAAACTGGCTTAGGAGCTATCGTCCATACGACGGAATTGAAGCTGTCATTTGAATTTAGCGTGTACCCACGGAGGCACTTTGATAGTAGGTCTTCAGTTGTCAGGTCGTTGTACATTTCTTGTACAACGGCTAGACAAAACGGCTCTTATTCCATTTTCACCATCTAGGCTGTTTCGTTCGTTCCGGGGCGCTCAGAAGTGCTTCAGAAGATAAGCTCTAAATATAGAATGTTTTTTCGCGTATAATATTTTTATATATCATTCTTGTAATGTTTATATACCATCTAACAATAAGACAATAAGAGAAGAACGGGCAACATTTTTTTCTTCTCAAATGTAATGCCTTAAGGTATTCGTTCCATAAACTTTATACAGAGGGCCAACATTCTTTTCGGAGTCGAATTGCATTTCGAACGAAAAATATTGCTATCTTCGTATATTATTAGGTCTATATATATATATATATATATATATATATATATATATATATATATATATATATATTACTTTGAAAAGGTTCCACAAGTATGGATCCATCGTAAGGATGGTAGATTCCATCCTGCCGGAAAATGGACAAATCTCGATATTTTCACTTGGATTGAACATGCTGGTAGGACTATCCTAAATTCATTTTACTTAAGGCGGGATATACATTTAGACAGGAAAAAATAAGCAATATTGAGAGATTTTTTAAACCAAGAAATAATTATTCTACAATTATCAAACTTTCGGTATACTTTAATAGTATATTTAAGTATACGAATTAATTTTTCAAAATTAATTCATCATCAAAATGACGGAGCTGTGGCAGAGTGTTACAGCAAGATCGCCGCGGGAGTTGCGAATCGGCGTGCAGTCTAGCTTCCCGTAGACTTTGATTTGCAAAAAGTTCGAACATTTTTCCAATTAGAACATTTATAGTTTCTATGTGACGGTAATTAAAATGAAGAAAATGCAAATTTAAGAAAATGGCACGCATTTACAAAAAAAATCAACATTTATCTCAACATTTCTGTAAAATGTGGATTAAAAAAGTCGTTTTTATTTCCAATTTTTCAAAAAACAATCCTCGTCAAGTAGAAGGTACCAATATTGTCAATATTTCTACCAAGTTTCAACTAGATCGGCTTAATAGTTTTTGAGTAATCCTGCACGTCAATTTCGATGATGCAGTTTTGAGAAAAACGCGATTGAAGTTCACGCCCGCTCCGAATCCGAGCGGTAAGGCACAGTGTTGACGGGCTGTAACGTTCGAAGTTTTTCGAATCTCGCTTTGAAACTTTAGGAAAATATTCTACAGATATAGTTCTTTCGTTTAAAGAAAAAAAAAGAAATCGATTTTTTGATCGTCTCAAATGTATATCAAATGTATCGTACAAAATGTATATCCCGCCTTAAGTCTTTCTTGACACACTGGGTCATTTTGACCGAGGGGAATTCGAAATAAAATGCTCACTTGTCCAAAACTGAAAGTTTTCAATAATTTATTGCAGCAATTCAATTTTATATTTTTCGAATTTTAATTATCCAGACATATTAAAAAATGTTCAAAGTGTATCCCGGATTTTTTTCAATAAAAACCGACCGAAGGGTTGTTAAGGACAGGTGCATTAGCTGAAGTACTATTCGGGTCAAATTGACCCAGTGTGTCAGTCGTGGCTCAATATAAGTGTGTCAAGAAAGGGTTAACAAAATTCAGCAATGTTAGAATGTGATAAAAAAAATTAGGATTATTTCTCAAGCCATAATGAACCTTTTTTTGCCAAATCAACAAAAAAAAGTAAAAAATTGCCATAATTTAAATTTTTGGCAATTTTGTCAATTTCGTCCTACTGTATGAAAAGGAAACGATGGAGGAAAAACCCTCTTGCCATACATTAACAGATTAGTGTTAATGTATGGCAAGTCTACAGTGGAAAAGTCTATAGCCGCTGAAACCCACACAATTCAATTATTCTTCTCATTATTTTAATGATTGGCCAGGTATCCTCCCTTGAAAAGTTTTTGTGCATAAAAAAATAGTTTCAACTCTCGAGGTGTTCCTTCCATATTTCCGCAAAATAACGCATCCCTTTGATTCATACACGCAAATATCGAGCTTATCACCGAATCAAACACGAATTTCTACAAGTCCAAATAAATTGTCGCCATGCGCGCGTAGTTGGAATTGTTTGACGAGGAAAATATATCCTTTCCATAGTGTTATAGAGAGAAACCTCCCAAAATTTCAGCCAGATCGATCAATAACTTTTAGAGCTATAACATGAGCTCTATTTTTTCCATATTTCTCACCATCCAATTATTTTCTTTAAAGAAACAAAAAATTGCCCGGAAAGCTGCGACCGGTCAAAAAATATTTATAGGTCGCTCAAGCCTTCCGAAAATTACAATTTTCATTTAAAAAATCGTTTTTTTTTCATTCACTTTTCACCCATGAATTTTATGCTTTTTAATTTTTAATTTAAGCTCGCGAAAGCTCTGCCCGCCCAATGAATATTTACTGGTCGCCCAAGAGCTTCGTAATTTCCAATTATCGACAATTTTTTTCTCTTCTCACTCATAAATTTAAAGCTTTGTAAATTTTTCAAAACAATTAATCCGTTTTTCCCTAGAAACGGATTTTTTAAATTTACCTCACATTCCTAACCCGAAAAAGCGAGGGACGTATAATTTTGTTTACGGACAAGAGCTTTAAAGAATTATGTTATGAGAGAAAAGATTATAATTCCTGGGTTAGTAGTGTAGGGTTAATTTGAAAAATCTGTTCCTAAAGAAAAACGATTTATTGTTTTGAAAATTTTACAAAGCCTCATATTTATAAGTGAGAAGAGTAAAAAAAATTGGCGAAAATTGGAAATTTCGCAGCTTTTAAATGACCACTATATATTCATTGGCTGGTTGCAGCTTTCGCGAGGTTAATTTAAGAATTATAAAGCGTAAAATTCATCGGCGAGAAGTAAACGAAAAAAAAAACGTTTTTAATGAAAATTTGAAGTTTTGGGAGGCATGAGCGACCTTTAAATCTTTTTTGACCGCTCGGAGTTTTCGCGACATTTTTTTTTCTTTAAGGGGCTATCCCAGTGTGAACGCTGAGAATTTGGGTGATTTGCGGGATTTTTTTTGGAAGAAAAGTACTCAATTAAATGTTTCGGAAAATTAAGAATATATTTGGCTGTATTTGACCCATATAACATAATTTTTTCATAGAAAAATATTGACATCTAAGCGACTTATGCGCTGCCGTCCTAGACGCAAAAAAACAGTTCCTCCACTGCTGACATGATTCCGGCCGATTGAGTAGTTGAAACCGAAAAAGGAAAAAAATATCGTTAAACTGGAAGGTATTTCCTGTACAACGACGTAGGATTTTCGAAAAATATCCAAATCTAACAAAATTACGTAGTTATGAAAAAAAGTATATTTTCTTCCCTATAAAATGGTCGTTTTTTTCAATGCCAACTCGTCAATTTTCATCCAACCAATAATATCCTACGTCATTGTAGAGTAAGTATATTCAAGAGTACTCAGTTCAAATTTCAAGTCAATCGGATAATTGCTCTTTGAGTTACAATGTCAGCAAATTTGAAAAATCTCATTTTGAGAAAAACGCGTTCAAAGATTTAACTATCGATTTTTGCAAGATACAATGATTAGAGATTCGGCCTTGAAATTTTTACAGGATATTCTTGAAAGTATAAACTGTCGAAAAAGGCAAAAAATCGATTTTTGGAAAGTGTCACACTGGTATAGCCCCTTAAAGAAGCTATTTGGATGGTGAGAAAAAGCAAAAAAAAATAGACCTCAAATTTGTGCCACCCTAATGAGCAGATTTTCAAAAGACGCCCAAAGGAATACCTCACAACGCCGCTATTTTGTTTCGTTAAACAAAAAAAAATTAACACTTAAACCCAGGTAGAAATTGTGTTTGGAATCCTATAGGATTCCCCTACTTCTCCCTACTCCCTGATAGGGATCCAACGGGACACCCCATTGGATCCCTATCAGGAAACGTCACGCTCGTACATTGGATTCCAAGAGGGACTCCCCATCGGGATCCAAAAGGGATTCCCATCGGGATCCAAAAGGGATTCCCATCGGGATCCAGTAGGGATTCCTATCGGGATTCCATAGGGATTCCATAGGGATTCCCTATTAAGATCCAATAGGGATTTCCATCGGAATCTGTATTTCTGTAATTCTGTAAGGCCAAAATGCTACAAAAAATAGAAGCATCGATACACTAAAGAGATCAATTTATTGTTTACAAAGGAGTACATATCGAATACCACAATATACTTATTTTGTTTTTTTTTTAATTGTTTACCCATACTGAATATTTATAGTGCTTTGTATAGTATTCTTCGAATACTTGTATCTTATATCTATATCTTCGAGTACTTTTTATACTTTATGAACTTTTTAAAAATACTTTAAATACTTTTTATGCTGTAACGTAGTTTTTATACACTTTTTATACTATTATTAAGCAAAAATACTTGTGCAGTTATGGGCGGGATATTCTTTGAATACTTTTCATACTATATAAAATTTAAACACTTTAATAAGGTTGATGCTTGCATCATTGGAATGCAACAAACATTAATGCGTGTTTGGAGTAAATAAATTTTACGATCGCGATTGCGCAGTAACTCGATCGTCGCGCGCTTTGCAACGACGACACGAATATATATGTACCCTGCGCCACTTATGTTCTATCGCCCGACGTCTTTCTTTTGTCGGAAGCGATTTTTTGAATCCTTATTGGATCCCGATAGGGAATTCCTATTGGCTCCCGATAAGGAATCCCTGTTAGATCCCGATGGGGAATCCCTATTGGATCCCGATGAAAAATCCACCGGGTCGGGTAGAAATTGCTGTTACGGGCTATAAACTTAAGTGAATGTGTAATAGATATCATGTTTATAAAAATATGATTTCATACTTACATTTAATTTTCTTTTAAAACCTCATTTAAGCCGCTCTAGCAAAACTCCACACCCACAGCGATAAACCGCAGACGCAATCGTAACCCGATTGCCGTCACGTCCAAAACAAATTTTTAGGCGCACAAGTATTAAAAATTCAAAAAGTGTGCATATTAAAATTTATAACAAGTTTTTTTATTCGTATAAAAAATACTAGCCCATAACAAACTATAAATATGCAATATGGGTAAACACTAAAGTAAAGAAGTTACTGAAGAATATAATTATATATTGTAGTATTCGATATCCTAACAAATTCCTAGAAACACGTTGGTGCATCTTGAAACTCCCAAGCAAATCTGTGCACGGGACCATCAAAGAATAATTTTTTACAGAGCGTCGCGAAATCCCATTTTATATAATTTCTAGTAAAAAATTCTCAAACCACGTTAATCTGGAAACAGCCCAGGATCCATTTGGATTCCAATGTGGTCTCCCTACCTGGGGTGTCCATATCAAATCCTCATAAGGATCTGGTAGAACCTGGGGAGTCCCCAACAAATACATTTGGATTCCAATGTGGACTCCCTACCTGGGCCGTCCCTATCAAATCCCCATAAGGATCTGGTAGGATCTGGGGAATCCCCAACAAATCTATTTGGATTCCAGTGTGGACTCCTTACTTGGGGCGTCCCTATCAAATCCCCATAGGGATCTGGTAGGATCTGGGGAGTCCCCAAAAAATTTCTGCATGGGAATGTTGTAACAAGATAATGTAAAAATTTCAAAAAGATGCGATTATTTTATCACCTTTATACAAATTCCCCAAAACGTCTAATTTTCGGGTGTCTAAAGAGATTTTGCCCCTTAAACGTCATCACGTGAGCCCAGGAAATAAATACACGACCCTTGATCCATCGAGTGTTCTTGACCCTGCGCGATTGCGCCCAAAGTCAGTGCAAGTCAGGGTCGACTTTCCACACTCTGCGTTGACAATTCCACATCAGTTAATCCATTTTTACCTACGATATTTCGACGCTCCACGAGTCTCGAAAATAAAATTTATCATTTTTCGCTCAAAGGGCCGGACATTTTACTACTTTCTCCATCCATTCGTGAAGTACACGAATAATTGACTTCCGGGAGATTCGGCGGATGTACAATTGCAACGAGTTGTCCGTCGCGTCGCACCGCCAGTTTGAGTCCCGTCGCGGTTTAAAATAAAGCTTCAACGTACGTTCCTCGAGGCTTATATTTAGGGCGGCGCGCGTGCGCGATCCGATTAAGCATCGAGGTAAATCTTGTCGTATATTGCTTCGAAAATTGTGAATCTGGGCAACGCGTATGTATCCCTCGTGTCTTGCGAGCGCTGCGCTTTTTATCGCGATTCCCAACGTGTAATCCCGAATGTCCGGCCTCGAGTTTCGCCCTTGACGCGATCGTTTGCCCACCAAAAAAAGATCGTTTTCTTTCGTCGCGAGTCCGCCGGAATCGGTGTTCGATAGCGCCGGAAATCCGTTCGATATTTTTCTCCCGTTGCTGAGAAAAATCGGGTATAATGGATCTCGGGGGCGTCGACGTATGGGGCCAAATTGCCCTGGAAACGTCGCAAATGTATGTCGAGGAGGGTGGCGTAGTCAGAAGCCGATTTGCCAATACCGTAAGTTCTTTTCCGTCACGCAAAGTTCCTTGTCTTAAGGGGACATTTGCAGCCAGGAGGCCCAAAAAGATCGATTTTTCAAGAATTTTTCTTTAGTAGAGCTTTAAATCTATTAACGTAAAAATTTGTACACATATTATGGTAACTGTTAACTGTAATTTAACATTTTCACGCTACCTCTGAGCACGATATCTCTGGACTGGATCATCTAAAGTGAGAATACCAAAAATATTTCGTTAATATCATGGATTATCTTGTAATTGATCTAAGGAATAAGCAAAATAATATTTTTTGACAAAATGGCGCCTTCTGAACAAAAAAAATCGATTTTTGACAAAAATTTAGGCCTTCAATTATTTATAAAATGGAAAATATTTATCGGTGAGGAAAAATCTTCGATTAATTACTAAAAAATATACTTGAAAAGATTGTGTTAAAATTTGAGACTGATCGGTTCAGCCGTTTTCGAGAAATCTTGCTCACCGACTTGAAAACACTCAGTTTTGAGAAAAACGCGTTTAAAGTTTAAAAAGCACTTTCGAACGCTCTGACACGTCATTACAAATGTGCGTGTAACTTCGAGAAAATTCGCCGGATTGACAAGAAATTTTCTGTGTGTGTACTGTGTGTATATATGAACATTACGAAAAAAAACTAGAAAATCGATTTTTCGAAAATTTAAACTGTATTTAACTCCTTACGCCATAAATAAGCATTAAACAAAAATATCCGTTTCGAACGAAATTTCGCGAATATTTTTATCTATTTTTCTGAATTTTCGAATATACTTTTTCAAGCATCTGACCAAAACTCATAATAATGAGAAAAAAAACACGCTGAAGTAATTTACCGCTCATGATAAATGTGCAACGTACTCTCAAATTTAGTGAGGAATGCTTAAATTAATTTTCCTATTTTCCCCCGATCGCATAATTGAGCATCTCTTTCAGAAAGTCACGAAAAAAGTCTTCGCTTTCAGTATAAACTGACTGCTTGATTGCAGACGCGATTTAGCTCATTGTCGAAGACCTTGAAAACGGCGGCGCGTCTATCTAGCGTCTGCTCAATCATGCTCCTATACATACTTACTCTAGCCAAGAATCCGTGATTTTATTGTACGTGAGAGAGTAGGAGGGCGATATTCGTGTCGCAATCGTTGAAATTCGCTGATACGCGCAGCTGGGCGCACTTGTTAAGAAAATATGATGACCCTCAATCGTGAGTGTTCTGCCGATCACGGTTTCGGTTTTTTAACCCTTCGAATGCACACCTCCGCCGCCAACCTACAAGTGCATCTTGGGTCAATCTGAACCAAGGCGTTTTTCAAATCGTTGTATTCCGGTAAATACGCATATTTTTGTTTATTTTTCTAGAGACATTTTTTGTAATAAATGATCCATATTTTAAGGCCCTAAATTTATTTTTTGACGAAAACGAAAATTAAATGCCAAAACATTCGTTCAAAGTGGCGCATACGTTGAAAAATACGTACTTACAGGAAAAAAATCACTGGGCCAAAACGACTCAGTGTGCACTCGAAGGGTTATGGTAGTATGTGCACGAACCTCCTCTCATTAGAAAAAAAATTGATTTTTTTATATGCTGCAGTACAGATATACAGAATGACGTCCGCAAAAACTCCGCATGCCTTACCGGTTAAATACAATAGTAATTAATTCACTAAATCAATGCATTTAACCCGCACCATATAGGGAATCCATGCGGATCGAACTTTGACACGGAAATAATAATAGTGCGCGTTTACATACGGAGCTATGCAAAAGCGATATATAACAAAAAAAAACTATCGCGGTCACGCATGATTCATAAAAAATATAGGTTACGGGACATTTCGAGCAGATATTATCGATTGAATCGACTAATTTCCGCGTTCGCTAGACGCGACTGCCATGACGGGAGAGATCGCATAGATTTTGCAACGCCGCATGCCGTCAGCTGTGCTCGTGTCCGGGAGGCCGAATCGAGCCGGTCAATTTGAATGCTACGACAAAAGTTGTAGGTTTTAACGCAATTTTATTACGTCCGAGATACGAACGAATACTATCCCAGGTAGGAAATCAAAAGGCTGACGATGGAAACAAGCTTGTGCGAGCCTTGTTTCACCGAGCCTGAGTGAGACAGACCTGGGCCTGGTTTCATTGCATCGTTTGGAGCAGCCTGGAACCAAGACTGGCTGCTTAGCCTAAACTCAGCGTTATTTCAAGCTTTATTCAGCCGGTGGATTTTAAGGCTAAAAAATCAACGCTGGATGCAGGCTTGTTTCAGGTTGTGATAAAATAAAATAAGTTTAATATAATATTTTTTCTGTGCTTCTATGAAAAAAAATTGAGCAAAAAATTTGTCGACTGCAAAGACACGAAAAACGAAAGCGAAGGAGGCAGCTCGGAACATTTGAACATATGCTCTTATCGATATTTATGAGGTACACAAAAAAGTTTTTTTCTCGTCACGCACAGATTTCGTATATACTCACTCTCTGGAGTTTGTGTACACTCTGTGTATTACGTGTCCCGTAAACAGCAAATAAAATATAGTATTGTTTTTTAAAATTTATATATATATTTTTTAACCAATAATATAATGAATAATAAATATATAGAATAAATCAAAGGAATTCTTTACAAATTTATTAAATTTGCCCCAATGTAGAATATAGAAAACTAAAAACAGGCCTCATATAGCCTCGAGAAGAGTTTGGGATAAGCCTGGTCATAAGAATGCTCGTGAAGGCTTCATTAAGGCTCGTTTTGAGCCTTGTTGTTTCGTCGTTTCAGGCTTTTCTACCAGCCTTTGGTCAAGCCTGTGTGCAAGAGCCTGAAACCGCGTTATCATTCAGAGGTTCAGCTAGGCCTGAAATCAGGCTGGTGCTCAGCCTGAATTAAAAAATGTGAGCCTTGTTTCAGAGCTTGGCGAGCCCTTTTTTCATCGTCAATTCCTACCTGGGATGTCGATCCATATCTGTTGTTACAATATACGTAAGACCGAAGTTACAATATACGCACATTACACATTACATTAGCAAACACACAATTGAAATTTATCGGAACGGCCTGAGTACAGCGTTGCCACGGATATTCCCAAAATTATGAAATGGCGGCCGGTGAGACAACTCAAGTCAAATCTGATTGCTATTTTAAAGGGTTAGGCCACTTTAGAGGCCGAAAAAATAGACTTTTTGGGGATTTTTTTTTTCGGAAAAACTACAAAATAAATCGAGATTACAAAAAAGGGTGTTCATCATACATTTCAGTGACTGTATACAATAATTTTTTTCCATCGATTAATTTCAAAATGGTGGCCGTGCAGTGTTTATTTCAAAACTGCATTTTTTAAGTTGGCTGAAAACATAACTCGGACAATTTTCAACTGATTCACTTGAAATGTTGAATATATCTTGAAAAACACATTGTCTATGGAAGTACGTAGGATTTTTTTTATATTGCATGGTTCATTTGTTATTAACAATTATCTGACGATAATTTTTCACTTTCCAAAAATTTGCCTAAAAAATCGTCAGATAATTGTTAATAACAAATGAACTATGCAATTAAAAAAAAATCGTACATAGTTCCATAGCCAATGTATTTTTCTAGATATATTCAACATTTCAAGTGAATCGGTTGATAATTGTCTGAGTTATGTTTCCGGCCAACGTAAAAAATGCAGTTTTGAGAAAAACGCTGCATAGCCGCCATTTTGAAATTAATCGCTTGAAAAAAATTATCGTATACAGTCACTGAAATGTATGATAAACACCCTTTTTTGTAATCTGGATTTAATTTGTAGTTTTTCTGAAAAAAAAAAAAAAATGCCCAAAACGCCTATTTTTTCGGCCTCTAAAGTAGCCTAAGGCCTTAATACTTCACTGTTCATAATATAACACTCATAGCTATGACATACACTTAGCTACGATCTACATAATTTCTTTCCGTATCATGGTTATTATTGAACCTAAATGTATTATATTTTGCTTTTTTTTCAGATTCGAAGATTTACAGATTTTCTGTTGACTATTCAATCCGCTAGTACTACCTTAAATTACTAAATGAGCGTTAAAAAGCAACAAATTTAAAATAGCGAAGAAATGTACGAAAATAAATCACGAATTTTCGAATCATGTTTGGATGCGGTTGTTCTAGACGATAGAAAAACTACCGGACAAGGTCCTGCTCAACATCTTTTGCTACCTGACACACCAAGAAATCAGCCGGCTTGCGAGAGTTTGCAAACGATGGCGACAAGTTGCCTACGACACGAAGCTCTGGCAGCATGTCTCCCTGAGACCGGAAATCAGTGGCCTTCATGTCACGTCCCTTGACTACCTTCTTCAGCTCGTCAGGTGAATTCCGCCGTTTATCAATGAACTAACGATGTACGGATAATTCATTGATTCACTATTTGTCGATGTTATCGATTGATCTTCGATAAATCTGTTGAGTTTTCTTTCATCCTTTCATTCTAAAGGGTATGCAGGAAAATTACAATGCCTTCAATTAGCAAGTCTACACTTTGTGAATACACGTGTAAAAAGCATTTCGAGGATTTGCTTTTAATATAAAGAACTTTTCGCACGGGTTATTTATCAATTTTGGAAAAAATACAGCAATCGATAAAAAACATTGAAAATATTTATGCTTCAAATGTTGGGTGATGTATTTGTTTTATAAAGAATTTTTAACAATTCTAATGGTAAATGTTTTTTATTGCAAAATATTTACTAAGTGTCGAGAGGCATATGGGTAAAAGAATGTATTTTCAACATAATTAGTGTTAGAAACTCTTGGTAAAATAATTGGGGCCTGTTTGAAATTCCGAACTTTGAATGCTCCGACGGTTTACAATTCCGAATTTTAATATTCCGAAATTCAATCTGGGGCCGGGTTGAAATTCCGAACTTTTACACGAAATACCAAAACTCCGAAAATCTGAACACCGTTAAAATAATTCGGACATGGAAGTTGTTAAAGTTTCGAAATTTTAAATAAATCGACGAATTATTTGAAGACTTTTTTTTATTAAAAAGTGATTTTGTGTTATTTTTTAAGTTTGTCTAGTCAAAGTTATACGTTCTACATCATTTACAGTCAACTGTGTGGACTTTCGCTGGCATGCTCTTGACATGGGGGCCGGGTTAAAATTCTGAACTTTGAATGCGCCGACAATTTAAAATTCCCCATTTTAAGGGGCTATACCAGTGTGAACGCTGAAAATTTGGGTGATTTTCGAGATTTTTTTGAAAGAAAAGTACTCAATTAAATGTTTCGGAAAATTAAGAATATATTTGGCTATATTTGACCTATGTTACACAATTTTTTCATAGAAAAATATTGAGATCCAAGCGACTTATGTGCTGCCTTCGGAGGCGCCAAAAAAAGTTTCTCCACTGCTGACATGATTCTGGCCGATTGAGTAGCTGAAACCGAAAAAGGAAAAAATGTCGTTAAGCTGGAAGGTATTTCCTGTACAATGACGTAGGATTTTCGAAAACTATCAAAATCTAACAAAATGGCGTAGTTATTCAAAAAAAGTCTGTTTTCTTGCCTATAAAATGGTCGTTTTTTCAATGCCAAAACGTCTATTTTCATCCAATTAAAAATATCCTACGTCATTGTCGAGTAAATAAATTCAAGAGTACTCAGTTCAAATTTCAAGTCAATCGGATAATTCCTCTTTGAGTTACAATGTCAGCAAATCTAAAAAATCTCATTTCATATTCTTGAAAGTATAAACTGTCGAAAAAGGCACCAAAGAAAAATCGATTTTTTAAAAGTGTCACACTGGTATAGCCCCTTAATGTTCCGAATTTACAAAGTTCGTCAAGATCATGCGAAAGTCTACACAGTTGACTGTAATGATGCAGAACGTATAGCATTGTCTAAACAAATTTCAAAAATTGACGGAAAATCACGCCTTAATAAGAAAAAAATCTTGAAATAATTTGTCGATTTATTGCAAATTTTGAAACTTTAAAAACTTCCATAGCCGAATTATTTTGACGGTGTTCAGATTTCCGGAGTTTTGGTCTTTCGTGTAAAATTTTTTCGGAGTTTTGAGCGTTATAATAATTCAAAGTTCGGAATTTCAACCCAGCCCCAAATGAATATATGCATTTGCACACCCAGTGAAAAATATTTTCCACTTTTTACGGAACGATTCTCTTTTTTTATACGATTATTCACAAGATTTGTGAAATTTAACATCTAGTTAGGATGAAAATCGGATTTTAAGCACTCTCACGCCTTTTTCAACCTTATACAGGGTCAATAATTCGAGTAATAAAATAAAATCGACCGACCAATCACCGATTATCGATTTTACGGCATAAAAATTGAACCGTTCCTTTTCCATGGCACAATTTCGATCTACTAATGAAATCGTTGATGTTCCGGCTGATGACCGTATTTTTTGCTCCATCGATCAGTGTTCGATTCGGACCTTCCCTGAGGTACATCGAGTTACCGATCGAGCTCATAACCCACACGGTCCTTCACGAGCTCGCGAACAAGTGTCCAAACTTGACGCACATGCTTCTCGATTTTTCAACTGCCATGCAGCTTCACGATTTTTCCGAGATGCAAGCATTCCCGACCAAACTCAAGTACATGTGTGTATGTCTATCCGAGGTTATCTTCATGGAAGGCTTCATGAGGAAAATCTACAACTTCATTAACGGTCTGGAGATTCTTCATCTCATAGGTTCGAAATGGATTACTATTTTTTGTTTGGGTTTGTTTAATGTTGTTTTATCAACTTACCTGGTTGCCCGAATTTTGTACGTTTTCTTCAGGTACTTACGAAAAGGTCGAGGAAGAGGAGGAAGAAATTTACGAAGTGATAAACGTTCACAAGCTGAAATCGGCAACGCCCAATCTACGAGTGATCAATCTTTATGGAATCAATTTTGTGGACGATTCTCACATAGATGCATTCTCGTCGAATTGCATACAGCTAGAATGTCTGGCCGTGAATTTTTGCTCGAAAGTCACTGGTTCAACGATGAAGACCCTCTTTCAAAGGAGCAGAAGATTGAAGTGTCTACTGATGCAGGGAACCAGTAAGATCTGCTAGTTTTCTAACACGACTTTCGCACATTCAAAGCCACTCTTCTCTGGGCTGGAAGTTCCAAAGTACTCGAATGTTTCTCGAACAAAAAAAAATATTCCTGAACTCTGACATTTTCATATTAGGTGCAGTAAAAAGAAATCCATTATTTTTGCATGAAATTGAAGGCAAAAATAATGGATTTCTTTTTACCTTCAATTTCATGCAAAAAATAATGGATTTCTTTTTACTACACCTAATATATTTTTGTTGAGCTTTGAGTGTATTGATTACGTTAAGTTGATAGAACGAATTAATCATTTATTTGAATGCAAATGAATCCTCTTCGAAAATGTTAGTTGCAGGTTCCCGAATGTTTTTGATTTTTCGAAAATATGTTACAATTCGTTATTGCTACAAAAACGTCAATGTCTAAGACATCGTTGCCAAATTGTCACGTAATTGATCTCGTAATTGACAAATTATCACGTAATTGACTCGTGGCTTTGGTTGCGGCCACGTTCATTTTCTTTACATTTATTAGGGTTTTCATTTAACGGGAGGGTAGGGGTTTCAGCGTGAAAAAAAAAACACTTTTTTGCGATTTTTTTTTCATCTATATGGATAGAGTAAATTTATTGAAACCTTTTGTACATTGTTAAGTGTGATTTCAAGAATATACCGTGAAATTTGTACGCGAAAATATCTACAAACAAGCCGGTGACAAAGCTTTTTCAAGAACGCCTTTGGTAAAACACGTTTTGCAGTGTTCACTGTATCTCAGCTAGAAATTATCTGAAATCAAGTACCGTTAAAATTTAGTCAAAGTATCATCAAAACCTCCCCCCAACGGTCTTTGATAATTTTTTTTTCATTTCTATATTTTTGGTGGTCATGTAAAGTGAAAAGTGCTATTTTTCACAAAAAATTCCGCCATTTTGGGGATGGAAAACCGCCTCAATGTGAAAAAAAAATCTCAAACTAACCGTCGGGGGGAGGTATTTTATATGTGGAAAGTGTGTACCAAGTTTGAAATAAATCGGTCATGTACTTTTCAAATGGCAGTGAACACGGACTTTGAAAAAGTGGTTTCGAGAAAAACGCGGCACCGGCTTGTTGGTGGAGATTTTCGCGTACAAATTTCACGGAATGTTCTTGAAATGACACTTAATAATGTACAAAAGGTTTCAATAAATTTACTCTATCCATAGTGAAGAAAAAAATTCGCAAAAAAATGTTTTTTTTTCACGCTGAAACCCCTACCCTCCCCTTAAAGCCCTATGACCCCCCCTCCTATGGAGCCTCACAGAGTGTTCAACTTTTACACCAAGTGGTCTTAACTCTTCCATGACACACTGGGTCATTTTCACCTGGACGAATTTGAAATAAATTGCTCACTTTCCTAAAACTGAAAGTTTTCAATAATATTATTTTATACTTTCCGAATTTTAATTATGCAGACATATTAAGAAATGTTTAAAGTGTATCCCGGATTTTTTTCAATAAAAACCGACCGAAGGGTTGTTAAGGGCAGGTGGATGAAGTTCTATCCGGGTCAAATTGACCCAGTGCGTCAAAGCCGTGGCCAAATATGAGTGTGTCAAGAAAGGGTTAAAGGCACCACAAATTCGCCATATTCCTAAGGATGCTAAAGTTGTTTAAGGCAGAACGAGCACGCGCTCTTGATTTTTATAGATTTTGTTCCAATTTTAACCAGACATTGTGAATATCATTATGCATGTTTGAGTGATATTTCAGAACAGTCGATTATTTAGATTGGGAGATAATGGGTTTTAAAATTGCAACATTTAACACTGCAGCGTCTGCATTTAAATTTAGACAGAATCATTTTCCGTAAAAAATATTTGTCCCCTATAATAAGAAGGCATATGGCAACGCCGCATCGTTTCACGTATCCAATGACGTAAGTTTGCGCGGCATATTTAATATAATACTGCAACACACATTTTTATTTGGAAGTTATTTTTAATCGAACAAAGTTTTTAACTAGTTATGAATTAACCAACACTTTTATTTGTCAACCCTTAGTAGTCACACTTAGCTAGAATCACGTTATAGTCATACTGGGTCCATGGGACCCAGGCGTTTCGAAATTGTTATAAATAATGAATTAATGCATTGAGCGATATGAAAAAAAATAGTGAGGTATAATTTGAACCTTGTTTAATACAAGGATATTGGTGAGAAATTAAAAATTCAATTTTAAATATGCAAAAAAACGTGAAGTTTTTTTTTTATTGCTGTAACTCTTGTAATTATTGACAAAAAAATGGTTTTATAATCTGGAAACAACGTACTTTGAAATAGACATAGCGGTTTCTGTGGACTTTTAAAAAAGTATATTTATTTCATCCAACGCAGATGCGATTTAGAAGGAAAGAATGGAACGCTTACGCATATAAAAAAATGTATGTTTTATTGGAAAAAAAGTCGTACGGCATCAACATAATTTGATTGGATCCCGTGCACCCAGTGTGACTATTAAGGGTTAATGAAGATAACATAAACGATATAAAATATTAATATTTATAACGTGAATATTTTATTATGATAAAAGTTTTTAACTTTCGCAACACGATAATTTTTTTTTCTCGAAATATTGAACAATACTGTTCTGCGGTGTTGTCTTCTTATTATAAGGGACAAATATTTTTACGGAGAATTATTCTGTCTTTACCCAAACTTTTTAAAATCTTTCCCTAACTAGTTTGTTATCTAAACATAATTTTTTTTGAATTTACAAACACAATAGAATGTTATGACGAATTATGTGACCTGACTTTCGGCAAATGCAGAACCTGCATTGTTAAAAGTTGCATTTTTAAAACCCATGATCCCCCAATCTAAATAGTCGACTTTTGAAATGTCACTCAACCATTCATAATCTTATGGACAATGTCTAGTTAAAATTTGAAAAAAATCCATAGAAATTGAAAATGCGCGCTCGTTCTACCTTAAGGGCCTAGGCTAGACTGTGACGACTCGGAAATCAGGGTTATTTGAAAAAAATAATTTTTGAGGCATAAGTAAAATGATTGAAAAATCATCCGGACATTTATTTGTATATAGATTAACAAAGTTATGTGCCAAATTTCATAAAAAATATTAATAATTAAAGAAACTATAAGCAATATCGTAAAGAACCTTTGAAATTGATATACTTGATGGTATACTTGATTTTTGCCACCCGGTTGATATGAAACAAAAAGAACGAGTTTTTTTTCTTCTTAAAATAGATAATATTGGCTGCGACTTGACCGAGCTTTTTTTGTTGTCATAAGTCAATAATGAAAAACACATTGTTTTTTTTTTCGTTTTTTTTCGAGGGAAAATGACATCATTATTGTTCATAACTAATTTAAAAAATGTTAAGGAGAAAAACGTCGGTAAAGTGCAAAGTATTATTACACTGAATAAGTGTACCAAATTTCAAGACAACTCGTTCATTAGATGCCGAGAAATCGTGTACACCGTTTTGAAACACGAAGCATCGAGAAAAATGCGTGTGAAGTTTTACTAGCAGTTCTTTCGTTGTAATTAAAAGTTTACCTTCAATCTGCGATTCCTGCACCATATGTTGGACCTTTCTCTTCAATGAGAATTGCCTCGAATTGCCTTCACTGTGAGTTGCCTCAAGCGACGACCGAGTATTCGTCATTTTCACTCTAGCCTAACCCCTTAAGTGCGGGAAACCATTGGATTTCCATATAATTAAGAGTCTCCTAAAATTCTAATTCAAACTCGGTACCGTTAGAGTTATTGAATTTCTATCTGATGCTACGTTTCTAAAGTTCAGCGAGGACATTAAAATTCAACTAAATCATTGATTTTTCATTTTCGCACGCCATTTTGAATTTGGTATGTAAACTATTAGATTAGATGCAGCGACGGAACACAATCTCAAAGTATGGATCGTTATACGAGACAAAATTAACGCTTTCTTGTATAATCAAGCCTTTTCTCTTCAAGCCTTGTCTCATTCAGCCATTCAGCTATCCAAACCTGATGTCGCCCTACCCGACCTAGCTGGGCTTCACGTGGCGATTCCCACTGAGGCAGTCACGTTCAAGTCCTCGAAGGCCGCCAATTTTATTCCAGCTGTTCTGAAAACTTTCCGTAACTGGATATTCAATATGGATTCATATTTCCAGTTATTCTGGAAAATAGCAAATCAAAGCATAGACAATCAAAACTTTTCCGTGCAATTTCTCACCGATAAACAAATCGTGATCCAATTTTCATGTTTCCTCGGAAAAAGTACACTCGTTACAAAAATTAAGCTAACAGTGAAAATTTCAAAAAAATTCGTTTATTTTTGAATGGCTGTAACTTCGTGAAAAATGGTCGTATCGTAAAAAAATTGGTTTTTAAAGCTTCAAATCTCTAGTTTACGAATCTCACCGGTAAACATTTTTTTAAGCAACACGCTCGGCGTGAATCTAAGAAATAGCGCGAGGTGAACATTTAGGTTTTGTTTTTCAAAATCGTTCACGTGCTCAACATTTTTTTGAGCTTGATCAATATTGGGATCATTTAGCCTGATTCTTCAGCTCCAAAACGGTATTTTTTGGACCTCTGTATGACCATTTGTCGCCGAGATTTCGGCGTTTAAATAAAAAAGGAGCTTTTTTCGTAGATCATTAAGATCTCAAGAACAAATGATCGTACAGTGAGCTAAAGGTGGGTTTCGTAAACTGGAATAAATTCTCTGCAAGTACTTTTTGGTACTTTCGAGGAAAAAAAATAATTTTTTAACGTTAATATTGATTTAAAAAAGAATGAAAAAATGACCTTTTCCCCGTTTTGGAAAATCGACGTCAACTTTGCAAATATTGCGAAAATGACTCATGTTTCTAGGTTTTTTTGCAGTTCAATACATGCCCAAAGACCCCCCCGCAATTTAAAATTGATCGGCTGAACCGTTATTTTTTACCGAAGCGTCAAAGTTTTATAAAAAATGAAAGTAACACTTTGATTGTTCCTTAAATGTCGATTAATGATCATTAAAGTAAAAAAAATAAAAAAATCCGTTATTTTATCTCACAGTTTCGCGATAACTTTTCTTTAAATCTTGGAAAAAGAAAAAATTCAAAATTTTGAAAAAACCAATTTTTGAAACTGAATTTTTCTTCTTTTTCCAAAATTTAAAGAAAAGTTATTGCGAAACTGTGAGGAAAAATAACGGAATATTTTTTTTTTTATTTTCATCATCATTAATTGATATTTAAGGAACAATAAAAGTGTTCCTTTAATTTTTGATAAAACTTTGGCGCTTCGGTAAAAAATAACGGTTTAGTCGATCAATTTTAAATTGTGGGGGGGTCGTTGGGCATATATTGAACTAAAAAAAAAAACTAAAAACATGAGTCATTTTCGCAATATTTGCAAAGTTGGATTTTCCAAAACGGGAAAAACGTCATTTTATCGTACTTTTCAAATCAATATTAAGGTTAAAAAAGTGTTCTCTAAAGTACCAAAAGGTGCTTTTGGAGAATTTATTCCAGTTTACGAAACCAACCTTTAACTCGCTGTACGATCATTTGTTCATGAGATATTGATGATCTACGAAAAAAGTTCCTTTTTTCTTTAAACGCCGATATCTCAGCGAAAAATGGTCGCACAGAGGTCCAAAAAATACCGTTTTGAAGCTGAAGAATCAGGCTAAATGACCTCACTATTGATCAAGCGCAAACATTATTTTTGAGCCAGTGGACGATTTAAAAAAAAATCCAAAATTTTTGCCTCGCGCCATTTCTTAGATTCACGCCGAGCGTGTTGCTTAAAAAAAATGTACCAGTGAGATTCGTAAACTAGAGATTTCAAGCTTTAAACCCCCATTGTTTTTTTTACGATACGACCATTTTTCACGAAGTTACAGCTATTCAAAAATCAATGGAAAAATGTTTAAGTTTTACTGTTCCCTTAATTTTTGCAATGAGAGTATGTTCGAACGTTGGAGATAACAATGACGATACTGGAAGTGACGAATTTCAGATCTCCAAAGCGAGTACGTGATGCAAGTCGAGTGGGAAAAGTCGAGCGTTCAAGAATTGGATATAACAGCGACGGATTTGTCGACCGAGTGTTTGATCGACATGCTCAGCAGGATTCCCGGTCTTCGATTTCTGAGCGCCGGTCAGCTCAACGGTTTCAACGACAGTGTCCTCAAAGCGTGGACCGATTCGGGCAACCCTCGCAACCTCATTGCCCTCGATCTTGACAGTTCGGACAATCTCACGGATGACGGACTTCACAAGTTTCTCTCGAGGCATGGCCATCAACTTTGGGGCATTGCGCTCTCGGGAATGCCCCACATCACCGATCAACTTTGGCAGAGTGTCTTGCCGATCTTGACGAATGCAAAGTAAGCACTTGACGATTTGTTTACCGATACTTTTTTTGTCTCTTGCATCTCCCTATCTACCTTCCCCAACGATCCCATTTCTTTCCATTTCAGTTCAGATCTGTCCCTTCACTCGTTCAGTTTTTTAGATACCTTCAGACTGTACCCCAGAGCTACTTTTTCCTAATGCACAACTGCATCGGATTGGCACAGGGAAACCGCGGAAAACTCACGCCGATATGTGCGACTGTATTTGACTGAGTTTCGTTAAGGGGAGGTACCTGAGTAAACGGCGAGAAAAACAGGTAAACTTCGGGAATTTTTATCTCAAAAACTAATGTTTCGATTGGATGCGGGTTTTCTCTATTGGAAAATATGTACATTGAGGGATGTTTAGGAGTTTTTTAAAATAAATTTAAATAATAATAAAAAATAAAAAAAATAAAAATTAAATTAAAAATTAAAATAAATTTTTTAAAAGAAACATAGTTTTCAAAGTCGGTGTCAGATGTATCACGAAAACGGCTTGTCCGATTTCGTCCAAAGGCCATAGCCGGGTAAGTAGGGAAAAATCGACCCCGCATTTTCTCCAGCGAAATTTGGAGTATATTCTGAGGTATAGAAAAACAAATTTTCTGAAAATCTCATCACCGTCAACGCAATGGTTTTAGAAAAATGATTTTTTAAAAAATAAAACAACAAAAAAAAATTCCGGTAACGCTTCAGTGGATCGAGTCGATTTTTTTTTTGGTACTTGTTACGATCAAACATGTTACGAAATAAAATTATAGAACATCTTGCGAAAGATTAAGGTTAAAAAAAAATAATGTTCCTTGTTTAATTTTTTTGCTATAATCCACTTGGGGTACAATAACGAATTTTTTTTCATATAATCTTTGGGCACCTTATTAGATTATATAATTTTTTCAAAATTATCGGTTTGGTACGCCACAGTGAAAAAAAAAAACAGACTTTATTGATATATTTTAGTTATATATTTATATAACTAAAATATATCAATAAAGTGCGTTTCTTTTTTTTTCACTGCGGCGTACCAAACAGATCATTTTGAAAAAATTATATAATCCAATAAGGTGCCCAAAGATTATATGAAAAAAATTTCGCTACTGTACCCCAAGTGGACTATAGTAAAAAATAATAAAACAAGGAACATTATTTTTTTTTTTCAAACCTTAATCTTTCGCAAGACGTTCTATAATTTTATTTCATAACACGTTTGATCGGAACAAGTGCCCAAAAAAAATCAAATTCATCCACTGTACCGTTTCCGGAATTTTACTTTTTTGTCGATATTTTAAAAAAATTCATTTTTTTAAAACCATTGCCTTGACGGGGATGAAATATTCAGAAAAATTGTTTTTTTTTACACCTCAGAATATACTCCAAATTTCGCTGGCAAAAATGCGGGGGCAATTTTTCCCTACTTACCCGGCTATGGCCTTTGGATACAATCTTCTTCGATAGTTTTTCTCGTTCGCTACGTAGGGGTTTTTCATTTGATTGAACCATTTCTTTTTTATGCAACGTGTATGCAATCCAAAATCGTCGGAAATTGCGAACGATAAACGAATGTTAAATTAAAACGGTCCCAATTCCGTCAAAAATGAAAATTTCAAAAAAATACTTCGTGGCAAACGAGAAAAACTATCGAAGAATATTGCATCCAAATTTGGACAAAATCGGACAAGCCGTTTTCGAGATACATCTGGCACCGACTTTGAAAACTATGTTTCGAGATAATCGCTTTTGAATCGCTTCCAGTCAAGGAATTTATTTTTAAAAATTCCCAAACATACCTCAAAGTACATATTTCCCTATAAAAAAACCCGGATCCAACCGAAACATTAGTTTTCGAGATAAAAATTTCCGAAGTTTACCTGTTTTTCTCGCCGTTTACTCAGGTACCTCCCCTTGAGGTAGTAGTCTCGCCACAGTCACGTTGAAAAGTTTATTCTCCGCTCAATCGATGAAAGTTTCGAAATTTTGCGAAATATCTTTATAATGTAGGTTATACGTCTTATCAGGGTGTAAAAACTTATCAAGTAATGAAGAAAACACCTGATATAATTTAAGTTTAGAGTTCCAAAAATAAAAACGTTTCCTCCATTACCTAACCCGCACTTTTGTATCAGACTATCCATTCCGGCTACCGATACGTAGACACTCTGCGTATACGGATATGCACACACTACTGTAGTCTATCGAGCGCGGAGATCGTCGCAACGTCGCAAGCCTATCGAATTTTTGTCGTCATATTTAGTATAAACGGAAATGCAAAATTTGAGTTGTGGTCGGAATAATGGAACAAGTGCGACATAAAGGCAAATTTGCCAAACGAAAAACGATCGCCAAAAATAGAAAAGCGGTCGAAATTATGACCCGTGCAAAAAAAGAAAACGAAAAGAGAAACCATTTAGAGGTTATGAACAACAAAAATGTGGGACATCGTATCGCGAATCGTTGAATTAATGAATTTCACTTGAATCAATTGATAATAAAAGTTTTTTTTATTTTTTCAACGAATTTTTTATTTGATTCATTTACTAAGTTTGATCTAGCAATATACATATACATATACACTGCCGGCCAAAAGTTTGAGTACACCAGTCGAAATTTCTTGCCGCACTAGAAGTTAAATAGCACACTCAAAAGTAAAGATAATCAAATTTCCCAAGCGGCGTTTTAAAGAGGACAAATTTACTTTCATTTTGCCATTTCAGAGACATTTTTGGCCTTGTACGTCTTTTTGAAAATGGCTATCATTTTTATTAATAAAATGAATGATTTATTCGGAAACTACGAATATTTTTATTTTAATATAAGGTACAATCGTGGAGGTTATGTGTGAAACACAACATCCGATAAATGGCCGCCTCATCTCTGTTTGCAAACTTTCACGCCTTTGACGAAATTTTCAATTATATTTTGGCATAATTGCGGACTAATTTCAATGGTGTAAAATCTCACGGTCTTGGTGGCCAATTCACATCGCCGCGGCGCGAGATAATACTACCATGAATATATCTTCCAAGTCCATGCCGTTTATGCCATTTATCGGATATTGTGTTCCACACATAACCTTTTGTTTGTACCTTATAATAAAATAGAAATATTCGTACTTTTCAAATAAATAATACGTTTTATTAATGAATTTAAATGCCAGGTCATTTTGAGACACCTTTTATTTCTATATAGCATGTATACATGTATAATGCGTGCGGTAACAGTATGAAAACAAATCAATACATTTGAAGGATCAAATAAAAAACTTCATGACCGAACGTTGGTCAATAGCTTGATCCAAATAAGTAAGTATTTGTTGCAATAAAGGCAGATCATTCGTTCAAGCAAATAGAAAAATGTTTTACTCTACAAAAATTCGGTTTAACTTGAATACAAAAAAATGTAATAGATACATTTAGTGGATTCAACTAAATTGTTTTTTGAACTGATAAAACCGAATCACAAATGTATTAGGAATAATTAAATGTTTAGTTATTAGACGATATTGAATAGATTTTGATGTGAATAAACGGATATAATTGAAATAAATAATTTGAATAATGGAATGCAATAGGAAAAATTTGATTTCACGAAAAATGTAGTTAAGGAGCCAGCTCACTTTAAAGCCACGAAAAAAGGATATTTTCGCGATTTTTGTTTGAGGAGCTTATAAAAGATATTAAAATAAAAGTTATTGGGCTTGATAAATAAGGTCTCGAAATACATTTAAAAAAAATTTTAATTCATTTTTGTTCATTTTTAAGTACAAAAACTATAGTTTAACGTAACGCCTCAAAAATACGTGGGCTAGGTAGCTCCATCACAACTCGGCAACGGATTTTCTGAAACAAAAAAATCAAAGTCCACTAGATTCAGTATGACACCAGCTACAAAATGACCCTCGGATATAAAGTTTTATCAAAAAGTAAAAAAATGGCAGATGAAAAACGAAAAAAGTTTTAAAAAACGCGTTTTTTCGCAGTTTTTCGCAAAAAAAAAAAAGAGTAAAAATAAAAAATTTAAAACCATCGACGGTCATCTTGTTGCGAATCATGTTTACAATATGTGGTTCAAATTTCAGCTAGATTTTTAAAACGTTGTTTCGAGAAAAACGCGTTTGAAGTTTATACTATGAGAAACTCTTACCTAAACTCAATCGGCAATTCCTGCACCGTAAAAAATCCCTTCTGATTGCTCATCATCGTCGATTTCTTCAAGTTTTGCTTGCTTTCGATTTTTTGAAATTCTCGAAGTGGACTGGCCCCTTAATTAAAAAAAAAACAAACAGACGCATCTAGTTGTCATCAATAGCATTTTTCTGTCAGTGTATGCATAAGACAACCAATGAAGTAAGCGTGATTTTCTTTGATTTAGGATCGTCGTCATGGGGACTCAAGAGCGCCTCGGCGTAAATATTCACGTTGATCAATTGATGGACGGCATAGCCAACAATTGTCCGAATCTTGAGCGATTGGAGCTGCGCTGGGACCCCGAAAACTTGCGATTCTCAGACAAGAGTCAAAAAGCTATAGATATTCTTCGCGTAAAGTGTGTCAAGCTCCGATGCTTGGTCTTGAGGTAAGAACTTGGAGCCTGCTATCGTCATACATTTTTTTCCGCAGTGCTTTTGGATCTTGCTTTTCGGCCTGTACTATTTCCTGAGTTCCAACGTTCACCCTTGCGGATTTTCACACGTTACCTTTCCCTATGAAACGCTTCGATTGAACTCCCTACCCGCACTTCGCTAATCAAACTTAAGGGGTCTTCTCACTTTAGACGCTAAAAAAGGCTATTTTCGTGAATTTTTTTGATAGCTTTATATTATAGATATTGATATAAAAGTTGTTACACTTAATAAATACACTTTCGAAATACATTTAAAAAAATATTTATTTAAGTTACTATTTATAGACGAAAATGGTAGTTAAAAAAAATGTACTTACGTTGATGAAATCTCGGAGATGGATGATCCGAAACGAAAAAATTAGACGGTTTTAAATTCAGTATGTTAATGGCTATAGGGCATATCATACGATTTTTTATATATGCAAAAAACAAAATGGTGGACATTTTTCGAGAAAAAAAACAAAAAAACGTGTTTTTCACGGTTTTTTGGCAACAAAAACTAGTAAATATAAAAATTAAAAAAAAAGCCTTGAAAATTTCATAAGGATCGGTTCAGTAGTTTCGAAGATTTTATGAACAAGCCGTCGAAAAACGCGTTAAAGTTTGTTTGGGTTACATAAATACATTTTTTTTAAATGTATGTATTTCAAAAGTGTAACAACTTTTATATCAATATCTGGAATATGAGTTAAACAATTATGTAAAAAATTAAAAACTATTTTAAAAAATCACGAAAATAGCCTTTTTCGTTAGCGTTTAAAGTGAGAAACCCCTTAACTTCCGTTGCGTCCACAGCCCCCTTAAACTACACTATACAGTCTCACCTTGATATAACGAAGATTTGTCCATTCCCTTCCGATAGACACCCGACATCTTGATACAACGGCATAATAATATACATGATGCTATAATTGCTTGTAAAAATGGCTCTAATTCAAACCATTCTTTCTTAAAAAAATAACCCTATATTTATAATCCTAATATATATATATTTTCAAAGAACATTTTAAGGAACATGATCTCTGATGACACGATGTTGCAATACCTATAACCGCGAATCTAATGCTCCGACATTTATGAAATTTGTTGAGAATATTCTTGAGATATTGTACTTGAAGAATATGCAATCAAAGATTTTTGCATTTTTCCGACCATCACAAGTGTATATAAGGCCGTAAGGCAGTAGTCTGGTCTAGAGCGAGATATTTGACGTCATTTTTGGGTTGGAACAACTTTTAAACCGTTGAAGTTGTCTTGATGAAATTTTACATGTGTATTTATTGTTCCTTTGAGAATGTATCTACGCTAAAAAAATGATTCTAAATATTTTCATGTAGTTTTTTATTTGTTTACAACATGGTCCGCCGAAAATCGCCTCAATCGGCCCACTCTGGGTGATCCCGTGCAGACATTTTGTCAGGGATACAGCTGGATTCTGACTTGTATCCCGGGCTCCCAGTTGGGATCTAGTCCGATATCGGATCAGATTCGAAGACTAAATGTAAGATCCGTAACCTGGATTCCATTAGGGATCCAGAACCGGATCCTTTAATGGCACTATATACATTCCCCATGGAATCATTGAGGAATCTGGGAAGGATCACGGGTGAATACAGGCTGAAATAAAATGTCAAAAATGGAATTATGACATGTTAAATTCATTATAAAAATAAATAACATTTATAAAGTTTTGGTGCATTAAACTATCAATAAAAAAAATTTGTCCAAAGATTCAAATGGCAGATCGCGCTCATCGCGAGATTTTGATGTGAATTAAAAAAAAATCACATCAAAATCTGCGAATGCAAATGTATTGACAAGAAATTATAAATAAAAAAAAAATCACAAAATTAGTTGTGAATTTTTTCGTATTTAAGACAAATTAAAATCAAATTCAAAATGATTAGATTAAAATTTGCGCCAAAAGTGAGTTCGTACGTATTTTGAGAGAAAACATTGCCTCGAGGCAAAGAAATTTTTGCACATAACTTTTTGTGCGAACATTTCTTTGCCTCGACACAATGTTTTCTCGCAAAATACGTTTACACTTGTGGTGTAAATTTTAATATAACTGTCGTGAATTCGATTTTTATTTTCTTCAACTTGAGGAAATTCACAACTCATTTTGTGATTTTTTGCATATTTATAATGTAATATTTGAAACTCACAACTTTTTTTGCAAAAATTTCTTCGCCTCGACGAAATGTTTTCTCTCGAAATACGTAAGAACTCACGGTTGGTGTAAATTTTAATCTAATCATTGTGAATTTGATTTTAATTTGTCTTAAATACATGTTTATACCCACCGACATGTCGATGGGTATAAACAGAGACTTATTCCGCAAAACCGGTATCCCGGTTAGAATCTAACTTGCATCAGTATCGGAATATGTACGACGACGATGGCATAATTTTGAAAATTTTGGCATCACGTGTATTTTCGGTATTATTATGTAATTGCTATCTATAGATAGGAACTTTATAGATAGGAATCTATAGACAGAAATTCCTATCTATAGATAGGAATTCCATAGTAATACAGAAAATACACGTGACGCCAAAATTTTCAAAATGATGCCATCTTCGTCGTACATATGCCGATACTGATGCAAGTTGGATTCTAACCGGGATACCGGTTTTGGGGAATCCATGACAAATCCTGATCGGGATTTGATCGGACATAGGGTATCTCGCTCAAAATTTCTGCACGGGATGTTGTATGAATCTGAAAAAAATATATATATATATATTCTCAATCTGTATGAGTATTCTGAGCACTGGTAGCAGAATTAGTACTTAAAAAGATTTCGTTACAAAATGGCGGCCTTAAACTTTGATTAACGATATTTCATACATTTTCGGTTATTCGACGAGTTATAAAATGTGGGCAAAATCATCGTTCGACTCAATTCTGCTGCCAGTCCTCAGAAAGAGGCTACCGCAGGTATGTGCAAAATTTGAGCTCGATCGGTCAATTAGTTATCGAGATATCGTGGGCGCCGATGTGAAAAACATAGTTCTGAGATAAACGCGTTCAAAGTTTTGATACCGTTAGATGAGGTTTGTGCGCGGCTTGCTTATCATTTCCATTACTCTGCTAATTTTTGAAATATCAATAATTGGTTTTCACGAGCGTATGAAGAAAGGTCTAAGGAATAACAAAATGACGAAAAAAAAAATCGATTTTGTCAAATTTCTAGACCAGACTACGGTCTTAAGGCGTTACCCCCACTTGTAGCGCAAAAAAAGGCCTTTTTCATGAATTAAAAAAAAACTACAACATTTTTTTAATCGATCAATATACCATCTTAAAGAACACATCTTGAAGAACTTTCAGTAATTTTTTTATTAAAAAATATTACATTGTTTAGTGGCAAATGGCCGTCAATGAAATAATGTTTTTATATACACGGTTTGCGAAGTGGATCATCTGAAAAAAAATGCGAATGGATTTAGTCAAATATAAGTATAAACTAGTCTTTAATCGAAGGATTTTAAAAAATATTCATTTTTCACAAAATGGCGCACAGTCAAAGTTAATGGTTCGATTTGAACGAAAAAAATCGAACGATTAACGGCGGGGTAAAGTTAATTCGGCGAAAAAAAGGCATGCTTTGAAGATTTTTTTTTTGCCGTACGGAATAGTGTTCGTTTATTGAAAAATTTACATATAATAAAGTAACATTTGAACAACATTCTCCTAAATTTGCATTGCAAAATATTCAAAATTGAGCGAGTGAAAATTAAACCCCGGAGGCGCCTCGAAAAAAAGTTGGTTTGCGGTGTGCACCATAACTCGCAACAGAATCATTTGAAACAAAAAAATCAAAATGCATTTGTTAAAGGAGATGTTTCTCGAGGTAATGACGGGAGGATTTTTTTTTCGATTTTTCGATTTTTCGTAGCACTTGGGAGCCAAAAACCCGATTTTCGCTAAAAAAAATCGGCTAATTTGTTGTTAAAAAATTAGTAATTATTTTAAAAAAACAAAAAAGCTCTCGATAATACCTGGTGAATTATGTGAAGAAGTACTGTGCAAAATTTCAAAGCGATTGGTCCAGTAGATTTTGAGTTATCGTGCACACGGACTTCAAATATGACAAGTCTCAGAAAAACGGTTTGAAAAACGCAGAAGAGAAGATAACGGCATGGAGCAATAGACGTTCAAATACTCATAACTTCGTCAATTTTACTCCGATCGACTTGAAATTTTAACACAATATTCTTGATATATTATGCATTCATTTAAAGAATTTAAAAAAAATGAAAAAAAATTTTAATACTTTACCCCGCCCTTTAAAACTACATTTTTATGTATTAAATAAGCCTGCAAAATTTCAAGAAGATCGGTGCATTAGTGTTCGAGTAATCTTGGTCACCGACTTCAGAAATGCCATTTTGAGAAAAACGCGTTTAAAGTTTCAATTTCCGGTCGTTTACACAACGGATTCTTCTCTTTCAACGCTCATATCTCAGTCAATTTTGTTCGGATCGACTTGAAATTTTCAGGACATATTCTCAGATACTTATATTTAAAAAAATGCAATTGAAAAAAAAATCGATTTTTTCAAAATCGCAAGTGGGCGTAACCCCTTAAGTACTGCTGTACGTATTATTGGATACCCGTAACTTTGAGTTCGTTGTCAACAGCGACGGAAGATATTACGAGACGGTGAAGGCAAACTTTGAGCGTGCCGATAGAACGACGGTAGTTCGCACAACGACGTGTTGCAGAGTTTCGAACTACTACCTGTTGCAGAATTACAAGGACCTGATCTTCAATTGACTAAGGCCCCGCGGGCGTTCCTTGGTTCGTTTAAACGAACGCCTTTAACGCCCGATGTACAGAGACACAAACGAAAAGCACCCGAGTGAGAAAACTTTTGCCAATGTTGCCTCGTACTAATTTCAACGCAATTGCCGAATGAAAAGTACCGAAGTTGGAAAACATCTTTGACGTTTCTTCCTCGTCTGTTATAATTCAGAGTATATTTAATAAAAATAACAAAAACAAATGTGTACGAGTATAATATTCCTCTCGATCATCCGTACCAAAACAGCTACCTGGGACGATCGTCACTATGAATCTTATCCATGCATCATACGACCAGAAAAGTGAAAATTACCCGGACCATTGAGCTATGGAAAATGCTCGCTCCAAGGATCGTAAGCGTTGCCTTTTTTTTTCTCCACAGTACCGCATCGAAAATCTCGAATCATCTCCGAGAAACGAACTTTCTACAAAAATTTAAGTTTCGCGAGAAACATTTAATGACAAACGTCACTGGTCTCCGAGCTTAATTTGCATTTTTTTTAACACAAAAATCGAGCAGTGTCCTCATTGTTTGATTTGATGAAATTTTGATGATTTTACAAATGAATTACTCCTCGGAAAGAGGGACGAAAGGAAGTCGGGAAAAATATTGCCCCGTCGTGTGAGTGCGCGGCTGAATAGCGCAGGCGCCTTGTTATTCTTTTTTTTTTTACACTCAAGCAGGTGCAACGAGGTGAGACACAGTCGGTGGATTGACACAGGTCGTATATACCCTGTGGTCGTTCTATCGATTATTTTCTAATTTATTCATGTCGGCCAATGAAGCCCCTGTTTTGGCTATCGGTCTATACACGTGTATGTATAGTCTCCATACGGGTACGTATGAGTCGACGATCGATTCGACAGTCGCGTTCAAGTCCGGCAAGTTGTGGATAGTCGGCCTCGGGCATTCTGTCACGAACCACTCCACCCACCAGCCAATTTCTCGTGGCGCATAAGTCTGAAAAAGATTTTGATAAAAAAAAAAGCAAAAAAAAAAGAACAAGAATTCACGAACGAGTTTGTGAATTTTTTCGATGTCAAATCCCGACGAGGATTTGGCAGAGCAACGGCTGAAAGTCGTGCTTGTAGGCGACTCGGCCGCAGGTAAGGTAAGCGCTTCGTTACGTTTTCTTTTGTTGCTGTTTTTTTTTTTTCGAGGCAAGGCTTCGCACGTATACACTTCGGGAATATTGACAATCCGTGCAACGCGTGTTGGCTACGTCTGACGTACGAGCGTTCGTGGCAACGCGACGAACTAAACGCATGCGGGCGAAAGTGCGATTTTGTGATACTTCGAGACGCGGTAAATTACGAAAACGTTTTTTTTTTTCACCGAGTGTAAAGTTTCGATAAATTAATCACCCACGTGCGGGGTGATGATGCAGTGGGAATGCACTGACTTTGTTGTATTTCGAGGAAGAAGCGCGTTTCACGAAAAACGATTACGAAAGGATGGTTACGTTATTTTTAAGGCGTGATATACATTTACGACGATCAAAAAATCGTTTTTTCTTCTTTTCTTTATACGATAGAACTATGTATGTAGAATATTTTCCCAAAGTTTCAAAGCGAAATTCGAAAAACTTCAAACGTTACAGCCCGTCAACGCTGTGCCTCACCGTTCGGATTCGGAGCGGGCGTGAACTTCAAACGCGTTTTTCTCAAAACTGCATTATTGAAATTGGCATGCAGGATTACTCAAAAGCACGTAGAAATATTGATAATATTGGTATGTTCTACTTGACGAGAAATGTTTTTGAAAAATCGGAAAAAAAAAACTATTTTTTTTATCCACATTTTACAGAAATGTTGCGTGAAATGTTGATTTTTTTTGTAAATGCGTGCCATTTTCTTAAATTTGCATTTTCTTCATTTTAATTACCGTCACATAGAAGCTATACATGTTCTAACTGAAAAAACGTTTGAACTTTTTTGCAAATGAAAGTCTACGGGAAGCTAGACTGCACGCCGATTCGTAACTCCCGCGGCGACCTTGCTGCAACACTCTGCCACAGCTCCGCCATTTCGATGATGAATTAATTAAAAAAAATGTTTTGTATACTTAAATATACTATTAAAGTATACCTGAAGTTTGATAATTGTAGAATAATTATTTCTTAGTTAAAAAAATCTCTCAATATTGCTTATTTTTTTCTTGTCTAAATGTATATTGCCGCGTTAAGGGCGGCAAATTTTATAAAAATGGAAAGGATATTGTATGGAGATGGTTCGGGTGATTGGGATGTGCCCAAAAATGGAGGTGCGGAAACAAATCATTCAGCTGTCAAAATGCACGTTTCAAATGCAAGTTGTCTTTTGAAACAATTGTCACCAGGTTATTCTTTAGATCAGTTACTTTTCCGAAAAATGAGCCTAACATTTTTTTTGCTACTTTCTCATTAGTGGGGTATAAATTACGACATTCTGTTGGAGGAAGTTCAATTTCAGCCGCCATAAAAAGTGATGGGGTTTTAAAGTTTGCGGAAACACGTGATAAAATAGGTCATTTTTGAACATTTCGACGCTTATATTGGGCGTGGATGGTGGGGGGATTTATAAAAGAAGCCTTTCTCAATACAAACAAACCCAAACAAATCCAAGCCCCTCCTGCGTGACTTTAAAAAATAGTAAAGTTGTAAAATACTTTAGGGTTGGGTTTATTTGAGTTTGTTTGTATTCAGGAAGGCTTCTTTTATAAATCCCCCCACCCTTCACCCCCAATATAAGCGTCGAAATGTTCGAAAATGCCAAATTTTATCACGTGTTTCCGCGAGCTTTAAAACCCCATAACTTTTTATGGGGGGGGGGGGGGGGGTGAATTTCAGCTTCCCCCTCCTGAATATAATAATTTGTAACCCAATAAAGAGCGTGAGGGTTTGAAAACAGGAGGTTTTGTAAAATTAGAAACTATTTTTAACGATTTTTTGCTCGTAAAAAATTTGTTAATTGAAAATTTCAGCTCCCCGATTGAATATCATCATTTATAACCCAATAAATGAGAAAATAGGAAACAAAAAAAAACAATGTTAGGCTCATTTTTTGGAAAAGTCACTTTTCGAAAGAATTACCTTTCGCCAAAATGAGGTTGAAGGCATTTCCTTTCTGGACAGTATTGATTCATTCTAAAAATATTCTTTAGGACTGCTTCATGTTCCCAAGCAGTATTTGTTGCTTTTAATCCAGAATAATATTTAATCCACGGATATATTATACATTATGTATGGTAGTGATTTTGATGGTCCGTTGAACCTTCCATTTGGATTAGAGAAGAGACCAAAATATATGACGTTAAAGTTTGTAACGTTGAAATGCAACGATTTTTCTGCTTTTTTAAATCTCTTCATTCTTATCATTATCCCAAGTTTTTGTTGTTGCAAATACAGGTAAATTTTTAATAAGAATATGTACAAACGTTGAAGCAATTTTCACAGCCTAAGTCGGACGACAAAAATCGAGTAAATAAAAAGAATTAATTTTTGTTACATCCCTACGATGCAAACTTCAGTGTCATCAAAATATGACAATGTAGATTTTTGTAGAGTTTCGAATTTGTTTCGACAGAATTATAAATGGAGTTTATGAATTATAAACGGAGTTATGCTTTGAGGGCCATTACTAAATTATAATTTCCAGCTTTAAGTGCGCTTTTTTTTTATAACGATATAATCTACACAGAATTACGAATTTTCTGCGAAAATAAGAAGAGACCGTAACAATAGGATTTGCAGCCCTCGAAAGACAAACCCAAAATTGAAATTAGAACCGAATTACGTAAAAGATTCGTAAGATCCACAAAAGACCATAAAATCAATAAAAGTACGAATATCAAAGTTGCCTCGTGAGTTGAACGTCCACGTGGTTTTGATTCAGTGTGCAATGAAAATTGCCCAATGTCGATACTCATTAATTCGTGTAAGCCGTGCAAATATTGCAACACAAAAGGAATCTCGCTACAGTGATTCCTGCATGCAACCGTATTCCGATAATACCAATCCAGTATAATCATTTGTTCTTAAGGTAATCCTATCGCTCACACTACTCATACCACTGATCATACTTGAGACTTGTAAAATTTATATATTCAATGTATGCAAAAAAAAAATTTGTAATAACTAAAATTTTCCATATGTGAACTGTTCAATGAATGTTCACATTTAATTAGAAAAATGAAAAAATAGTTATTCCAACGGGTCACGCAGTATTTCTAGGTTTGATATTTGGCAACATTGGTTCTATCTCCGTCTTTTTTTACTCAACTAGGCGAGTCTAACCTCCATGCTTTTCACCGTCGATCTGTCGAAACAATGTCAGGTGCGGGAAGTATAAAGCATTGTATTCGGGCCACGACTGGCAAAAAGCGTGGAAAATTTGTGTCGGCGAAATATGTCGGCTAAAAATGAAATATGTGTGGAAATTCGAATGAGTGCGATGAGGTTAGGACTACAGTCAGCTGTTGCCATGCTCTTTATCATAGCAAGTGGTGATAAATCCAATACCGGAAGTTCAAATTAAACTTGATATTACATAAAAACTAGGTCAATAAGCGTAATTGTTTCTGAGAGCATTGGATTACTACAAGTGTTAAGTATATACGTCTGATTATTTTTAAGAATCTGACGGATTCCCACTATTATATACACTTTTGTAGCGACCGGAAGTTGGATTTTTGTATGTCGTCTCGGAATTCCTCCACAAAAATACGTAATTTTTATATTTTTTCTCTTTAATTAGGTCGATAACCGACCCTGAAATTTTACAGATACGATTATTAATATATTTAGTGAAGCTTAAAAAAAATGAAAAGCCTATGGATTGAAGCCTGGCGATAGGATTACCTTAATACATTATTATGACTTGGCTTTTTTCGCATGTCATATTACTCAATTTCTTAGACGAGCATCGCGGTGAAGTTTTGCAACCACGAGTTTTCGAGGCAATACACACCAACAGCAGGAATTGATTTTTTCACAAAAACCCTGAGTCTCGGGTCCCGCAAAAACGTAAATCTTCACTTATGGGACGTCGGAGGACTCGCTCTTCACAGCACCATGCTCGACAAATACATTTTCCGTGCCGACGTAAGTATTGTTTTCCAGTCACCGAAAAGTTACGAATGAATTTATTTTCTCTTGCACGTCCCAGAAAACGCCGACCGAAAAAAAAATAATTACTCATTTGTCATCAAAAGGTAGTTTAATGTATACGATGATTGAAGATCCTGGCTCGAATTTATTTTGTGAGTAATGAGAAAAAAATTATTGCTATGCATATTTTCAAAAACAAGGGCTTTTTAGATTTTGGGGGTCGAGTGCCGAAAATTGGCACGAGATTTTGCTCCACTCGCGCAGAGCAGCACGAAACCACTTTGGGTTTGCTGACTGATGCGTAACATTTTATAACTATTTTTTCCAAACCCGTACTTGTTCCAATTGGATTCGGATTTTTAGTAAAGAAATATTCGTAATATTATTTAACCCGTTTAGTTGATAAACATATTTTTTTACAAACGAAATATATGTTGATCGTTATGTCATGATACGATGATGAAGAAAGTTTGTTATGAAATATAACATTTAATTTCTTTTTTATAACATTAAATATAACATTAATATAACCCTAAACTTTAATATATCATTAAAGCCTTTTTAAGATTTTTTTGCAAATATTGTTGCTCCGCACATGCCAAAAAGTCGAGAACTCGCGCCTCCAGAAAATATCCAAGTATGTGAGCGCGTGTGTAAAAAAAGTCAACATTTTTTCGTCCACGCGAAAAAGTCCACAATTTGTTGAACACCCAGCTCAATTTTTGCAAATGGTGAGAGAACGATAGAACGTGTGAATCAATTTGGAAAAAATCGAGAAAACGGTTTCGATTTTGAGAGGTTGGGATATTTTTAATTTTTTTTTGCGCCGTAAATGTCACATTTATCTGAGATATCAGTCTACATTGTTTTACGGGAATGAACGTTTGGGTAAATATTTACAAGTGGGGCTCCAGCTAGAAAATGTGTTTAGAAATTTTGTACCGAGTCGATGTATTTCAGGGCACTTTGTTTATAATATTTAAGTCGGGCGAAGACAATTTCAACCCTTATTTCAACCCCCAAACGCTCTTTATTGCTTTTTTAAAGGTATCGAGGAAACGGGTTTGGTGACATCAAGTGGGTCAATTGACATGGGTTTGGATTTGTTCGGGTTTGGTTGTTTGAGTTTGTTTGAATGAAATGAAATTTGAATAAAATTATGGTAACATAGTACAATCGAAACATTGATATGTTCCTGTAAATATGTTTTTTTTCTCAGTAAAAAACCCCTCCCCGATCATAGAAGACATATTTTCATACTGCAGAATAGCCCCGAACACGTGAAAAAATGTTTGAAGCCGATTAGGGCTGGAGCCCCACTTGTAAATATTTACCAAAGTTTGTTTGGCTACCATAGGAGCTATGTTCGGATAAACTATTGTGAAAATCGGTGACGGGCTTTGAATTTCAAGCGAGTTGGAAATTTCATGCTCATGATTTGGATGTACTTACCATTGGCGTAGCCAGGAGTGGGTAAGAGTGGGCATGCCCCCTCCCTCCGGAAAAAAATCGATGCAAAACAATTGAATTCAAATAATCGATTAATTTGATTTCTTTCACCCAAGCAGGCCCAAAGTGAACTATTTTATTCGTCGTAATTTCGTAAATTGTTTAAAAAGTAGCTATTTCATTACGTAAATTAAATAGATATTCTGATTTCACAATTATGATAACTGTGGGCAAAGAATACTGGACAATCAACAATGTTGATCTTCCAGTATTCTTCGGTATTTCTTCGATAGGAAATGTTGATTCAACATTCACTACCAAGCCATAAATAATATTATTGTAAATCTAAAACCCCAATTTGAGAATCTACCGATAGCTCATGCAGGTGACTCATTTTTTAAATAGAATGTGAAGAACCGAGACGTTTTTATTAATAATTGTTTAAAAATCTTATTAATTGATGAGTCAGCCTTAGAAGCTAAAGCGATGGTCATGAAAAACATACTTTCATTTGAAAATGATGAAATAAATGCTGTAAATTGAAGAAAGCATATTAAAAAGGAGTACTGCCATAACTTATATAAACTTTTCCAAGCAGCAATAGTATCCCAGCCTTAGAACCACAATGCTTCAGAAACAATTCTAACTGCTGAACATATCTAATGACATTGTTGACTTATTTAACGGAGTATCCCTCTCTGGAAGCCCAATTTGAAGGGTTAGAATGATGCATTTTTTTCTAGTAACACATTGGTTGGAATAAATTCATTTTTTCCCAGCACGTTGTACACATGTTTGTGATTACAATGTAATTTTTTCGGAAGAAAATCTTTCAAAGTGTTCGTGGTGCTGCAGTTGGCGTTGAAGTCCTCCAGCGGCGAGGCCCGAAACGGCGGTATCTCTACTAGGCTCAAATGTAATGTGAAACGAAAACAAAAAAAAAAAATTCTTCAAATATATCCAACTGGTTATGGGTTCACGATGCACTTTTCGAAATTTCGAAAAATACGAAAAATGACAGCTTCTCCAAAGAAAAGCTAACATTTGCCTTGAAAAACAGCATGCTGAAGTCATTGTTATTAACAAATAGTTCATTCAATTAAAAAAATGCGATCGTGAACCGAAAATGACTACTGTTTGAACGCTAACTGTGCGAATTCGAGTCAATGGTGTGAACGTTACTCAAGATAACGATCCCGCCGTGTCAAGATATGTAGTTTCGAGATAATCGCGTTCAAAGTTTTGGTGCATATTTTACACGATCTTGTGAAATATTGTCGTCTTACCGCTAGTCAGCGATTCCGGCACCATATAAGAGTCCTTCCTCTTCGTCGAGATCGTGTTGCACACTTAAGGAGTCTTCCTACTTTAGACAGTAAAAAAGGCTATTTTCATGCATTTTTTGATAGTATTATATTATAGATATTTATATAAAAGTTGTTACACTTAATAAACAAACTTTCCGAATACATTTTAAAAAAAATTATTTATTTACGTCACTATTTATAGAAGTAAATGGTAGTTAAAAAAATTGTAGGTTTGGGCTGTTGATGAAATCTAGGCTGGATCGTCCGAAGCAAAAAAAATCAAACAGTTTTAAAAATGCAAATAAAAATCAAACAGCACATCATACGATTTTTGATATATCCAAAAATAACAAAATGGCAGTTATTTTTCGAAAAAAAAGCCGCGTTTTTTCACCGTTTTGGCAAAAAATAGTAAACATCAAAAATTTAAAAAAACCCTTCATATGCGCTATGGTTATAGGTGAAAAGGATATATGGTTAAAATTTCGTAGGGATCGATTCAGTAGTTTCGAAGATTTTATCAACAAGCCGTCGAAAAACGTTGTTTCGAGAAAAACGCGTTTAAAGTTGGTTTGGGTTACATAAATACATAAAATTTAATAAAAAAAAATGTATTTATTAAGTGTAACAACTTTTATATCAAAATCTGTAATATAAACCTATCAAAAAAAATCATGAAAATAGCCTTTTTTAGCGTCTAAAATGAGAAGACCCCTTATCTATGCAATCTGCGGGCAGTTCGGGCCTCTTTTGAGTGTTCCTGTGCTTGGATCTCCTCTTTCGTTACACGCGAATCATCCTTAACCTTACACACTGTTTCACTAAAACTTAAAAAATCCACTTCGTCAATTTTTAGAATTTCAGGCTTCGATTAGTCTCAAAATATTCTTGAAAGTTCACACTATAGCAATATGCAAAAAAGAAACGATTTTTTTTTAAATTTCCAGAGAGGGATACCCTCTTAATTGAGTACCTACTGAAAGTAAAGTTTGAAGGATGATGACTGGATTAAAAAATGTAGGAAAATTAGTTCATTATTTTTTAATGTACTGGAAGCCTCTGATGTTAACGTTAACATGAACGTGTGGTTAAAGCTTCATATTTTATGTATGTTACATGATTATCGTCTATCATGGAAATTTTATTTAAAAAAAGGATGATTGTAAACGAAACCATTTTTTGGTCAGGTCGGTGCCTTCCAGCCCCCCTCGCTGTGGAGAATACGCTGCCTACGCCCATGATTCTTACTAAATCAAATTTTAAGATATCAGTACAGATTTTTGTACAGGAATAAATTTGCATAGAAGATATTTTTTGTTTGAAGGAAATTCGTATACAATTGTCCACAAAATTACGAATGTTGTAAAGTCGAATTTCTAGAAAATGTGAACGTTTCCCCTTTCTAAAATTTCTATACGTTGTCAAATTTGCGCATAAAAACAGTACTACGGAGGGACAGTTTAGCAAAAAATTGGGGGCCGGGTTGAAATTCCGAACTTTGAATGCTCCGACGGTTTAAAATTCTGAACTTTAATGTGCCGAAATTCAAGATAGGGCCGGGTTAAAATTCCGAACTTTCAATGGTCAGAGCGCTCAAAACTCCGAAAGAATAGTACCCCGAAAGATCAAAACTCCGAAAAAATTTTACACTCAAGACCAAAACTCCGAAAATCTTAACAGCGTCAAAATAATTCGGCTATGGAAGTTTTAAACGTTTAAAAATTTTCAATAAATCGACGAATTATTTCAAGATTTTTTTTTTATTAAGAAGTGATTTTGCGTCAATTTCGGAATTTGTCTAGACGATGTTGTACGTTCTACATAATTAACAGTCAACTGTGTAGACTTTCGCTGGCATGATCTTGACACGAGAGCCGGCTTGAAATTCCGAACTCTGAATGCGCCGACGGTTTAAAATTCCTAGTCTCAATGTTGCAAAATTACAAGGTTCGTCAAGATTATGCCAGCGAAAGTCTACACAGTTGACTGTAAATGATGTAGAACGTATAACATTGTCTAGACAAATTTCAAAATTGACGTAAAATCACTTCTTAATAAATAAAAATTCTTTAAATAATTCGTCGATTTATTGAAAATTTTGAAATTTTTAAAACTTCCATAGCCGAATTATTTTGACGCTGTTCAGATTTTCAAGTTTTGGTCTATCGTGTAAAATTCTTTCGGGGCTTTGATTTTTCGGTGTAGTAGATTTTCCGAGTTTGATCGTTCTGATCATTCAAAGTTCGGAATTTAAAGCCGGCCCCAAAAATTGTGCAAATTAAAAACCCCGAACGGCTTCCCCATTATTGTACTTCTCCCGCACAGCTTCCTCCACAGAGAAATCGTCACATACACGACTCACTCATAGGGAACTTTTTTTTCACGAAGTACACCTGTAACAAAACTTCAGAATTCTCATGTTTTTTTACCGTGTATCTCAAAACCAAAATCTTGTTAAAGTTGATTCTCACTTAAAAATATAGCTCATTCTCCTTGTCTACGACGTGACGAACAGTTCGAGTTTCGAGATACTTGTCGAATGGATGAGGTCGATACAGGAAATCGTCGATAACGGCAACTACTACAGAAGGCCATCGATGGTACTGGTGGGTAACAAGTGCGACATGGAACATCAGAGGACCGTGAAGAGAGAAAAATCGCATCGATTTGCTGCAGAAAATGGACTGGCGTATTACGACATGTCGGCCAGGACAGGTGAATCGGTGAGACGATTCCACTTGCTTCTTTCTTTAGTCCACCTTGCGTTGTTTGTCACGACGGCGATTAAAAAAAAAAACACTTAAAAAAGTGATCGGCGATCCTCGAGTGTGTAAAAAAAAACACCGCGTTGCAATTCGAATCTGTTTACAGTCGTTTCGTTTTGGGAATGCGTACACATGTGGGCAATTCAGTGAGGTCGGTTCATATCAGTAAATTATCTGATCGAACGGATAGCTCTGAAAATTACTTTGCTCGAGATTTTCAAGAGTATTCAAGGTTGACGTTGAGAGACAAAATAAAGCGCGATATAATTGAATTTGCGTTAATGATCTGTGATTAATATTTTTTATAAAGTCACTGTCTTCGCAATCCCCCATGGAAATTTATATACGCAAAAATATACTGAAAATTTATTTTATTAATAATTGTAATATGTGTGAAATGTATGCCATATAGTGAAAATATATGTTGCATATATGTTTCTAATTCTAATTTTCGTAACGTTTTTATATATAAAGCATTTACCCTGCATATATACCACATATATTTAGCATATATGTTGTATACACACTGCATATATACCACATATATACTGCATAAATGGTACGTCTATGCCAAATATATACAGATATGCATAGCATATCAGTATATAGTGTTTATATGTAATAGTGTACTTTAACTGTAAGTTAAGTTTTTTAAAGTTTAACTGTAATAGTGTTTATATACAGCATATATTTTTCTGACAAAAAAATTAATTGAAAATATATCGAAAATATATGCGACGTATATGCTACATATATGCATCATATATAGTGTTTATACGTAGCATATATTTTTTTGGTCAGAAAAATATATCGATAATATATAGGTCACATATGCGTCATGTATTGTGCATTTGGTGCATATATACTGAATATATATGCACCAACGTATTATTCTATTTTTCGTCACTATATATGCGACCGATATATATTATACATATGTAGCATATATTTTCTGCATATATTTTACATACATATATTTCCATGGGGGATGGTATTTTAGAAGGTCCAATCGCTGTTCTTTTATTTGAAAAAAAATCGTTCTACCAATGTGGCCCTTTCGTCCACGGATGCGTATTGAAATAAAAAAATCTCCATAATGGCGATATTCCTTCATACTTGGAATAAAAAATTCTCGACATTCTTATTAATGGGAAGAAAAAAATGACTTGCAACTTTTATTAAATTCAATTCTGTTCTGCCAATGTGGCCCTTTTATCCACGTATGCATATTGAAATGAAAATTCTCCATTATGGCGATATTTTTTTGATAAATTAAATAAAAATTCTCGCTATTTTTATTAATGGCAAGAAAAGAGATTCACATACAAGCGAAATATGACAATCGCTGTTTTTTGTAATGAAAAAATAAAGGCGATGTTTTTTTATAAATTAAATAAAAATTCTCGCCATTTTTATTAATGGCAAAAAAAAGTTTCACGTGCAAGTTTTCGAAACGCAATCGATTTTTGTTTTCAATTGAAAACGTCATTCTGCCAATGTAGCCCTTTCATCCACGGATACTTATTGAAATGAAAAAAATATCCATAATGACGAAGATATTTTTTTACCAGTTCAATAAAAAGAGTTCTCGTCTTTCTTATTGATGGCAAGAAAAGAGATTCACATTCAAGTGAAATACGACGATCGCTGTTTTTTTTTAAAATAAAAAAGTAATGGCGATATTTTTTTATAAATTAAATAAAAATGCTCGCCATTTTTATTAATAGCAAGAAAAAAGTTTCACATGCAAGCGAAACACGACAATCGTTTTTTTAAATAACAAGACGTCATTCTGCCAATATAGCCCTTTTATCCACGGAAACGTATTGAAATAAAAAAATCTCCATAATGGCAAAGATATCTTTTCATAAATGCAATAAAAAAATGTTCATCGTTCTTATCGATGGCAAGAAAACGTTCTATATGCATGCGAAACACGACAATCGCTTTTTTTTTCAATAAAAAACGTAAAATTACCAATGTGGCCCTTCATCCACGGAAACGTATTGAAATAAAAAAATCTTCATAATGGTATAGAATTTTTTTTGATAAATTCAATAAAAAATGCTCGCCGTTTCTATTAATGGCAAGAAAAGAGATTCACATGCAAGCGAAATACGACAATCGCTGTTAAAAAAAAGAATACGTAGTTCCGCCTATATGGCCCTTTCATTCACGGATACTTATTGAAGCAAAAAATCTTCATCTGACGGTGACATTTTTTTCATAATTGAAGTAAAAAATTCTTGACATTCTTATTAAGGCCTAAAACCATAGGTACGGGTATAAAATCATGTGCGAATTTAACCATTTTTTTCGTATGATAAAGTGATTCACTCATAACATTAATTACACATCTATTTAGTATGGATATCAGGCTGTTAGAAAATATATATATTGTTTTTTTCGATGTACAAAATGGCTGACTACTCGAAACTTCTCGAAAGAGCATTTTCCAATTAGCGTGACAAATAACTTCAACAATTTTCACTCCATTTACTTCAAATTAAAAAGTTATGTTCCTAATTGCATTTCGCAGAGTAGTACGTACTGAATTTCTGATTAATCGAAATCTTTTCCTTTTATGAGCAGCTTATGAGCAGTTATAACGAAATTTTTCACTGAAAATTCATTTCTTAAGTTCCAATACCTACAACTTTTGAATAAAACAATATTTTTTAAATTCCATACGTACTTCTCTAGGTATTCTAATGTAGATTGACGAGCATTTGTTTTTGTTCTAGGTAAAAAATTGTGGATGCTAAATGTCACGCCGCGGAGCGTCTAAAAAAAATATATTCATACTAAATAGATGTGTAATTAATTTTATGAGTGAATCACTTTTTCATACGAAAAAAAGAGTTGTTAAATTCGCACATGATTTTATACCCGTTACTGTGGCCTAAGGCCTTAATGGCAAAACATTCACATAAACGCACTATTTTTTTCACTTATAAGAAGTTTTTCATTCGATTATAAGAATTGATCAATTTAATTTATAATCAGAAAAATTCTTATAATTGAACTAAACATGTCTCGAAGTTATTATAAATTGACGAAAATTTTTAATCTACATTACAAACATGTTTTATCGAAATTGTAAGCATTTTTCGATTCAATAATGCGACGAGACTAAGCATCTTTTTTTCTCTCGCTTCATAAATGTCCGACTCTATTTCCAGGTGTCTCTGTGCATCGCAAACGTCGCTGCAAAAGTATTGGGTGTACAATTAACGAGGATGGACCAAGATTTGCACAAGCCGATCGTGATCGCCGAGATCGGCGACACCGTCGATATTTCCACTATCCAGAGGGTCGTTAAAAGATATCCGAATAAAAAAGTTTTTCACATTAACGGCAATTCGACTCTTCCAATATCGAAATCAACGGTCTGCAATGTGCAGTGAAGAGCAAGGGGAAAAAAACCGAAAAAAAAAACAAAAGACCAAACAAATGGAAATTGTAATGCTCGAGTGTTCTTAAGGGCCCAGTGAATGAGAGTACGCGAAGGTGGGAACGTCTGTTGAAGAATTTCATACCTTTATAAATATATATATGTATATCGACTGTGCCTTATCTTCGACAGACGACGACAACAACGAGCGACGATTATCAACTATTTGTACAGTATAATCGCTTTAATTATTATTCCGCTGGATACGGTCACGAGGTACGAGTATTATTCTTTCTTTTCAATGTGTATATGGAAAAAACAAGATAAGATTTATTGATCAACATTGTCGAAAGATTCGGTCATAGTAAGGATAATAAAAATTTTAACAACTACGATAACGCATTTATGCTCTATGTTTTACCTTTACAAAATGTCAGCACGATTATTTCGCGACATTGTCGAATTTTCTATAGAAAAATCAACGAAAAATTAAACGATACGTCTAAGTCTTATAAATTTGATCGCTTTAATATTTTTCGTACATTCCCATGTGGAGACGCTTTTCACGATATTTCAGCGAACTTAACGGCTACGTGCTCCGAGGATTGGCCCAATTATTTCGTGATGAAGAAATTCGTCATTATCCGAAACACTTTGTTCTTTCTCGCTAAAAGAATTGTATCTGATATTTTCAGAATACGTATGAGGTATTGCATCCTCGTCTTGTCATCCAAAATTTCTCCAAATATTGCTCGTCTTTGATCGTGACGGTGAAAGCATGAAAAACCTGCATCGATTTTTGTAGTTACAAAATCAACAGCTATCGTACTTTTTAAAATCGAGTATCAAATTGATTTCTTTCTCTGATTTACACGTTCGGTTTATTAAAAAGATCATACAGTTTATGGTAATTATTTAGATAAGTGACTACGAAAGATGAGCCTAAAATGTTGGCTTCCTATTTTCTCATTTATTCGTTTATAAATGATGATATTCAGTCGGGGAATGATGACATTTTTTATTAACAAATTTTTTACTAGCAAAAAATCCATAAATAGTGAATTTTATGCGCGTAAAAAATAACCCAAACAAACCCGATATGAGCGTCGATATTTTCAAAAATGACCTATTTTATCACGTGTTTCCGCGAACTTCAAAACTTCATAACTTTTACCCAATAGGTGCGTCGAAATGTTCAGAAATGCCCTATTTTATCAGGTTTTTCCGCGAACTTCAAGATACCATGACTTTTACCCAGACTTTAATCCAAACAAACCCAATATAGGCGTAGAAAATGTTCAAAAATGCCCTATTTTACCACGTGTTGCCGCGAACTTCAAAACTCCATAACTTTTACCAATACTTTAACCCAAACAAAAACAATTTAGGCGTCGAAATGTTCAAAAATGCCCTATTTTATCACGTGTTTCCGCGAACTTCAAAACTCCATAACTTTTAACCATACTTTAACCCAAACAAAACCAATTTAGGCGTCGAAATGTTCAAAAATGCCCTATTTTATCACGTGTCTCCGCGAACTTCAATATTCCATAACTTTTACCGACATTTTAACCCAAACAAACCCGATATAGGCGTCGAAATGCTCAAAAATGCCCTATTTTATCACGTGTTTCTGCGAACTTCAAAATTCCATAACTTTTACCCATACTTTAACCCAAACAAACCCAATATGTGCGTCGAAATGTTCAAAAATGCCGCATTTTATCACGTGTTTCCGCGAACTTCAAAACTCCATAACTTTTAATTATACTTTAACCCAAACAAATCCAATATACGCGTGGCAATGTTCGAAAATGTCACATTTTATCACGTGTTTCCGCGAACTTCAAAACTCCATAACTTTTAACCATACTTGAACCCAAACAAATCCAATATAGGCGTGGAAATGTTCAAAAGTGCCCTATTTTATCGCGTGTTTCCGCGAACTTCAAAACCCCATAACTTTTCATGGGGAGAGGGTTAATTAAGGGGGTTAATTTCAGCTTCCCCGACTGAATATCAATATTTATAACTCAATAAATGAGAATATAGCAAAAAAATACTTTAGGCTGATTTTTCAGAAACGCGACGTATTTAAAGAATTACCATTATTTCTAATAATTAACTTGTTATCCACAAATTTTTGGCTCTTTTATGTAACGAGTATCACTGGAACGTTTTTTCAGGATTTTTCCAAACGTTTACACCGTAAATTCGTTAAATATATTGACTGGCAGCAAAGAAAATAAAAAATTCGTTCCATTCCAACGATGCAAACTTCAAGACCATGAAAATTAAAAAAAAACTTTTTTGAACAAGTTTGCTATTATGGTTTCTTCAATTTTCTTTAATTTTTGAAACATTCGATAAGAGATTAGTGACGTCAGAGATATTGCGACAATTTTAAATTGCAATTTTTAACTTTTTTTAATTTTTGAATCCCTTTTTGGATGAAAAAAAGACAAACTGGCTGGACCAATTGGCAATAGCATTCGACTATTAGCGCGAGAGGATGAGAAAAATATATATATATATTCAGAGACTCAACAACCGCAGATAGAACAACCTTTCGTGAAATGTCTGGTACATACGATAAAAAAAACCTTTGTAGACAACTGTAAAAACATTTCATTCACGTTCGGATCACACTTTTGCCGTAATTTCGTCCCCCGAGGGGAAAGACAATCTGCAAGTCATAGCCGTCTGATCGAGGACTCGGGCGGGGAGAATGCGTTCAAGAACGTGTACAGTACACAACGGGGCAATTGACGTTTTTGTAACATTGTACGAAGAAAATTTACTCCAGCGAGATGAGACTACGTTAGTAAATTTGAAAAAAAAAAAACAATCATACTGCTGGATAATCGCTACGTATATAGTATCACTTGCACGTGTGTATTTTGCTATTACTCCCTAACACCAGTAAGCTATTTCGGTGTTGGTAGAATGTGCACATTATCTTTCCTCTATTCAATTTACTATTAAAAAAACCCATTCTACATCTGAGCATAAAGGATCCTTGGGATCTTGTAATCAGTCTGAATTTTGTTGCAAGTATTATATAAAGCTAATTGCTGCTCATTTTGTTCAAAGGAAGACAACTTTTGGCCCGAAAATTTGGAAAAAACCGTTTTGAAATTATTTATGCCTAGTTGTAAAAGTCGAAAAATCGGTTTTTTTCAAAACAAATATATTTTGACAGCATATCATCTTAGAAACGTTCCTTGAAAACTTCGCGGTCGGGTTGAAACTCCGAACTTTGAATGACCGGAACGCTCAAAACTCCGAAAGAATTTTATCCAAGAAACCAAAACTCCAAAAATCTGAACAACGTCAAAATAATTCGGCTATGGAAGTTTGAGACGTTTCAAAATTTTCAATTAAACGACGAATTATTTCAAGATGTTTTTTTCATTAAGAAATGATTTTACGTCAATTTTGAATTTTTTCTAGACAATGTTATAATTGTCTAGAAACTTGTAATTTCGGAACGTTAAAATTAGCAATTTTGAACCGTCGAAGCATTCAAATTTTGGAACTGCAATCCGGTCCCAAACCTTCAAGGTGATTGGACCAACATTGACAGATTTTGGCTGTTATGTTGACGCCCGTTGGAACGCTCGGAGCCTCGTTCGAAACTTTAAACGCTTTTTTGCGAAAGTACGTTTTCAAAATCGGCGAGTAAAATATCTAAAAAATTACTGTATCGATCTTTTTGAAATTTTTAGGGCTTTTTCTAGATGTAAAAATATAACATTTTTAATACCCATATTATGAAATGCCCATTTTTTCGCAAAAATCGAAATTCAATTTGAACACGCCCGATTTTTTTTTAATTTCATATTTCGGAAATTCCTTCGATCAATGATAGGATAAACTAATATAATAACGAAATTTGTTTGATTTTTTGTTATCTTTTGAGATAAAGACGTTTTCGAAAGGCGTTTCCCATGATTATACTTTACTATTTTCATTTAGAAAATGACAGATTGTTCTTCGGATGATACTTTCTCAAATACCCACTTTTTGCAAAAAATAATCATCACGATTTTTTATTTAAAAAATCCAAAAAATGTGCTGTTCCGACTGTTGCAACTAGGCAGCCTAATCCGTTAACCAAAAAGAAGCTAATCGAAAGTCCTTGAAGGATTATCGATAAAAATTCTTCGTGGCCCAAGAAAATACGGAGATCGTTCTATAAAAGAAATCGCGAAGGCGAATTTTTCGAATATTTCCTGTTACTTGAAGAAATGTATTTGCCATTTTAGACTCGACTAGGAACGATTGTTCTCCTTGGAATTGTCGATTGGATTTATTTTCCGATTTCGGTCAATCGACCAAGAAGAAAAAGTGCAGTTTCCTTTTCATCGGAGCTACGAATTGTCACTTGAATACTATAATTTATTCGAATTGATAAGCGTCAAGAATCGTCTATCGATCTTCATCGACGAATCTCATTGTACCCTATCGTCCATAAACGCTCTCGTTTTAGTTCTCTCATCTAAATGTATAATTTTCTTTCGTCAACGACGAGAAATCACATTGGTTAACGTCTAAATAGTGTGCGCGGGGATGCTCGATTGATTATCCAAAAATTGTATCGAGCACGATACTGGAAGAATACGTGGAGATATATTGTTTGGAGGAAGCTCGTGCCGGAGTGTCTGATACCTTCGGTGCCCGGAATATCGCGACACGGAACGTTGTTTTTTTCCTCATGTTTTATCGTCGTATTTACGATTCAAAAATGACTAAAAACAGCTTGAGAATGATCCAAAGATTTTTTGGTTCCCAAATGAAACAGATTTCGAAATCGAGACACCCGAAACTCAATGTTTTCCTCGATATGAAAGCCATCTTAAGGTAGAACGAGCTCGCGCTCTTCATTTCTATAGATTGTGTTCACATTTTAACCAGGCATTGTTCATATCGTTATGCATGTTTGAGTGAATTTTCAGAACAGTCGACTATTCAGATTGGGAGGTAATGGATTTTAAAATTGCAACTTTTAACACTGCAGGGTCTGCATTGACTGAAAGTCACATAATTCGTCGTACAGTATTCTATGGTGCTTATAAATTTTATGGTGTTTATAAATTCTATGGTGTTTATAAATTCCATGGTGTTTATAAATTCCATGGTGTTTATAAATTCTATGGTGTTTATAAATTCTATGGTGTTTATAAATTCTATGGTGTTTATAAATTCTATGGTGTTTATAAATTCTATGGTGTTCATAAATTCTATGGTGTTCATAAATTCTATGGTGTTCATAAATTCTATGGTGTTTATAATTTTTTTTCTATTGCGTTTATAAATTTTTGAAAAAAAAAATATGTTTAAATAGCAAACTAGTTAGGGAAAGAGTGAAAAAAGTTTGGATTGCCTTTACTATTCAGTTTTGCTAAAAACGTTCAGTAAAGACAGAATAATTATCCGTAAAAAATATTTATCCCCTATATTAAGAAGACATATGGCAACACCGCAGAAGAGTATTGTTCAATATTTCGAGAAAAAAAAAATTATCGTGTTCCTAAAGGTAAAAACTTTTATCATAAAAAAAACATTTGCGTTATAAATATTAATATTTTTTTTTTTTTTTTTTTTTAATTGGGTTTGTTCCAGTCGTACAGGGTCCTTCCCTTTTAACGAGCCCCCAATCCGCCTCTACCGCCAATTCCACACCCCCCCCACCTGCGGCCGCAGCCGACTTCCCCCTCTGTATCGTATTCACCATGACATATCTGTCATGGGTATAGGGAAACTGCGGAAAACCTATACCAATACAGCCGGTCATCAAGTTCGCTCCCCAGTCGTGGAACTAGTCTTATTTCGCCGTGAAATGCCGAAGAAAAACATTTCACGACGAAATGTACGCGGCTGGGTTTCGAACTCGGGACCTCCCGGTCCGCAGGTTTAGTGGCGAGCACGCTAACCACTAGACCATCGTACCGGTAATATTAATATTTTATATTGTTTATGTTATATTCATTAAGAAATAAAAGTGTTGGTTAATTCATAACTAGTTAAAAACTTTATACGATTAAAAATTACTTCCAAATTAAAATTTGTGTTGCAGTATTATTTTAAATATGCCGCGCAAACTTACGTCCTTGAATACGTGGTGCGATGCGGTGTTGCCATGTCTTCTTATTATAGGGGACAAATATTTTTTGCGGATAATTATTCTGTCTAAATTCCAATGCAGACTCTGCAGTGTTAAAAGTTGCAATTTAAAAACCCATTATCTGCTAATCTAAATAGTCGACTGTTCAGAAATTTCGCTCAAACATGCATAATGACATGAACAATGTTTGGTTGAAATTTGAACAAAATCTATAGAAATCAAGAGCGCGCGCTCGTTCTACCTTAAGGTGGCTGCCGTGCCACACAAAACACCGGTAGAAATTTTGGGAATTCATCGCAAGAAAAATACTTATTAAATATGGTCTTGAAGTTAGCATCGTTGAGATGCAACGAACATGTTCCCTCTTATATTTTTCTTGCCACATTTTTAGTATTTTACGAAATATTTTTTTTCAAATATAAATTCTATATCTCTAAATAAGCCACCTGATAAATGATTGAGGAATTTTCGTGACTATTTGCATAAAGAAACTCAAGCAATTGAGAAATATTAATCTTCATTGCATTCCAACGCCGCAAACTTCAATTTAATGATTGAATTTCGTTTGTTTTCGGCACATCGTAAGTGTACGTGTTAATAAAGATGTAAGTTAACGTGATGTAAAATGTAAATTAAACACATAAATAATTACAGAGGTCATTTAGCATGGTGCAAAAGCATGGTGGAAAGCGATATTTATTGACGAATTATATCATATCAGTTATTGTCGGACGAACGATTACTTTGATAATATTATTTGTCAAGATAATATTAATTATGATAACACAATGTAAAAACGGCGAAAAAATGAAACGATTTTTTTGCTCATCCGCCGTATGAGATAAAAACGCAAGGCTTCGTCAGATTACGGACGACACGATTTGATTCGTCAATGAATTTCGTTTTTCTTTTGTTGTCCACAAATTAAATGGGCCCAATTACTGATACAATCCGATCGCAAATATTTTCCACGACACTAAATAAGTTTGCTAATTATTTATGTACGTATTTTGAATTTTAGAGATATTTTCTGTAATATGTAAACTAAATATAAGCCAAGAATGAAGGTTATCACAAAAGAAGTGTTTTTGCGATGGATTCTGAAAAGATCGACCGATTTTTCGGATGTCAAGGTACCAGTACCTCCTTAAGGGATTCGGATAGTACGACGGCGCGAAAAAGTATACAATTTTTAAACGCGGTCTGGAAAAATCTAAATATCCGATAATTTAGCGGTTTTGCGCTGTATTTAAGTATATTATATATAGTAAAAAGAGATGATGTAAAAAATCATCATAAACCACCGCCGTGATAAGGGGCAGACCTGCCGGTCCTTTCTTTCACATCGCATTGAAGTTTGCATAGTTCGAATGCAACGACTAACTTGTTCGTTCATTTCTTTATTTTCACCACTATCCAAAGCCTATTTTTCTCAATTAAGGTCGTCAATGTCTAATAAAAATACGTAAAAACATTTCAGTGATTTTCACAGGTTAAACTGGCCGAAAAAAAATGTTGAAAATTAACAAATAATCATTTATCGTTGCATTCCAACGATGCAAGCTTCAACATCATTTTTCCACACTCCCGAGCCCCATAATCCGTTTTTCGAATGATATGAAACGAAAAAGCTAGTTGTCAAAATTGAATATATTTCCACACGCAAGCGTCAACGGAACTATTATTCTTTTTTAGTAAATTAACAAACTAACAGAGTCAAAATAAGTCTCCACTGACAATCGACACTTCATAAAACTCTGATGTAATGCTAATTATCCAAAAATAAAAAACCGCAGCGTCGATGTCTGTGTACAGAAGTGTGCAATTTAAGGGGAGGTACTTGAGTATACGGCGAAAAAAACAAGTAAACTTCGTGAATTTTAATCTCAAAAAGTAATGTTTCGATTGGATCCGGGGGTTTTTTTTATTGGAAAATATGTACATTGAGGTATGTTTAGGAATTTTCAAAAATATATTCGTTGACTGGAAGCGACTCAAACGCGATTATCTCGAAACATAGTTTTCAAAGTCGGTGCCAGATGTATCTCGAAAACGGCTTGTCCGATTTTGTCCAAATTCGGATACAATATTCTTCGATAGTTTTTCTCGTTCGTCATGTAGGATTTTTTTTCGAAATTTTCATTTTTGACGGAATTGCGACCGTTTTAATTTAACATTCGTTTTTCGTTCGCAATTTCCGACGATTTTGGATTGCATACACATTGCATAAAAAAGCAATGGTTCAATCAAATGGAAAACCCCTCCGTGGCGAACGAGAAAAACTATCGAAGAATATTGTACGCAAATTTGGACAAAATCAGACAAAGCGTTTTCGAGATACATCTGGCACCGACTTTGAAAACTATGTTTCGAGATAATCGCGTTTGAATCGCTTCCAGTCAATGAATTTATTTTTAAAAATTCCTAAACATACCTCATTGTACATATTTTCCAATAAAAAATCCCGGATCCAATCGAAACATTAGTTTTTGAGATGAAAACTCCCGAAGTTTACCTGTTTTTCTCGCGGTTTACTCAGGTACCTCCCCTCAAAAGAAGCTCGTTCATCATGTTTCAGATAATCGAAAATGGCTTTACGAGGTACATTCACCGGAGCTCTACAAAAAGGACCGGGCAGCTCGTTGCTCGCTGAAGGCAATATTTCATCCACGACGCTTGTCCCATAACTTCCCTAATATGGTAAATTACATCGCGAAACCGCAAATTCATCAAATATTGACTTTGCTTATAAAGCAAATCTAGAAATGATATACTTTTCAGGGCGGTCGCAGTCCCCCAACACCTCAATGTTCGACTACGACACGGTAAAGGTGAAAAAAACCACCCGAAAATCTCATTTCAGCATCAGATCTGAGGAAAAGACGAGCAACTTCCACGGGCTCGACCTCCGCGCCATCCCGTGGTAAATTTATGTACTTTCGTTGGTTATCAGACACCCCGCTATAATCCGCGATGGCTAAAGCAATTCTCATTATCCTAAAGTTCATTTTTGGCGATTGGTCTGCGCGGCCACTCGTACTTGTCCAATATTTTTTCTTTGGCGTTCCACAATTCGGTGACTTTTTCGTTGAGCGGTGCGACGTAAGTTTCCAGCCACTCGTCGACGGTATAACCGTCGTATATGCCGTCCATAGCTTCGCGTATTTCTCTCTCGATGTACATGATTTCCATTTTGTAGCGATCGAGTTCGACGACGGCGTGTTCGACGTGACTTGGACTGGAAAAAGCGTGTTTGACGTTGTACGGTTTGAGCCAGCCCTTGAAAGTGTTGTCTTGTTCCATTCGAGCGATTTCCTGCTCGAGTGTGTAGAGTCTGAGAGTGGCAGCGTAGACTTTGGCGCCACGGAAGTTGCACTGTGTCCAGCCGTATTGTGGCTCGGGAATAGTCAGAGAGACGGTACCGTCGCACTCGAGTACTCGGGCTAGATGCTTGGGAAGTTCGCTGGGAAAATTGTCGAGGCTGGTGCTCCGGAGTACGTCGAGGTTAACGGCAAGCGAGGGTATAGCGGTGGCGAGAAGTTCGCAGAGTACAGCAAAGTGATCGTATCTCTGCCAGCCGGTGAGTATGGCGCCTCGAAACTTCACGCGACTCGAATATTTGCTTACGATCTCGAGCCATCGACGATGATTCTCCAGATGATACGATATATCGGTGTAGTAGCGATCAGGCTCGGTCGCGCCTTTGAACGCCGTCGCGATCCAAATAGCAGGCCACACGGTAGCGTAACTATCCCACAATTGATCGTTCAACGAGGCGCCCGGATCCGTCGTGTACTTCCACACGACCGGCTCGATCAATTTGTGCAAACCGCTCTCTCGTATCTCCTCGACGGAAATCTCGCGAAATTCATCGTCCCACATGAGTACGGTCAAGCGGGGATGTTTCTTCTTCACGTAGCGCGCCACCCCGGCCACGTAATTGAGAAACAACTGACGCTTGCTCCACTGGTTCTTGCTCATCGCGTCCAAACACCGCGGACACTCGCCCAGATGATAAACCTCGTCCGCGCCGATGTGCAAGTGCTTCGCGTCGGGATGCGCCTCCGCCACCTGATCGATCATCTCGTAAACCAGCGACGGCGTATTGTTGTAAGAAGGGCAAATAACCTGCGGATATCTGAACACTTCTCTGTAATCCTTGTATTTGTCGAGCTTCAGAAGGAATTCGAGATGTCCGAAGGTCTGTACCAAGGGTATGACGATCAGATCGTTCTCCCTGGCCAATTTGAGGATCATGTCGATTTCCTCGCGGCTGTAGGCGTTGCTCGCTCCGATGCTCTCTATGCTACCGACGAACGGGAAAGTGTCCTCGTACTCGAGTAATATTCCCGTCGCGCCGAGCCTCCTCAGCAGGCTCAGCAGGTCCTTGTAATGAGCGAACACCGGCGGCGCTCCCTTCAGATCCAAATGCACGATTTTGTGACCCTTCAGAATCGCGTCGCTACGAGCCAAGCCGGCGTACTCGTCGTCCGAGTCGCTCTTCGCGTTGTCTCCGCTTTTCCATCGTCTCGGCGGACCGTCGTTACGCCGACGCCATTCTACGGCGGACGGACTCTCCGTGGAATCGCTCGGACGATACGCATCCCCGAGCTGCGAGCGGGAATTTAACGCCGGCACGGAGGCCTCCTCGGTTTCGCTGCTCAACAAATGATACGTTATTAAGAGAAGAGCGGAAATTGTCACAGTTATTATTCCCGTCGAAGTACGACCTCGTAAACGACTCATGTTATCGATCATCGCGGCCTATTGGCATCGTGTTACGTAACTCACGCCAGCCATCCCCGACCTTTGCGCTACGCCGAATCGGCCGGTCTCAATTGTCCTCGCTCGGCAGTTATTTCACGGTCCAGGAATCGGGAGGTCTGGAGGAAGATTCTTTAGCGCGGCATCGTCGTTGAATATCGTTGGGGAGATACTTATGGAAGAATCGCCAACACCATTGGCTTGCACGATATCGTTAGTGCTAATTATAGTCGATCGCAAGATACTCGCAAGATACCGTCGATTTCTCGTCTCGCCTTTTCGAATACGCACGTTCAACGGGCGATGGAAGACTCACTTTTTTGCTCACGGCACGCAGGACACGGTCTTTGGTCGGTGACTACGATTTGTGCGAATCAGCCTCAACGACACGACGCTTGGGTGAAGACAGCCAGGAAACGATCTCGCGAGCGCATTCGACGTATTCTATTGGCGTACCAGGGTGTACCACTCTTTGGTCGCGATCGATCGTGATACGATTTTTTTTGTTATCGAGTCGAAAGGCGGACTTTTACTTCGGTGTGATGGACGATCGGAGCGAAAGAATTACAGCGCGATGTTGTCTTTTTTCATTCACCATTTACTTATGACAGAGAGACGAGCTCCTGGATGGTTTTATGTTATGGAAGGGGCGGATGGCTGGAGGAGAGGCTTTTTATAACTTATAAATATCAACCAAGGTTATAGAGAGAGCTTGGCGCAGCCCACTGTGTATATGTTTTATTGATAATTGACATTTGTGGCTTGAGAACGCCACATCGACGGATGATGAACGAATCGCGTTGGATGTGTTTCTGCAATGTTGACCGCGGTAATCAGTCGGTTTTCTTCCTAACCGACGTCGGACTACGGAGAAAATCGTCGTCGGTCACTGCAGTATGAACTACGCAGGAAACCGTCGGATTACGAAGGAGAATGAGTTTGAAGTTGCGTGATCTTGGAGCAGATGGAGCAATGGGTATGAAATATGAAGACTACGAAAATACGACATAGATATTGAAGGCGTCGATTGCGGAGATCGTAGTTTTTGGCTACGAGCTGTTGCAAACTACCGGCAGATGTCGCAGCGGCAGACTGCTACTCACACTACAGCGAAGAGCAGACGTACAATAGCGACGGTTGCTGCAAGTTCGTGTGTAATGCGTGGACATGTGTACACTAGGGTGGCATAATTTCGACTTCTATTTTTTTCCCTTTTTCTCACAACCCAATTATTGTCTTTAACGAAAAAAAAACTGTCGCGGAAGCTGCGAGTGGTCAAAAAATATATAAAGGTCGCTCACGCCTCCCAACAATGCTAATTTTCATGAAAAATTGATTTTATTAATTTTTTTCGTCCACTTTTCAACCACGATTCTTACGCTTTATAATTTTTTAATGAACCTTGCGAAAACTCTAGCCGTCCAATGAATATTTAGTTCAAGGTCAAGCTCAAGGTTTTCGAAATTCAGAATTTCCGCCAAAAAGTAAATCTTGCATGCACTGTTCCTTGTAGCGTAAAAACAAAATATACAGCGAAGTGTTACATTTTCTGAGTAATTCATTATAACAATTTGTAACAAACACCAATTAGACGAAGTGTGTTATTATGTATTATTGTATTGTGGCGTCGCTCGTCACAGAGTACCGCCACGTTTGGTTCGCAGTTTGACTAACGAGACAAACTGTGCGACGCATTAAGGGGCTATACCAGTGTGAACGCTAAAAATTTAGGTTATTTTCGGGAATTTTTTGGAAGAAAAGTACTCAATTAAATGTTTCGGAAAATTAAGAATATATTTGGCTATATTTGACCTATATTACATAATTTTTTCATAGAAAAATATTGAGATCCAAGCGACTTATGCGCTGCCTTCGGAGGCGCCAAAAAGTTCCTCCACTGTTGAGATGATTCTGGCCGATTGAATAGCTGAAACCGAAAAAGGAAAAAATGTCGTTAAACTGGAAGGTATTTCTTGTACAATGACGTAGAATTTTCGAAAAATATCAAATTCTAACAAAATGGCGTAGTTATGGAAAAAAGTCTGTTTTCTTGCCTATAAAATGGTCGCTTTTTTCAATGCCAAATCGTCAATTTTCATCCAATCAAAAATATCCTATGCGATGCGCGGAAAAAGCTGCCATTTTAGTTTTACGAATAAAACGACCTATAATTTTGTTTACAGACAAGAGCTTTAAAGAACTATTTTATGCAAATAAAGATTATAATTCTTGGCTTATAAGTGTGAGGCAGTGTTGGGCGTTTTTTTAATTGATGATACTCTAATTACAAATTACAAATGTAATTGGAAACGTTTTTTTTTCTAATTACAAATTACAAATGTAATTGGGAACGGTTTTTTTTTTAATTACAAATTACAAATGTAATTGGGAACGGTTTTTTTTCTAGCTACAAATTACAAATGTAATTGGGAAGGGTTTTTTTTCTAATTACAAATTACAAATGTAATTGGGAACGGTTTTTTTTCTAATTACAAATTACAAATGTAATTGGGAACGGTTTTTTTTCTAATTACAAATTACAAATGTAATTAGGAACGGTTTTTTTCTAATTACAAATTACAAATGTAATTGGGAACGGTTTTTTTTCTAATTACAAATTACAAATGTAATTGGGAACGGTTTTTTTTCTAATTACAAATTACAAATGTAATTGGGAACGGTTTTTTTTCTAATTACAAATTCAAAATGTAATTGGGAACGGTTTTTTTTTCTAATTACAAATTACAAATGTAATTAGGAACGGTTTTTTTCTAATTACAAATTACAAATGTAATTGGGAACGGTTTTTTTTTCTAATTACAAATTACAAATGTAATTGGGAACGGTTTTTTTTCGAATTACAAATTATAAATGTAATTAGAATATTTTTTTCTTTCTAATTACAAATAATAAATGTAATTAGAATATTTTTTCTTTCTAATTACAAATAATAAATGTAAATAAAATATTTTTTCTTTCTAATTACAAATAAAAAATGTATTTAGAATATATTTTTTTCTAATTACAAATCACAAGTGTAATAAGAGTCGATTTTTTTCCTAATCACAAATGACAAGTGTAATTATAATTAATTTTTCTTCTAATTACAAATCTAATCAGCATCGATTTTTCTTCTTATTACAAATGAAAAATGTAATTTGAATTAATTGTTTTTCATAATTAACAAAATTCACATTCCTCAAAATTCAGGAATTCAAAATGGCGAATCCAACGGGGTGGACGTTAAATTCTAAAAAACATATCAATTTTCCTAAAAATCTGTACCTAGGGGTTCTTGGGGTAGCTGAGTGCGAATCTAGCCTTGGATTTTCCAAATTCAAAATGGCGGATCCAATATGGAGAACTGAATTACAATAATTTAATAGATTCGCACGACGGTCGGTACTCGAGCGTTTTTGAGGTCGCTAATTACGAGTCCTAACTCAAACTATATACATTCAAAATAGTGGATCCAATATGATGGACCAAAGCACAATCATTTACTCTATTTGCATGATAGTTGCTATGAAGGGGTTTTCAAAGTTGCTAACTACAAATCTGCCCTTCAAATTCGAAAATTCGAAATGGTGGATTCAATATGGCGGACTAAAATACCGTAATTTACGCGATTCGCTCGATATTTGGTGTCAAGGGGTTTTCGAGGTCACTGGTTATGAATCTGCTCTCGAAATGAAGAATTAAAAAATAGCAGATCTACCATCGCGTATCAAAATGCAAACATTGAATGGAATCCGTGGAAACTTGGTACTCTGGATCCGCCATTTTGAATTTTCGAATGCTACAGGCCGATTCATAATTATCGACCTCAAAAATCCCTTACTACTAATTATCATTCGAACCAAGTAAATTCTGGTAATTCATGCGCAATGCTGGACCCACTATTTTATTTGAGTATTTTGAAGGCAGATTCGTATTCAGTGACCTCCAAAACCCTGTAATACCAATTCCCATGGGAATCGAATACATTATTATATCATGGTCTGCCATATTGGAGACACTGTTTTGAATGTATGTATCGTGAGTTTGGACTAGTAATCAGCGGCCTCAAAAACCCCTTAGTACTGAGTTTTGTCCGATTGTATTCAATTTTTGCATTTCGTGACGCCATATCGGATCCACCATTTTGAATTTCTTAATTTGTAGGGCAGATGCGTAATAAGCGGCCTTGAAAACCCCTTAATACCAATTATTTTGCGAATCATGTAAATTGTTGTATTGAGGTCTGCCACATTAGATCTGCCGTTTTTTTATTCTGAATTTGAAAGACAGATTCGTAATCTATGACTTTGATAACCCCCGAGAGCCGATTTTTAATAAAATTAAATGACCTTTCATTTTCGATCCTCTATATTTGCCCCACTATTTTGAATTTCTAAATTTTGACCTTGAATTCGTAATTAGCGACCAAAAAACCTCATAAGCGCCAGGTTTCATTTAAATTGAATTTTTTGTCGAGCATATGACACAAATACAAATAGTGAAATCCTCTTGCCGCTGAAGGGGTCAAGAAGAAAAATGCGCCTGGATAATAAAAATCCTCAAATTCAGCCAAATTCAAATTCAGCCAACACCAACAAAACTGATAAGACTATTCTAGACCGGGAAGCGACCGAGACCATAGATTGGGCTCGAATTTTTTTCGAGACTCACAATCAGTCGACTTGGTTTCGTCTCAAATTTTTGTTTAAGCCAGATCGAAGTCTCATTTTAATGACATCCGTAATTTGTAATCATAAGAAAAATCTATACTATTAATATTTGTAAATTGTAGTTAGCAGAAAAATCGATTCGAATTACACTTGGAATTTGTAATTTAAAAGAAAATCGATTCTAATTACGTTTGTAATTTGTAATTACAAAAAAAACATATTCTAATTACATTTGTAATTTGTAATTAGAAAAAAAACATATTCTAATTACATTTATAATTTGTAATTAGAAAAAAAAACATATTCTAATTACATTTGTAATTTGTAATTAGAAAGAAAAAAATTCTAATTACACTTGCAATTTGTAATTTAAAAGAAAATCGATTCTAATTACATTTGTAATTTGTAATTACAAAAAAAACATATTCTAATTACATTTGTAATTTGTAATTAGAAAAAAAACACATTCTAATTACATTTGCAATTTGTAATTTAAAAGAAAATCGATTCTAATTACATTTGAAATTTGTAATTACAAAAAAAAACATATTCTAATTACATTTGTAATTTGTAATTAGAAAAAAAACATATTCTAATTACATTTATAATTTGTAATTACAAAAAAAAAACATATTCTAATTACATTTGTAATTTGTAATTAGAAAGAAAAAAAATTCTAATTACATTTGTAATTTGTAATTAGAAAGAAAAAAATATTCTAATTACATTTGTAATTTGTAATTAAAATTTGTATTATTTCAAGTTACAATGTAATTAGTAATATTTTATCTTTTTAATTACAAATTATAGGTGTAATTAGTAATTTCAATGTAATTAATTACTCAAAGTAATTAGTGCTGCCCAATACTGGTGTGAGGTATATTTGCACAATCTATTCCTAAAGCAAAGAGGGTTAATTGTTTTGAAAATTTGACAAAGCGTTAAATTTATTAGTGAGAAGAGTTGAAAAAATGGCGAACGTTGGAAATTTCGAAGCTCTTGAGCGACCACTAAATATCCATTGGCCGGCTAGAGTTTTCGCGAAGTTAATTTAAACATTATAAGGCGTAAGATTCATGGGTGAGGACTGGACGAAAAAAAAATAGATTTTTCAATGAAAATTTGAATTATTGGGAAGCTTGTGCGATCTCTCTATACTTTTTGACGACTTGCAGCTGCCGCGACATTTTTTTTTCTTTAACAAAGCTCATCGGATGGTAAGAAAAAAGAAATGAAGAGGGCTCAAAATTGCGTCACCCTAATGTGCACCTTTATCACGCGGGATCGCCACCTGTGGGAGAACTAATGCACTAGATTTTCAGAATTGTCGACCATGTTTTGAGCTTCGATGGTACAATTTTGCTAGTTTTACGTTAAAAAAACTCTAAACCACGATTTCTCCGTAATTTTTCCATAAAACTGTCGAACCAACGTTCGAAATGAGGGTTCTTTTTTCACTATCGAGAGCCTCACGGTCTTAAAATGTACACGAATTCGGTGCATGCGCTAGTAATTCACAATTCATCCGCTGGTAACTAAGATCTGCAATTTTTTTTTCAAAATTTGACAATAAAAACGAGATTTGTCGATTAATTGTAAATTATTTAAATAAAAAAATCATTTTTTAACCACGTTTTTAAAACGGACTAAAAAGTAGGAAATAATTTATTCTAGCCGCATACAGATTTATAACCTAATACAGATTCCTAACCCCATACAAGTTGTCCTGAAAATTTGTGATTGTGAATTTTTGATAGTCATGAAAATACTTGTAAGATTTAAAACGAAAAACGTGGGGTGCATGCAATATATGGAGTGTAGGGAGTAGTTTTTGTTGAGAAAACTCAAACAACAGTTCATATCATTTGCAGTGCAATGAAATTGTTAGTAACTTAGGTGATCAATTATCTATTGCATGCGCCCCACGTTTTTCGTTTCAAATCTTACAAGTATTTTCAAACGTATTCAAAATTCACAATCATAAATTGTCACGACACTTTGTATGGGGTTAGGAACCTGTATTGAGTTATAAATCTATATGGGGCTAGGAGACATTCTTTCATACTTTTTAGTCTATTTTCAAAACGGGGTTTAATTTTTTTTTTTTTATAATTTTATTTTTGCTTTTTAGTCTCGTGTGTGGGAAATTTTGCTTCTCCTTCTCTAGGCGTCACTTGCGTTGGGGGACTGTCTCCTTGGCCATTGGAGAAATTATCACTAATGCACTATTCACTATTAATATTTTTATTTTTAACTTTTTAATTTTTTCTCTTCCACTAAACTACATTTTTTATTTCGTTATTTGTTTTTTTTCATACTTTTTTTCTCTTGTTCTCACTTCTCTGTGACAGACTTGCCTGTCTGGTTATTTGTCTGTCATCCAGATCTGAGCTATTTTTAAAGTTTCAAGTCTCTAGCTCACCGGAAAGTTGGATTAAAATCGATTGCAAAATTTGTACCGTACAGACAAACAGATAACAAAGAAAGAGAGTTAATAAAAACGTGGTAAAATCGTGTGTACCGCTTTAGAGAATCTATCTAAAAAGCTACGGTTCAAATTGCAAGTCAATCGGCTTAAAACTTCACGAACTATACGTTCTTCTGATTCAAGAAATGTGTTTTCGAGAAAAACTCGGTAAGACGATCATCCCCTGTGACCGGTCCAAAAAATCGAATAAAAAATGTTTTGCACAAATTTCAAAAAATGTGTGCGTGTTATCTGCACCCGGCATAGCAGACTAATAATGAGTCAACATTTTGTTTGTGTAAATCGTACGTGAACTTTTAAACACGTTTTTCTCAAAACTGTATTTTTCAAATTGCCTTCCATGATACCTCAAAAACGATAAAGCGGATTTCGCTAAAAATTTTATGTTATAGTCAGCGCATATATAGTTCTGACCCGAACTAGAATATTTCTGATATCTGCCATATTTTTTTTAAGCTGCAAAAGTCGAAAAAAAGTTACGAATCTTGGAACTTCACTTTTAAAACCGTGCTAAAAATTCAATTGTCCATATTTTTGCTTCATTCTAGTTCCGGCGATAGCCTCAGGTCTACAAATTAAAATGCCACTTCATTTTTCGATTTCAGATGAACAAAACCTCCGGAATCATCGCAGCCGTGAACCAACTTTTTTTACACATGAGTGTCTTACGAGCGGTGTAAAATCGATACAAGTCGTTATTTTTGTTTGATAAAGTTCTGAGGGACTGTAAAAATGTTAATAAATATGTGTTAAAATTCAAAGATAGTGTGTTTGAAAGGTTCATAAACAAAATCCCAAAAAGCGAAAGAAAATAGCTGTCAGATGGGATGACCCAGTTAAAAGTTTTACAACTGATTTAGGAGCTATCGTCCACACAACGGAATTAAAGCTCTCATTTGAATTCTGGGTGTACCCACCGAGGCATTTTGATAGTAGGTCTTCAGTTGTTAGGCCATTTTATATTTTTTGTACAACGACTGGACGTTTTGTACAACGACTCCAAATCCACTTCCACTGTTTAGGCCGTTTCAGAGACCTCAGAGCGGGTCGGAAAATGAGCTTCAAAATAAACATAAAAAATCACGCGTAAAATATGGTTATTCTTTAGATAAGTGACTTTTCCGAAAAATGAGTCTAAATTTTGTTTTGCTATTTTTTTGAAATTGGTTTATGAATTATGATATTCAGTCGAGGGAAGCTGAAATTTGTCATTAACAATTTTTTTACGAGTAAAAAATCGTTAAAAATAATTTCGAATTTTTTAAAATCTCCTGTATCAGAACCCAAATTTGGGGGGATTTATTAAAGAAGCCTTTCTGAATAAAAACAATCCCAACCTTCTTTTATAAATCCCCCCACCCTCCACCCCCAATATAGGCGCCGAAATATTCAAAAATGCCTGATTTTATCACGTGTTTCTGCGAACTTCAAAACCCCATAACTTTTTATGGGGGTGAATTTGAGCTTCCCCCGACTGAATATCATCATTTATAATCCAATAAATAAAAAAATAACAAAAAAACGTTAGGCTCATTTTCCGGAAAAGTCACTTATATAAAGAATTACCATATTTTCCCCATGAATATGAAGAATACGAGGTGACGCAATGCAATACTCAAAAACTTTCTTTTTAATTATCATTGCGCATCAAGACGCTGCTTCATCGGTTTTTAATGATTAAAATCGTGAATTTATCGTTCCGCCAATGCTCATCAGCATGACATCGATGTCGAATATAACCCATCTGTCGAAAATAATCAAAAACCATCGCTTTTCCATAGCTAATTAACTTCCGACGAACTGCCTCAAAAATGGATTTCCATTCCGAGGACCATTGTTTTATCCACTGTCGTCAAATATCCATAAGTGGATATCCATAAGTACGATATCCATAAGTTGAATATCCATTAGTACGAATATCCATAAGTCGAATATCCATTAGTACGAATATCCACAAGTATGAATATCTATAAGTCGAATATCCATAACTCGCATATCCATAAGTACGAATATCCAGAGGTATGAATATCCATAAGTCGAATATCCATAAGTGAGTATACGGTACAAATGAGCGCCAGAATGGCGGGAGGTAGAGATAAGTGAGTTCGTTTGGGTTAGTGTGGGTTTGTTTCAGACATTCCATGAATAACCTAAACCCAAACAAACTCATTTCTACTCTATACTGACTTATGGATATTGGCATTTATGGATATTCGACTTATGGATATTGGCATTTATGGATATTCGACTTATGGATATTCGTACATTCGGACTTATGGATATTCACTTATGGATATTCGGTTATGGAAATTCGACTTATGGATATTCTACCCAATCGATTTATCTACGCAGGTTGAATTTCACCGATCGAGAATGTCCATTCGACCAAACTTTGCTATCCAATTTCGCAACGCAACGATGCATAAGTGGGAAGAGCATGTGTTTTTTCTACTTCCATAATGTACAATCACCTGCAAGACATTGTTGCAGAGGCGGCTGTTCAACTTTTTTTAAATGCTAGGTGAAGTAGGTCAAATGCTACGTAGCAGTCAATCGAACGCTGCCTGGTCATTAGGTGTGGAGCAAAAAGGATCGCACGTGTGACATTCCCAGAGAACAGTGAGTAGTATGTAGTTTTCCAGCCTGTTATTGACTCGCCTACATGCATATAGAACTGGCTTGATCGACGGTACTCGTTTGGAGCTTGATTCCGCCCAATGGCTCAAACTTTCCGATCACTTATGGAATACCAAATCCCTGACATTATCCTCGTCGCCTGACGTATGACTTTTCTACGCGGAACGACAGTCAGGGTTGAAATGATTTTCTCCAGATGTCAAATGATTTTCTCCTGGTGCACTGGCCGATAGAGAATACATTGACGAGGCTGCTTGTGGAGGGTGAAATAACGACGCGCAGCTTTTCGTCATGAATCACCATTCGTCCAACGGGAAGGAGTACGATAGTTTGATCGGACCGGTCGTGATGGTTTCGCGATTGGTGGCGATATGGCCGTTGGAAAGTGGTCGCGGTGAATTGAGCTCTCGTTTGGCGATGTGTCATAGGATTGGCATGATCGCGACAACTGCCGCAATGGCTACCGCTGTTAGCATCGACGTTGTCAGACACTGGGACGACATGAACGAGGCCACGGAATGTGCGCTCATTGCGTCCGCGTTCACTCTCAGCTTCGTGAGAATGGTCAATTATACGATTCACGCGAAAGACATGCGCTACGTACTGGAGACCATGAGGAAAGACTGGATTGAATCGACACCTGAGGATAGAACAGTGCTGACCGAAAAGTGTCGGTGGACGTTCAAGCTTGCCAAACAATTTATCGTATCTGTGTTGTTCGCCCTGTCAGTTTTTATGGTGGGTCCGATAATCGAGGTGAGCCATCAGATTGTCATTTTGTCTCTGCACTGAGCAAAAATCGTTTCTCTCGAATATATTTTTTTTCCCCGGCTCAGGAGACTTTTGCTTGATATTCGAAGGACATATAGGCACTTTAAGTAAATGGTATTATTTGCTACAACTCGCTGTCAGCATACATTTCATTTTGATACAATTTTGTGCAATTTAAGGATCTGCGCCTAGTTGAAATTTTTGAAAATATTGATTTTTGGTTTTCGACGGATTCTCAAAGTATAACATTTGAAAAGTATTATCGGAAAATTTCAAGTCGGTATCTTCAAAATTGAGGGAGTTATGGGTGATTATAAGTGAGTTCTGAGAACCGCGAGATGGCGAAATTTGAACGCGTTTTTTCAAAATTAATTTTTGAAAATCGGTGCACACGTTATTTAAAAAATCACTGCACCGATCCACTCCGAGTTTTACAAACTTCTTTTACATATGAAAATAGCAGTGATTGAACGAAATAATTTTTTTCGATTTATAGTTTTTTTTTTCAATGAAAATAGAGCGTTTTTTTCACCGAAAATTGATACTTTCACTTTGGACCCCAAAGAGCGGTCTGCACATATCATTGTATCACATTTATAACAAAATTTCAATTCAGTAGAACCTCGATTATCCGAACTAGTCTCGGTCCCAATTAGCTCGGATTATCAAAAGTTCAGATAATCGAAACGTGAGTTTTTTGGGACGAGATCATAAGCAAAATTGTTGTTTATGGTCTCGTCCCAAAAAACCCACGTTTCGATTATCCGAACTTTTGATTATCCGAACTAATTGGGACCGAGACTAGTTCGGATAATCGAGGTTCTACTGTACTGATATTGTAAAAGATTCTTGAAACCACACTTTTCAATGTAAAAAAAAATAATTCGAAATCCTGTGCACGTTTACCCAGAACAAATTCACAAAAATTTATCTTTTAGTTAGGCCGCGAGATAGGTGTAACGCGTTGAATATACTTTTTCTTTTACTCCAATGAAGTTACACATTTAACATAAAGGGCAGGCTCTTGTACCGTTACACATTGATTTCAATCCAATAAATCATTCGGCAAATTAATAAATATATCCTAATAAATCATTCGACAAATTGCCCAATCAACAGATTGTACTGCTTTAAGGCCTTAGGCCACAGTAACGGGTATAAAATCATGTGCGAATTTAACAATTTCGTTTTCCTATGAAAAAGTGATCCACTCATAAAATTAATTACACATCTATTTAGTATGAATATCAAGCTGTTAGAAAATATACAGTGGCGTGCAAAAGTTTCGGGCCAACCTTTTTTCTCAGTTACGCGATAAAATATTTAATGCCTGAACCTCTCCATCATTTCAAATATTTGAGGGAGCTATGATATGCATAACAGCGTGGTATATTATTTTGTTTGTGTAGTGTATCATTTGTGTACAGCGTCGAACGCGTTCGGTCAGTGTGCAAAAATATTGGGTCGCTGTCTCAACTTCTCCAGCCACACGGTTTGTTTATGTTTTCTTCCGCGCTTTCTTTCGCGTTAGTTCGAAACATAAAGAACCATGAAAAAATCAGTTCTATTTCTGCCGCAATGGCGGAACATGTGAAAATTGAGGTCCGCGAAGTTGTGTTAAAACTATTGGAAAAAGGAAAGAGTTCTCGTGATATTGCAAATACTCTATCTATTGGGAAAAGCATAGTAAACCGTATTATTGCGAAATATTGGGTTGGTACAAAAATCTTGCAATACTTTTTTTTCAATTAACATATTTTTCCTAATAATGAAGTTCGAGAACATTCGAGAATAGGAAATACAAGAATGTTCTAGAACCTTCCATGCCGCAGGATATATAAGCGAGTCAGATGTTCCGCGGAGTCAGTATGAGCAAAGATGGATCAACGTGCACTTCGAGCAATCGCATATTACGAATTCTCGCAAGGGCATTCTGTAAGAGCTGCAGCCAGTAACATGTGCAGTGCGTTCAAGGCTAATGTAGTTGATTATTCAACGGTCTCCCGATGGTATCAGCGTTTTCATTCTGGCGATACATCTTTTGAAGACAAACCTAGGTCCGGCAGGGAATTGATTGTGGACGATGAAGAACTGCGAGCACTTATCAAGGCAAAGCCTAATATGTCGTCACGAGAATTAGCCAACAAACTCAACTGCAGTCATCCTACTATCCTGCGACATTTACAAGAGATGGGATATAGGAAAGTTTATTCGTCTTGGATACCGCACAATCTCAGCGAATCAAACAAAGCAACACGCATGTCCATCTGTCTTTTACTCCTGCATTGTCCGCAAAAAAAGGATTTTCTTCAAGAAATAGTTACTGGGGATGAAAGCTGGGTGTTGTATGTTAATCACACGCGCAAGCGTCAGTGGCTATCGAAAGGGGAAAAACCAGAACCGACCCCTAAACAGCCCCGTGAAATGAAGAAAGTTTTACTCTGTTGTTGGTGGGATTCTTAGGGCATGCTCTATTACGAATTTCTGCCAACCAACACCACAATACAGGCAGAGATTTATTCTGCATAACTGCAAAAGGTGGCTAAAATTATGAAACAGAAAAGGCGTAAACGTCTTCACGTTCGGCTTCTCCATGACAATGCTTGATCCCACGTCGCTATGATGACACAAGAAACTATTTCGCAGCTACGATGGGAAGTTCTACCACACCCACCGTATTCACCAGACTTAGCACCTACCGACTATCACCTGTTTCGAGCTTTGAAGAACTACTTACGGGATAAAAAATTTGATGATCTGTCAGATCTCAAAAATACATTGGACGACTTTCTTAATTCACGATCAAAAGAATTCTGATCTGCGGGCGTTCAAAGTCTACCAGAGCGTTGGGCAAGAGTTGTAGATGCGGAGGGAGCCTACAATACTGAATAATCGTTTATTGTTAAAATAAAATATTTTTCTTTTTTACTCGTGTTGTGTGTTGCAAGATTTTTGTACCAACCCAATATAAATCAACAATTCGTTGTGTGATAAAAGTCGAAGCGGTAGACCACGATAAACTTCAAAACGCGTGGACAAAATCATTAAAAGAAAGTGCGTCATAGATCCGCGAAAAACTGCAGCAATAATTTCGCGAGAATTACGCAGTGAAAATCTCGAGGAGCCATTCACTCTTTATTTATGTGCACCAATGATTTCAATGAGCAGTTGATTTCATGTGATTTCGTTTATGCTTTCTATAATTTAATCTGTACATGATTTCAAAGAATCGTTTCCGATTTTTAGTGATTTCGTTAAAAACCATATGATTCGAATCATGATTTTAAAATATCAGTTAGCGTAAAGAAATAGGAAAGAAGGCTAGGTCTACGATAAAAAAGATACATACAGTTTACAATAAATTCTTTATTTTTTTATACACAGCGTCATCAATTTTCAGATCGTCTTGAAACTGCGTCAGACATCTGACGCAGTTTCAAGACGATTCCAAAAGTGATCCGCCAACGAATGTTTTTCCGAAGCATCTTTTGCGAGATTTGTTGTCTCGTCTGTTGTTTTTTTTCTCTCTTCGTTCTCCTCCATTGATTCTGCGTGAAATCGAATAGAATCTCGATGCAGACCTCAGAAATTCCCTTTAATGCAAAGGTTTAATCAATTACAAAGTATTTATCGTTCGACGCATGTTCTATTTGGCATGCTTATTTTTTGCCAGCTCTTATACTTGTTACCAAGTGGCACTCCTATAGCAGGTATGCGAGCCCATATGTACATACCTAGTCATATCAATAATGTACCGTTTGTACTTACCAGCAAAAATCCAGAAACCGAGCGAAAAATGATGAGCGACTTCTCTTCACGAATTTATGCGTGGAACTGAATTTTCACCAACCACCCGTGCCACCACCACTCACTGTAGCCACTTGCTTATAGCACTGTTGGTGGAGTTCGCATTAAACTATAGAGATGTTTTTTTTTTACCATATCCACTGGTTCGCCCGAGATTCGCTTGTTGAGACACGTTCAACAAGCGGCAAAGCGTCGGACAAAGCGCTTGAACGAAAAAATATAACGGTCGGGAAACCATGCACAACATTGTAGCGAGAGTGGAGATCTCAATCGCGCTTGAGAACGTGTGCCTATTATGAATATTAATGGTAAAATAAAGAATTCATGAATGCACATGATTTCATGTGATTTCATGTGATTTCATATAATTTCAAGAAGATTTCAAACATTCTTCAGGATATTTTGAAATCGACGATGACGGATGATTTCGAGTGATTTCTTATGATTTCGCTCGTGATTTCATTTGAGGTGATTAGATGATTTCAGTAGTGAATGGCCCCTCGGAAAATCTTGATATATCAGTCGGAGTACGGTATCCCAACGTCTGAAGGCTGTGGGATTGATTGGGCGCGTCGGTGTAAAGAAACCACTCATTAGCACAAAGAATAAGAAGGCTAGATTGAATTTTGCCAAAAAAATATCAACATTGGATAGTATCGAATTGGCGGAAAGTTCTTTTTTTCGACGAATCCAAATTTCAATTGTTCGGAAGTGATGGTCGCAAGTACGTAAGACGTCCAGCAGGTACCGGATACGATGAACGATATTAATTTTAACTGTAAAACACGGTGGCGGAAATGTTAAAGTTTGGGGAGCATTTTCTGATAACGGTATTGGTCAGGTAATAGAAATCCAAGACAATATGGACGCTATAATGTATCGAAATATATTGCAAGACCATATATTCTTTGCAATATTCTTTGCTCCCATTTGCAAAGAAAAATATACCGAATGGGTGGATATTTCAATACGACAAGGATCCCAAACATGCTTCGCGTCTTGTGAAGAATTTCCTTGAAAGCCGAAAAGTGCGCCTTCTCGACTGGCCCTCGCAGTCACCGGATTTAAATCCGATTGAACATTTATAGCAAGAGCTCAAGGTTCGCGTTGTAACGAAGAATCACTCCAACACGACGGAATTATAGGATCATTTGCAATATGAGTGGGAAAATATGCCACAAGATCGCACCTCGCAATTAATTTCGTATATACCCCGACGATGTGTTGCTGTAGTCGCTGCTAAGGGCATGGCAATGAAGCATTGACTCTAGAAAGAAAACTAAACCATGTTTTGTTACTTTTATAATGTTTTGTTTTTTGTTTTCATACGAAATAGTATATGGCCCAATACTTTTGCACAATCATTAAATAAAACCTGTTGGATAATTAATTGTTGAAGAGTGATATTACTGTTGATACCACATTTTTTTTTAACATCAAGCATCTCGACGCCAATTATAAGTGTCATCACTCGTTTGTATTTCCCGTACCGTCGTATTTCAATGCAATATCCACGAAAAATAGGGTGGCCCGAAACTTTTGCACGCTACTGTACATATTTTTTTTTCGATGTACAAAATGACCGACTACTCGAAACTTCTCGAAACAGCTTTTTTCCAATTGGCGTGACAAATAACTTCAACAATTTTCACTTGATTTACTTCAAATTTAAAAGTTATGTTTCTAATTGCGTTTCGCAGAGAAGTATGTACGGAATTTCTGATTGATCGAAAACTTTTCATTTTATGAGCAGTATATGAGCAGTTACAACGAAATTTTGTCGCTGAAAATTCATTTCTTAAGTTCCAATACCTACATCTTTTGAATAAAACAATATTTTTTAAATTCCCGTACGTACTTCTCTAGGTATTCTAATGTAGATTGACGGGTATTTTTGTTTTTTGTTCTAGGTAAAAAATTGTGAATGCTAAATGTCACGCCACGGAGCGCCTAAATAAAAGATAACAAAATAAAATATTAGTTGTAATGTACCATGTATGTACCATGTTGTACATCGAAAAACAATATATATTGTCTAACAGCTTGATATTCATACTAAGTAGATATGTAATTAAATTTATGAGTGAATCACTTTTTCATGCGAAAAAAAATTGTTAAATTCGCACATGATTTTATACTCGTTAGTGTGGCCGAACGCCTTAATAATATCGATGTTCATTTGTGTCGACCGCAGATAGTTTTCCATTCGGGAGAAAGGGTACTACCGTTCCGTGGGCTTTTCATGGCGAATCAGACGGCCTCGCCGACCTATGAAGGTCTGTACTTCCTTACGATGATAATGGGCGGCTTGAGTGGAACAACGATAGCGGCTGCGACGAGTTTCAATTTCGTTTCGACGATGCACGGTGCCGCGAGATTCGCGTTGCTTCGAAGAAGATTAGAAGCTGTGAAGTGCGAGGATCCTGACAGCGGAGCGGTGGTGATCGATTGCATCGAGCGTCATCAAAGTGCCATTAAGTACAATCGACTTTCATCATCACTGAGATTCGACCAATTTTTTTATTCATCATAATTCACGATTATTTACGAAATTTCTTGTTGTCTCGATGTCTGTAGATACGCCGAGATTCTTGAAAGAACAATAAATGTTCTTGCCCTCGGGCAGTTTGTTGTCAGCACTGGATTGGTATGCTGCGCAGGTTTTCAATTGGCGTCGGTTGGTCTTCGATCTTCGAACCGCATAGCGCAAACGTTATTTTTAAGAATATTGACAAGTGCAAATAAACGTATTTTCTGGACTTGATTCTCTATATTTTTCGTTAGATGACCAAAGACAAATTGCGGATGATGAAATATGCGTCCTTTCTCAACGGCGCAATATTCGAGCTGTTTTTGTTCAGTTTCAGCGGCGACCAATTGATCGAAGAGGTCGGTTTACCTTATAAGATACTTTGGGGGCATAAACAAATTACGTAACGCCAAATTCCCCAATTTTTCACCCCCCCCCCCCAGGTACCAGGACCGTAACGCCTGCCTCCCCACCCCTAAACCGTTACGTAACGAGTGCTTTGTCGTCAATAATTGCTATTCTTTTATAGACATAACTAATTGTAAAATAATTGGGTTTATACTAATTTTATTAAGTATATATTCATCTAGTTTTATACCAGTTTTGATTGAAAAATCTTTAAAATTAACAAGGTGATTTGACGGGAAAAAAAATTCTTTTCACTCTCCCATCGATATCTTTATGAAAGGTTATCTGTATATAAAAAGTAAAAAATGTATCGATATTTATACAAATGTAGCTTTCGTTATGCGTAACCGTTTCTTTTTTTTTTTTTTTTTTTTACAAAATGTCGACAGTTTGGACATTTGTTGCTGTTTTCAAGGCCCTTTTTGCATTCGAGCAGTCTTTAAAAATAGTCGTTATCAACATTTAAAAAATCGGCTACGTACAACCTTAGTCACTGCGAGTACAAAAATGGAATAAAATTGAAGATCGGTTGATAAGTTTTTGAGTGTTCGCTGGGACAAGGTCGAAAAAAGTAGTTTCAATAAAAACGCGTTCAAAGTCCCCGTTCCGTTTTTCTTGATATAAAGGTATGTTTTTTCTAGAATATTGATACTTACATTAAGGGGTTATATACAGTGAGGAGGCCCGAAAAGATCGATTTTTCAAGAATTTTTCTTGAGAAGACTTTTAAATCTATTATCGAAAAAATTTGTACACATATTATGGTAACTTTTAACTGTGTTTTAAAATTTTTGTTTGGAAAAATAATTATTTTGAAAGCTGCTATAGCTGATCTCCTGGAGCATCTCTAAAAAGGCGTCTTGCGGTGAGCACGATATCTCTGGACTGGATCAACTAAAATGAAAAAAAAAAAAAACGAAAAATATGTCGTTAATATAATGGATTATCTTGTATTTGATCGAAGGTATAAGCAGAATTGTTATTGAAATTTCGTATGGAAAGCTGTCAACTTTCCGCGCTAAAATTGCGCACGAGTTTAAAATTAAAAATTGACCATGCAGAAATTTCGTTATTTTTGGCAGTTCTAAAATCGTGACGTAACGCAAACCTTGGGCTCCCCCTCTCCCCACGTATGTAGACCCGTAACGCCTAGGCGGACCCCCTCCATAATTCCAAATAGCGTTACGTAATTTGCGTACGCCCCCTTTTAGATAAACATGAGACTAAAAATCACCAATCAATTGCCATCGTAATTGTGGAAGCAGAGCGAGACTGTTAGCGATTCGGCTTACGCGTCCGACTGGATTGGTAGCTCTTTTTCCCAAAACCTTCAAATACTCATGCTCCGGGCGACCCGGCCGTCCAAGATTACCGCGGCTAAGTTCTACGATATGTCGCTCAAAAGCTTTTCCTCGGTGAGTTCATTCTTATCCACCAACGAAGTATAAGCTCATTCTAAATAGACATGCATCATACGTGATCGTTTCCTCCACCTATAAATTCCTCTACTTATAAATATGGGATCAAAATAGATATCCAATGCATCCGTCCAAAATAGATATCCAATAGATCCGTGCAAAAATTGGGCGCAAATTTAAGTTCACCTGCCGTTTCACTCGTGCTCATTTGGACTCAGACGAATTTTAAACGCCATGCTCATTTTGCCGAAAATAAAAAAAATTCAATAATTCTGTACAGCCATTTATTTTTATATTTTCCGAATTTCGATTGTGCAGATATATTAAGAAGTTTTATAGAGGATTTGTGATTTTAAAAAAACATCATAAACGACCGAAGGATTCATGAGGGCAGGCGGATGGAGTATCATCCCGGTGAAATTTACCTGACATGTCAAAATGGTGGCCAGAGATGAGTGTGTCAACGGAACATACCTATTAAATTTTTATTTTTCACGTAGCGTGTGTCATCAATAACGAAAGTGCAAAAAAACGTGCACGTAAAGAAAAATGTATGCTTCAAAGGGTTAAAGGCTTACGATCCAATATTGTTATGCGTGCAAAAGTCCTTTACAGAAATAATTTTATATATGACCGAATGAGAGATTTCAGCACACTTTTCCGATCTTTCTAACAAGGAACATCAGTTAGGTGTCCTTCCGATTTTGTTGAAACTCATAAATGTCATGAAGCATTGAAAACTACTAGACATGCATTTATTTAATCGGTGGGAAAACGATTTTAAGGGGGGAACCACCTCTCAAAGCAAGATGTGTTGAGGGGTGATTTTACAATTTCACCCACAAGCGATCCCCCGATCTGAATGAGACAAAAACCAAAATTCTTTGAATGTGAAGCGATGAAAAATCCACTATAGAAGTATTGAAACAAAATTTAATTGAGGGGTGACACGCCTTTCTTTGAGGGGTGGTTTCTCCCGTCAAAATCGTTTATCCGCCGATGATAAAAATACGCGTCTAAGAGTTTTCAACGCATTATCACATATACGAGTTTCAACAAAATGGAAGATGGACAAGGTGGGAGCCTGAATTAGAAGGTCCAATAAAGCGTTCTTTCGCGAATTTTTTTAGAAGGGAAAACAACACGTGATCCCAGTAAACATTGAGGTATCTTTGAAATGTATATAAAAAAATGTCAACATGAAACAATAAATGACTGCAGATTTATCAGCCTATTCCATGTGCGTCTTGCCACTTGCACTGCACTGCATTCATGACTGAAACAAAAAAACCAATAAAATTTTCAATTGTCATATATTTTTATTCTGGGTAAATTAACAAAAAGCTGAAAAAATTCTGAAATTCTAACTTTTCTCAGGTTTAAAAAAAAATGTGGTTAAAAAAACACTTTAACGTGCTATAAAAATTACTTAAAAACACTTTTTCAACGACTTTCTTAATTTCCTTAGAAGAGATTTTCATACCGAAGAAAATAAAATTTGGTTTGATTCAACCAGTCGTTTAGTTTTTTTTGCTATCACGCCCGCCAATTTGGAAAAATCGTGAAAATGAAAAAGGGAGAAAACGCGCTTCAAAGCTTTCAATAGGAGGAAGTATCAATATCAAATATCAATCGCGTCTCTGCTTTTGGCCTTGTATCTTCGAAAATATTAACAATTGGCCTCTGTAACTTCGTAAATACATTCTTGCATAGTTTATCTATCGATTTTAGCAATAATAAAACGATCTTTTGGAACTTCTAATTCAGGCTCCGGCCTTAAGTGATGTTCCTTGTAAGTTGTTAATAACTTGGGTATCACGTGCCGAAGGGAATTGACACCTTCCAGACCATTGATGGAAACTCTTTGCGACGTTGCTTGTTTGCTTCTTTCCCTTTCCTTTTCATGCACCCACTTCATAAAAACTTTTAGTACTTATTAGATTATTCCCAGCTATTCCCGAATTCACGTTTCCCCTCGCGTCGCTTTTTTTTACTCATCCATTTCTTTTGGGGAATTCCTTTGATCTTGAGTTTTCAGATTTCGTCGTCTCCTCTTAGCTTTTCGTGATTTTATCATGGATTTCTTGGTCCGCATTGACAGGCTCCGAGGGTCCTCCACATCCTCGAACACTGACCTCGCCTCTGTTTCAGGTGTTGAGCACCTCGTTCTCGTACTTCACCGTACTGCAGACGATGAACGAAGAGCCATGATTGCTGAAAAGCGCGGTAGGGAAAGGCTGTACTTTCGTTGCATGTGTAACGAAGAGTTGAAGTGCAATTTTCAGACCTGTGTACCTTCTAGCGACCGCTAGCAATTTAGGATACTTTGCGATGCGAGTACTATGCCAATTTGTAGTTCACGACGATCAACGCTGACGGCGGAGACTGTAACATTTGTTTCTCTCTTTGTTGGAATTCACCCTTTATCCTTGACACCAGTATTGTTACATTCGTAAGACATTGTGAACATATCGAAAAGTTTTATCGCACATGGACTGAAATGCAGCCCGTTGGAAGGAAGAGTTCGTTTGATGCACATTCAACTCCAAGAGCATACGCCTCTTCGTTCGAGTGTTTCGTTGATGAAGTAAGTTGGAAAGCCCCTTCGAAAGATCGACGGTATCTTCCGGTTGAAGTAGCACCAGCGTCCTCGATACCATTTATTTTTCACGCTGACTGCGTCGGACTGGGAAAAAGTGAATGGGATCGACTTTATTGACGTGGCCATTAGCGATAAATGTATCGAACGTTGATTGAGATATAGATCAAGTAATTGAAAAGCTCGGAGGATGAGGGAACGTAATGACATTTTTGTCATTACGTTCATCATTGTCCATTGGCGATTTGACGGTTTGGCAAAAATGGATATTTCATGGCAATTTTGGCGATTTGATTCACGCTCGATTGACGAAAAATGATTTGGAAATTTATTCTTGCAGACGGCTGCTATGTATCGTATGTATAGTGGAGTGGCCCAAATTTGGGCTCTATTTTTTTTCCTTTTCTCACTATCGAATTATCTTTTTTAAAGAGAAAAAAAAATTGTCGCGAAATCTGCGAGCGGTCAAAAAATATTTAGAGGTCGCTCAAGCCTCCCAAAATTTCACATTTTCATTAAAAAATCGATTTTTTTTCGTTTACTTCTCATCCATGAATTTTACGCTTTATAATTGTTTAATTAACCTCGCGAAAACTCCAGCCGGCCAATGAACATTTAGTGGTCGCTCAAGAGCCTCGAAATTCCCAATTTTGGCCATTTTTTTTATCTATCTCGCTCATAAATTTGACGCTTTGTAAAATTTTCAACATAATTAATCGTTCTTCGTTAGAAACATTTTTCAAAGTTACCTCACACTACTAACCTAAGAACTATAATCTTTGTTCTCATAAAATAATTCTTTAAAGCTCTTGTCCGTAAACAAAATTATAGGTCCCCTGTTTTATCGGGTTAGAAGTGTGAGGTAAATTAAAAAAATCTGTTTCTAAGGACAAAAAGGATTAATTGTTTTGAAAATTGTACAAAGTGTTAAGTTTATGAGTGAGAAGAGAAAAAATACTCGCGACAATTGGAAATTTCGAAGCTCTTGAGCGACCACTAAATATGAATTGGCCGGCCAAAACTTTCGCGAGCTCAATTTAAAATTTATAAAGCGTAAAATTCGTAGGTGAGAAGTGAACGAAAAAAAAATCGTTTTTTTTTAATGAAAATTTGGTTTTTTGGGAGGCTCGAGCGACCTCTAAATATTTTTAGCGACAATTTTTTTTTCTTTGAAGAAGATGATTGGATGGTGAGAAAAAGGAAAAAAGATAGCGCTCAAATTTGGGCCACTCATGTATAATACAAAAAATGATTTGCGGTTTCGGAGAGCGAACAATCAATTTTTAAAATTATAAAGCGTAAAATTCATAGGTGAGAAGTGAACGAAAAAAAAATCGTTTTTTTTCTAATGAAAATTTGCATTTTTGGGAGGCTTGAGCGACCTCTAAATATTTTTAGCGACAATTTTTTTTTTCTTTGAAGAAGATGATTCCATGGTGAGAAAAAGAAAAAAAGATAGCGCTCAAATTTGGGCCACCCATGTATAATACAAAAAATGATTTGCGGTTTCGGAGAGCGAACAATCAATCGAAACTCGCGCGTACGGCAGTGCAGCTTGCACTTGAGTTTACGTGTGCAAATGTTTTTTGTTATCCTCAAACTGGATTTATCGAAAGACTTATCCGAGTATGTAGGATTTAAGCGTTTGGATAAGTGCTTCCAAGAGTCTCCGTTGAGACCTCTAGTTTGAGTTTGGACAGTAAGTGGACAACTACATTCTGCGGAACTACATCCAGGGTGATGGAATTTCATTTTTTTTTCTCTTAATATCGATCAATTTTTTTTTTTTGACAGTTCGTTTTTTTTTTCAATATTTTTAAGTTCGTTAGGTCGATGGACAAATCGAAGAATTCGATGTAAAAAGAACCCAAACATACTTGATAAAAAACGCAGACTTCCGACCTTCTTGAGTTGAGGATCAATATGGAAAAAGCAAAAGGTCGAGAACTTGTCTCCTAAAACGAATTGGAATTTGACGAAAAACAGTGCAACGGATCAACATGAATCCGAAGGATCGGTAGAACAATCGTAGTCATGTTTTTTAACCCTTTGCGGTCACACGTTCCGGCTATAACACGCTGGTCACAGGGGGTCGCAATGACCCCAGTCATGTTTAAACGGTTGCCCCGTTGACCGTATCGTTCCGACTGACTCATAAAAATTCAGGATCTTAGTTTGTACATTCCAGAATGTGGCATTCTCAGTATTATATTTTAATCCCATTTTAAAATGGCAGAAAAAAATCATCACGGGGTCAATGGCTACAAAAGCCCTTTTTTACTACAAAATAATTGTAACCCTTGTAATTTTAATTTTTTTTTTCATAAAATTTGTTGGTAATACTCTTGAGATATGACAGTTTAAGGAAAATAATGGCTCCGGAGTGGGCGTGTCAAAAAAAGGTATGTATTCTTATATCTGAGGAAGTTCAATTTCGGAGTGGAATAAAGAAGGATAATCATGAAAAATGAGCGATTTAATATAAAAACCACTTATAGTAATTTTGGCTTAAGGCGGGAGCCTGAATTAGAAGACCAAAAAACCGTTTTTTCGGGAATTTTTTTAGAAAGGAAAAAAAAACAAGTGAGCCCAGTAAACATTGAGGTATCTTTTTATATATATTTGGAATGTAGAAAAAAATGTCAACATTAAACAATAAATGACTGCAGATTTATCAGCCTATTCCACGTGCGTCTTGCCGCTGCAGTCCCCAATCGGCGGAAAATATTCAGCTCGTAATTCTTGACTGAAACAAAAAAAAACAATAAAATTCTCAACTTTCTTGTATTCTTCGTCTGGGTAAACTAAGAAAGAGTAAAAAAATCGTGAAATTATAACTTTTCTCAGGTATGAAAAAAAATGTGTTAAAAAAAAACACTTTAACGTGCTAAAAAAATTATTTGAAAAGACTTCTTCAACGACTTTTTCAATTCACTCAAAAGAGATTTTCATCCTGAAGAAAATAAACTTTGGTTTGATTCAATAGGTCGTTCAGTTTTTTTTTGCTATCACGCCGGCCAATTTGGAAACATCGTGAAAATGAAAACTGTAGAAAACGCGCTTCAAAGTTTTCAATAGTCGGATATCAATATCAAATATCAATCGGTCCTCTGCTTTTGGCCTTGTATTTTCGAAAATATTTACAATTAGCCTCGGTAACTTTGTAAATATATTCTTGGATAGTTTATCCATCGATTTAAGCATTTAAAAAAACGATTCCTCGGACCTTCCAATACACGCTCCGGCGTTAAAGTTGCACTTGGGGTCATTTTGACCCCAGGTGACCGTGTAGGGTTTAAACACGCCTATATTGTTTCAAGGCTGTCTTGTTTTCCCATTACACAGACATATGGATTTCCATTTGAAAGTTGTCTCGAATTTCCGGCGAAGCTAGCACAGGCACAGCCAAGAGATGCACGACTCAGCTGTTCTTAGGGTGGGGTAAGCCATGAAACGACTTCGGCCATTCGGAGACGACTCGAGGGTATTTTCATCGCACGAACAGTACAACACGTGCACTCTCGCCAAGCAAACGGACACGCGTCTCCGCACTTCTCATCTCTTTCTCCCTATCGCTTCGCAATTCGATTGCCTACCAATCGTGCAAACCGATCAATTTCTCCGAGTGAAGGCGAAGAGAAATTAAATTAGAGCCAAATTTGATCGAGCTTGTTGTCTCTCGGAGCAGCGATCGTTTCTTCGCCTCGTCTTGATCTCCGGCCCGCGGAAGCTTTTCGCGCACACCCCAACATCGTCACAGTGATCGGTTTTTCAGGTTTTTCCATCCGAAAGACTCTCCGAGTGTTGTTCAAGGTGTGATCGAGATACGAGAGCCATGCGACTGAACAGGTGACGCGACCGAGGTCGTCGGTTGATGGCGATCAGAAATGGCGAATATCAAAGTGGCCATCAGAGTGAGGCCGATCTCCGAACGGTACGTACAAATGACGTGCTCCCTTTTTGACACATCGTCGACCGAAAAATGCCGTGCGTCAAATGATTCAATCGGACCGTCGCAAAGGTCATCAGTGCGGCGTTGCTATGGAACGGGAAAGAAAACTGTTTGAAACGGCGATTTCCTTGAAGCATGGCGACAAGGAGTGCGCGTAAAACTCAAGCATCAACGCGCGTGTGCCTGGAAATTCGATGGAGCTTGGCACGTCACGCGCAAGGTCAAGGTTTATGGAATATTCAATATCGAAAATTAGGACAAGTTTTGTTTTCTTCACATGTACATTTGTTCATCACGGAGCGATTTAAATTAAACGCTGATGGAATCTCGTTGAGGTAGTACTAGCGAATTGACTAGTCAACAGAAAACCTCCAAATTATCGATACTGAAAAAAGCAAAATATAATGTATTTGGGTATAATAATAAACATGATACGGAAAATAATTATTTGAGAAGTGCATGTGATAACTGTTCGTATTATAGTTTGGTAAGTGAAGTAAGATCGCAATCAGATTTGACTTGAGTTGTCACAGGCCGCCATTTCATAATTCTGACAATATCCGTGGCAACGCTGTATTCAGGTGCTTTCGATACATATCAAGCATGTGTTTGTTTACCGTATGTGCAATCGTGTGTTGTAGTGTAAGTGTAATGTGCATATTGTAACAAGAGAGATCGCAGACGTGGCTAGCGAACGCAAAAATGAGTCGATTGAATCGATGATATCTGCTCGAAATGTCCCGTAACCTATATTTTTTACGGAACATAGGTGACCGCGTCAGTTTTCTTCTTATTCGTCGCTTTTCGCATAGCTCTGATCTAATTGGGAACTATTATTACTTCCGTTCCAAAGTTCGATCCTCACGGATTCCCTATATGGTGCGGGTTAAATGCATTGATTTCGTGAATTAATTACTATTGTATTTAGCCGGTAAGGTCGCAGAGTTTTCGCAGACGTCATTTTTTACGTCTCTGCTATAGCATACAAAATAATCAATTTGTTTTCTAATGAGGAGGTGCGTGCACGTACTACCTTAACGTTGGGCCGAATATATTGTACACGAGGGCTCATCATGTTATCATTCGTTGACGTTTAGTACTCTCGAGAAGTTAAGCGTCGAACTTTAGGCTGCAGCCCTGGTGAGAAAAGCGCTTAGTCGATTATTTTTAGTGCTTTCTTTTTCCTCTCTCCAACTTCTCGAAAACAAATCATGGTCCGTTTTCGTCGCTCTTCCTGAATGGAGTCCGGGTGCCGAAGCGGGCCAAACAGGCCCGGTGCAGCCTCTCGTATTCGGGCGCTTTAGCTATCGGCTCTCTATATTTAGAAGGATCCGAGCAGAATGAAGACGAAAAGCGACCTGAACGAAAGCACGCGGGAGAGAGCTTGGATAGCCGGCTAGATCTCGCAGAAGATTATGGTCATATTTTACGCCCAGTTTTTGTTTGTTTGTTTGAAATTCAACTTCTTTGACGATTTTTTATTGCGGTTTTTAACGGGTTGGAATGGCCTAATTGTAACAACCGAGAACAGCTCATTTTTGTGTGTGTTTTTAAAAGACAATCAAGAAGTTTTTAAAAGAAAGTTAGGTATTTGAAGAAGTATCATTAGAACAGCCTGTCATTTTTTTGCGTCAAAATATTCAATTGTGATTGATTTACAGTCCGGGAAGTACCTCTCATAAACGTCTTTTGCGGTGAGCAATGCCCTTCTGAACCAGGTTATCTAATATAAAAAAATGAAACAAATTTCTTTAGTAGGGAAAGTATCAACTGTGGCGGAAGCACACGTCTCGAATGTGAAAATAATATCGTTGTTTTTTTGACAAAACGACGTAATTTTTGGTAAAGTTTAACATCGTTTCAGTTTACTAACACAATGTAAAACACATGAAAGTACTAATTAAACAATGGTAAACGTAATAAAAGTATTAATTATTAATATAATAAGAACGGTTTGTTAGAAATTTTCCATATTATGGCGGGATTTTTTGTTAATTCGTTAACCGTCTAATGGGGCAAGATGAATGCAAGCTATCGCAAAGCCGCAATATCTTACAACGTACCAATATTTACGTTAGAAAAGGGTGCAATGAAACTACCCGTGCAGAAATTTTGGCAGGGATACAGCTGGATTCTGACTTGTATCCCGGGCTCCCAGTCGGGATCTAGTCCGATATCGGATCAGATTCGAAGACTAAATGTAAGATCCGTAAACTGGATTCTATTAGGGATCCAAAACCGGATCCTTTAATGACTCTAAATAGATTCCTCATGGAATCATTGAGGAATCTGGGAAGGATCACGGGTGAATACAGGCTGAAATACAATGTCAAAAATGGAATTATGACACGTTAAATTTATTATAAAAATAAATAATATTTATAAAGTTTTGGTGCATTAAACTATCAATAAAAAAAATTTCTCCAAAGATTCAAATGGCAGATCGCGCTCATCGTGAGATTTTGATGTGAATTAATAAAAATTCACATCAAAATCTGTGAATGCAAATGTATTGACAAGAAATTATAAATACAAAAAAATTCAAAAAATGAGTTGTGAATTTTTTCGTATTTAAGACAAATTAAAATCGAATTCAAAATGATTAGATTAAAATTTGCGCCAAAAGTGAGTTCGTACGTATTTTGAGAGAAAACATTGCCTCGAGGCAAAGAAATTTTTGCACATAACTTTTTGTGCGAACATTTCTTTGCCTCACCACAATGTTTTCTCTCAAAATACGTTTACACTTGTGGTGTAAATTTTAATATAACTGTCGTGAATTCGATTTTTATTTTCTTCAACTTGAGGAAATTCACAACTCATTTTGTGATTTTTTTTCATTTTTATAATGTAATATTTGAAACTCACAACTATTTTTGCAAAAATTTATTTGCCTCGACGAAATGTTTTCTCTCGAAATACGTAAGAACTCACGGTTGGTGTAAATTTTAATCTAATCATTGTGAATTTGATTTTAATTTGTCTTAAATACATGTTTATACCCACCGACATGTCGATAAACAGAGACTTATTCCCCAAAACCGGTATTCCGGTTAGAATCCAACTTGCATCAGTATCGGAATATGTACGACGACGATGGCATAATTTTGAAAATTTTGGCATCACGTGTATTTTCGGTATTACTATGTAATTCCTATCTATAGATAGGAATTTTATAGATAGGAATCTATAGACAGAAATTCCTATCTATAGATAGGAATTCCATAGTAATACAGAAAATACACGTGACGCCAAAATTTTTAAAATGGTGCCATCGTCGTCGTACATATGTCGATACTGATGCAAGTTGGATTCTAACCGGGATCCGGTTTTGGGGAATCCATGACAAATCCTGATCGGGATTTGATCGGACATAGGGTATCCCGGTTAAAATTTCTGCACGGGTAGTAAAGCATTTGGTTCCTCTGCAATCGGTGTTTCTACCAGGGGAAGAAAAATAACTTACAAATGATTAAAATGATATGGAAGCAAGATTATTCGGAATAATCCTACAGAACTTAGACAATGGGCTTATCACATTGCTGGCATTGAGAATGAAACCACTTTTATATGCGAAAAATGCCAATAATTCGTGTCCCATAATTCTCCCAGCGCTGTTTTATCTTACTCCGCATACGGGGTAAGATGGGAAAAATAAAAGGTTCAATTAAAAATATATATTGTATGGTACAAATAAAAATAACTGATTTTTTGCTTCCAAAATTATTCAATAAATGTTGATTAGTTTAAAAAATGATTAAAGATGACTGACTCATATATGTTTTATTTGAACACGACCTTAGCGTTCTCATCTTGCCCCTACTTTCCCTATATTAGTTTATCCTATGATTAATCGAAGGAATTTCCGAAATATCAAAGGTAAAAAAAATAGCGCGTGTTCAAAGTGAGTCTTGATTTTTGCAAAAAATTGGAATTTTTCCTTCATCAAATCGAAAGTATACAACGGAAATAAAATCCTTCGATCAAATACTATATATTTACATCTAGAAATAGCCCAAAAAAATTCAACAAGATCGATGCAGTATTTTTTTGAGATATTTTGCTCACCGACTTTGAACACGTACTTTCGAGAAAAAAGCGTTCAAAGTTTCGAACGACTCCCCGAGCGTTCTGGTGGGCGTCAACATAACAGCCTATAAATCTGTCATTTTTAGCCGACCTTGAAATTTTCAGGGAACATTTATAAGATGATGTACTGTCAAGATAGATTGGTTTTAAAAAACGTGATTTTTGAACTTTTACAACTAGGCATAACCCCTTAAATCAATTCATGGCTAAATGGACGTCGGTGTCTTTGGGTCGGAATAGGGTATTTTACTCTGTATAAGAAAAATACTAAGAATGTATAAATAAGGTCGTTTTCGTAATAAGCAATCGAATAATGTTGGTTTTTATTTATAAAAACGCAAAATTCATTTTATAATTCATTTAAAAATAAACTTTTCCTATCTGTTCAACGAACATGCGAAACGGTAGCTGCTATAAGGCCTTAGGGCACAGTAACGGGTGTAAAATTATGTGCGAATTAAAAAAAAAAATTCGTATGGAAAAGTGATTCACTCATAAAATTAACTACACATATATTTAGTATGAATATCAAGCTATTAGATTTTTTTTTTTCGATGCACAAAATGGCCGAGTACTCGAAACTTCTCGAAACAGCTTTTTTCCAATTGGCGTGACAAATAACTTCAACAATTTTCACTCGATTTACTTCAAATTCAAAAGTTATGTTCCTAATTGCATTTCGCAGACAAGTACGTACGGAATTACTGATTAATCGAAAACTTTTCATTTTATGAGCAGTTTGTGAGCAGTTATAACGAAATTTTTCACTGAAAATTTATTTTTTAAGTTCAAATACCTACAACTTTTGAATAATAGAATATTTCCGTACGTACTTTTCTAGGTATTCTAACGTAGATTGACGAGAATTTTCTGTTTTTGTTCTAGGTAAACAATTGTGGATGCTAAATGTCACGCCGCGGAGCTTCTAAAAAAAAGATAAAAGAAAATATTAGTAGTCGGCCATTCCTTACATCGAAAAAAATATATCTTTTCTAACAGCTTGATATTTATACTAAATAGATGTGTAATTCATTTTATGAGTGAATCACTTTTTCATACGAAAAAAAATGTAAAATTCGCACATGATTTTATACCCGTTACTGTGGTCTAAGGCCATAATGGATTCCGACGTGACGTCATTGACATAGTAAACAAAGAAAGCGGTAGACGTATTGCTCTCTAACCTGTGAAAGAAAGCGTTAACAACTATATATTCTCGTTTATCATAGATAATTGCGAATTTTCAAATAGTTATCTGTACTTCAAAAAAGAACAAATGATTTTTTTTTGGACTATGACTTTGGATCTCTTCTCACAAGTTTTAACCAAGTCTTGCTCATATTTATATCAATTGGCATTTTGATTCACAACTTTCCCGGCGTTTTTACACTAGTATTCTTACATTTAGGAACAACACATCAATAATAGGGATTGTAACTCACTTTTAACAAAAAAATTACGTATTCACAATTGGCGCAGCGTCGATTCACTATGCAAGTGACGTCACAATCCAAAGCAGCATGGTGTCTAGCGTTTTCGCGCGGAATTTTAATATAAAAAATTTTAATGCATTTTTATGGCACTTGTCGATTTCATAAAATAGAAATAAAAATCCTAGTAGTTCATTACCACCAAAGGATCAAATTGAGACACCTTTGAAATAAGGGTGTAATAATCTATGTGGCGTTGAATCTTCGTCCACTCCAATTGCTTGATTACTAGAATTATTCTATGCACGGCTCGTTTAAATTGATCTGATAATGTGAACTACGTCGTTCAAAGTCTGTTTGACCAGCTTGTACCATCAGATGCGCATATTCGTATCGAATCTTTCCAGTTCGAAAATTATCAAAAAACATCGTGCATTAAACGCACGTGAGATTAAAGTGCACGAAACAGAATAAACAAATTGTCCGCAACGTTCAGTATATCCAGAGTGGACGAAACACCAAGAGTGCCAGGAGAGGCAGGAAGAGCTGGCAAGCCTGTTGAAGGTTTAACGACTCCGGAGGGAACAACGAGACCAAAAGGAATACGTCTTACATCCGTTTGAGAATAAACACCGCATGTACGCGTGAACATTATCAGTCAGGAGATCCATCGAGATGTTTATGTTATAAGAAGTCTCGCGATAAATCTTGGCGATTTTTCTTCTCTGGTTGTGTTGCATTTTTGGGCAGAAATTGAAAGGTTCTTTGTGAAATATGCAAGGAATTATGTCGAAGACGAGTTTTTCAAATTTCATTTTTATTTAAGTGATGCTGTACATCGTCTTTTTGTCCTTGTTCCTACCCCTCTGTTGTTACGTAGGAGTCCAACTTTGGGTTTTAGCTCACTTGTCTGTTTGGGTTTATTCAGGGTCAAATTTAAGGGGTATAGTTAGGAGGCCCAAAAAGATCGATTTTTCAAAAAAAATTCTTGAGAAGACCTTTAAATCTATTAACGTAAAAATTTGTACACATATTATGATAACTTTTAACTGTATTTTAACATTTTTTATTCGTAAAAATAATCATTTTGAAAGCTGCTATAGCTGATCTTCGGGAGCACCTCTAAAAAAAGGCGTCCTGCGGTGGGCACGATGTCTCTGGACTAGATCATCTAAAATGAAAAAAACCAAGAACATTTCGTTAATTTAATGGATTATTTTGTAATTGATCGAAGGGATAAGCAAAATAATGATTTTTGACAAAAAATTAGGTCTTGAATTGTTTATAAAATGGAAAATATTTATCGGTGAGAAAAAACCTCTGATTAATTACTAAAAAATATACTTGAAAAGATTATGAGAATGATCGGTTCAGCCATTTCCGAGATATCTTGCTCACCGACTTTAAAAACACAGTTTTGAGAAAAACGCGTTTAAAGTTTCAAAAGCACTTTAGAATCCTCCGACACGTCATTACTAATGTGCGTGTAATTTCGAGAACATTCGCCGGATTGACAAGAAATTTTCTGTATGTATACTTAAATATATGTACATTACGAAAAGAATTTTTTTTTAAATCGATTTTTCGAAAATTTTCACTGTACATAACCCCTTAAAGCGTTGTGCTATTGCGAAATTTTCAAAAACCTCGTTCGTCGCTTGAGGCAACTCAAATTGGAGGGGACGGTCCAACATATAGTGCGAGAATCGTAGATTGAAGGTAAACTTATCATCACAACGATAGAACTGCTAGTAAAACGTAAGCGCGTTTTTCGCGAAACTATGTATGTTTGTCAAAATGGTGTACACGATTTGTCGATATCTGATGATCGGGTTGACTTGAAATTTGGCACTGTGGATTGTCGCTACCATGTTCAATTTTGAAATAAAAATCAATATATTTCTTCAAGCAATAGAGCAAAAAAAAACTTAAAAAATTGGATCGTGAACTTTTATTGGTCTTTTTATCTTGCAAATTATAATTTACAATATTTAAAAATAAATGAGAAGAATAAATAGTCGTGATCAAGGTTATATTGAAATTGAGGTTACTTTGATACCTCCCCTTTGCCTTAATGAGAATTGGAAGTAATCGCGTAACGGAGCATTTTTCCTAAAGAAGGGATGGAACTTCCTAAAGAAGGGATGGAAAATTACAACGATTTTTATTGTTTTGGGGTTACTTCGAACGACTTTGATCCCGTAATATTTTGTATGCGTTTTAAGGTGCTCCGCAAGATCATTGAAAAAATGTAACATTGCATTTAAAAAAAGTGTAAAAGACCTTCACTGTGCGTCAGCGCCTCCACCGAAATAAAAAAATGGTCGCATTTGATGACTCCCTTCGCACCGTACAATTTTTGTATGGAACATTTTTTTGTGACATCGATAATTACCGAGTTATTTCGGGTGGCAGAAATAAAAGGGACACCCTGTATATAATATAATATAATATTATATATGTGTGTGTGTGTGTGTGTGTGTGTGTGTGTGTGTGTGTGTGTGTGTGTGTGTGTGTGTGTGTGTGTGTGTGTGTACACATTATATATATATATATATATATATATATATATATATATATATATATATATATATATATATATATATATATAAATATAAAAAATCTGCTGCATCTCTAGATACATTTTCTACTGATGAACGCGCCGAACGCTTGCAGCGGTGCGAGATCGCCAGCTCCAGTCTGCTCCAGTCGCTTCGTGGCGCTAGCGTTGCTAGACGTTGCTCAATTTAAATCGTTATATCTCTGTAACTAGACGGTGAAAATTCATGATATTTTTAATCCACTTCGTCATATGTTCCTCTGTAATTGAGAATTTTTTAAGGAAAATCTGTAGAAAAGTTTCGACGTTATTGCATGAAATGTGAAATTTTCCACCGTTCCTCATAAGAACACGCCAATTGGCGACCAAAGCAATCTTTGGTTGCTTATATCTCGAATGCAGAACGGTGAAACCTTTCGAAATTTTGCAGGTAATCATTTAATAGTGTCTTGAATGTGGTGTAAAAAACTATAGAGAAACGCCTTAACGAGACTACTGCCTTAAGTGGCGCTTAATAAAAATAAGTCACAATCGATTATACCCAACGATAAACAAGAATAAAAAATTTCGCGCAACTTAAGTAGATTTAGATATTTTAACATTTTTTCCGAAAAGTTGCGGCTATGAAAATTGTTCTGCTAGTCACATTTTTCTACGTTTTATCATTAATATTTGAAATTTTGAAAATTCATTTTTTCCTCAAAAAACAATTCGTATTTTAAAAAGATGGGTTCTCCCCGACATAACACCATTATTTATGTTTTTTTATAGTTAAAAATAGCAAACAATCATTTTTAGCGCCATATTTAGGAAAAGTCACTAAACTATATAATTACCATACTTTCTTTAACCTTTTGAGGACGAGAAAATTTCCATTAAATTCAACTTTTTTTTACATCAAAGATATCAATGAAATCGATGAATTTCTCAATTGGAGTCCCAAGCCTAACTGCTGGTCGATATATTGACCAGCATCGTCCGTAACGAAAAGTCCAATTCTAAAAATGTATTTAAAAAAGTTTGAAAGTGTATTCCTATGTAATTTGGTGCGCTAAATACGGGAAAAACAATTTAAAAAATCATGGTGGCATCCTTGACCTTGAAAATCGCAATTTCAAGGTTAAATTTTTTTCTCTGCTGGTTTGGCCTCAGAATTTATATACTCACATTGTGGATGCACTAGGTACAACAAAATAGGCATATGTGTTGTAAATGTCATCCTGAAGAATATTTCAAGGACGCCAGTTATTATAGGTAAGTACGCCAACTTTTAGGCCGATAAAAATGACCTTGAAATAGAAATTTTCAAGGTAAAAAAAACATCCAGACATTTTCACAATATTTTGGCCATCACAATATTTTGGCCCTTGTTTTTATTGTCGCTACGGAAACTTTAGAATTTTTTACACGCGTGAGCAGTCCATATCAGGCATCCAGAGTTATTTAGGGTTGTTATTTTAGCGTGTCATCTCCATAAGGCGCCCTATAAATGAGACGATTTTTCAGTCGTAATTTTTTGGTAAAAGTTTGGTAACTTGTCTTGAAATTTTATCAGTATACTCGAACGTATTTTTACTTGATTATAAACGAAAATCAGTAAAATTGTTAAATATACGGGTCGTGAAGAGAATACCTTACCTTCATAACCAAGTCTCTGTGCAGCGTGTTTTAAAGAATTCAGGAAGTTTCTAGTTTAAGTGTCGCGCACTTGTGGCCCCTTTTCTTGCACGTTAGGTGCGTATACAACTATGTGCGATGCTGAGAGAAATATGCAAAATCCGGTTAAACATTAAGTCTCGAAACACCTGCTTGATGGTGGGAAGTGCTCGTTGGAGTTCGTACGAGAAACGATCCCATGTACATCTTGCGAAAATATACACTCGTGTTATTCTGGATTTACGATTTACAAGGGTTTGCGCGCAGTGCATGGCCGGAAACGCAAATGTGTTGCGCGAGACGCGAGAGTGGCTTGCATTTGTTTGTGGCTCGTATATTAGCTACGATTCGGAGTAATATGGGCCGCAGGATACGAAGGAACGGATTAACCAAGTTGCATTTTCCACGAGACCCCTTAAGGCCCATCTTATTGGTTGGAAATTCGCTTGCAACGGTTAGGACTCGTTACATCGTTGATACTTGTTATATCAGAGGAAGACGAGACGACGATCAAGTCGCCGCGCGCTTATAAAGCTTGGAGCTTAATTAAGGGGTAAGGCCACTGTAGAAAATTAAAAAAATCGATTTTTTTTCTTAAAAGATGCCTTAATATTTAAAAAATGACATACTCAAAGGATTAAGGTGGGAAAAATGTCTAAATACTGCTGTTTTATATTTTGGCGCAGCTCCTCTCAGTCTGATGCAATCCATACCGAAAACTTTTAACGCGGTTTTCTTGAAACTACATTTTTCAAGTCGGCCGGACTCGAATAAATCTTGACCGATTAAATTGAAATTTTAACTGTATATTCACGATTACATTCTGTATAGAAGTACGTAGGATTTTCTCGATATATTACATCGTTTTTTTTTTATAAACAATTTTCGGACGACACTTGTTAGAGAATTTTGAACTTTTATTTAAAAAACGCGATGTTTTTGCAAAAATTGATATATCAAAAAAATCCTACGTACTTCTGTAGCTATTTACATGTATAATGGAAAAAAAATTCATTCACTGTAAATTAAAAATTGCAGGTGCCGTTGGTCCGGTCGCGCGCCTATGAAAAAAAGGCTTCGTCGAAGAACAGCTGTGCAGCCGCCATTTTGTTTTATATTATTTTGAAAAAAATAGTTTATACAGTTTATGATATGTACAATAAAGGACCTTTTTCAGAATTTTGGTTTACTCCATTGTCTCGCTAAAAAAAATCCGAAAATATACTTTTTTTTTTCCCCGCTCTAGTGGCCTTATCCCTTAAGGGGCTATTCTATTGTGACGGCTAAACAATTGAGCTAGTTTTAAACCCTTTATTTTCGAAAACTTTTGCATGTCTCGGTACGAACTTTTATTTCGTTCAAAGGTACACTCTTACAGAATAGAAAACAATTTTTTTTGTTGCATATAAATGTATATTTATTTAACAATTTATAATCGTGTAAAGGCATGATAAAAGTATGTTGCTGTCGTTGATGATTTGCACTATCCAGGTAATAGGAAACGAAAAATTCAAAAAGATTCTCAATCTGTACGAGTGTCGCTATCGCCCGAACTAGAATTGTTATTTTATATCGCAAAATGACCATATGGCGTCGTTTTTTGCAGCAGGGTTCGAAAAACACGTTTTTTTGTCACAATTCAGGCAAAAGTGTAAGTTAAAATCGATACTTTCAAATCATTCTAGCTCGGGCGATAGCCATACATATGCTGAATAAGCAGTAACATTTTAGCCCGATTGGTTAAGCCGTCTTTCCGAAATCGCCAGGTGATAAAAAGTCGTTTCGAGAAAAACACGTTAAAAGTTTACTATACTACTATACTATTTACTATACTATACATTTCTAACCGGTAGAGCGTCCTTTTACTCACAGTGTAAAGAGAGACTACTACTATACAGTAAATGTATAGAAGTATACGTGTATCAAGAGACGCGGCAGCGTCTTGACGCCAAGTAATAAAATAAAAAAATTTGACGCCACTGATCGATGCCACCGATATCGACGCCACTGATATGCGTACACTTGAGTATACAGTCAAAACAGCTGTTCCCAACAGTTACCAGGGGCGCGCAGCGGGTAGTCGTACTAGAGCGCGCGCACTGAGCGCTTCTACTTTAAAGCGTTGTACTTAGTCGACAAAGTGAAAATTGACTTTACCATAAATTGGATATCAATTCTATGATGGAATAGAGTTGAAAAATGCAAAAAATTCGATTTTTTCATCCCGTCACAGTAGAACAGCCCGTCAACGAGAAGTAGATGTACCACGTGACATATGAGTGCAAGAGAGATATCTGAAATTTTCGAACAGACACTTCCAATAGATTAATCATATTCAAGGCAAAAGAAAATCACCAAGATCTGCGCTAGTGAATACTACAGAGTCTGTTGCTTCGTTGTTTCTGAAAAACTTAAACAGAAAAATCTGTTCCTAAATTTGTGAGGTTATGTTGACGTTGGCATTGTTCTTGAGCCGAAATAACACATGACTTTGCCGGTTAAGGTGGTGCATCCCCCGCTACGAAATTTCGACGCGGTCACGATGGTATGCCAGAATTCATAGATGTTGGCTACAAGTCACCGCAAACTATCGTCAGATGTCGCAGTAACCGTCTGCTACTGATTACAGCTAGAGCAGAGGCCCAATAGGCGACGGTTGCTGGAACTCCGTGTGCTAATGCTGGAACACTAAATTTCAGGATTGTCGATAATATTTTTAGCTACGATGGCACTATTTTGCTAGTTTGATGTGAAAAACACTAAACCCCAATTTATCCGTCTTTTTTCCATAAAATAAGTAGAAAAAACGCTCCAAATGTGTTTTTCTTCAGTATCGAGAGCCTAATGGTCTTAAAATGTGCATAAATTCGGTGCACCAGTTAGTAATCCAGAATTTATCCAATCGTAACTAGGATCTGTACAGTTTTTTTTCTTTCAAAATTTAGAAAAATGTCGACCGTCAGGTTCTTTCTGCAACAATACCGCATGTTCGCAGTAAATTTAATCTCAATAGGTTGTATTGTTTTGGTCGACAATGGGGTTCCAAATTTTGAAGTGGTCGGAGCGTGTGATACATGATGTTAAGAAATCCAGGAAAAGTTTTCGCAAGTTTTCTAAAAGGAGGCTGAACTGGGTGACTTGACATTTGTTCGACATTACATTGTTAGAGGAAGGAGCTACAGTACTCCGGTATTCGGAATTTCGAAAACAAAATTAGGGGAAGGGGTTAGAAATATTGTTTTTAGGAAATTAGACGGAAGGGGTTAGGAAATGATCTGTCGGTTCAGGTAATCGCAAATAGAAGAGCTCCTAGCCATACCAGAAACACTCATCTTGACGTTTGAGCCATTTCATTCTGCGAAAAAATAACTGAGAAAGTATCTCACAGTATATCGGCATACAGCGCAGGGATGGCATTTAGCAGTAGGCTAATACTGATAGCAATATTGTATTTCTAAAAATTGGGGGAACACTACAGCAAGTGTGAATTGCACAACGAGTTTTAATTTTTTTAGCGTGTTTCATTTCGTCTCAACGAGAGCTTTTAAAGTATAAACAGCTTAGATGACGACACTCACTTTTGTCTTGGGAGTACGACTTTGCAGTGACCGTTTTTTTCAAAAGTTTAAGGCTGTATTATTAAAAAGTGGCTACATATTTTTTAATCAAAGTACTGCCCGTCGCTAGCTACGACCTCGGCCCATCTTTCAGGTAGCATTCGAATCCCGCGTCGATAAAAGTCTTGGTCCTTGGAGGCAATCCAGGAATCGACCCAATTTTTGACTTCTTCGTAAGTACCGAAGTGCTGGTCAGCCAAATCGTGTGCCATTGACCGGAACAAGTGATAGTCGGAAGGGGCGATTTCTGGAGAGTACGGTGGGTGGGATAAAACCTCCCATTTCAGCGTTTCCAAGTACTTTTTCACGACATTTGCAATATGGGGTCGGGCATTGTCATGCTGCAGTATCACCTTGTCATGTCTTTCGTTGAATTGTGGCCGTTTCTCTTTGAGTGCCTTACTCAAGCGCATCAACTGACGTCGGTAGAGTTCCCCTGTGATGGTTTCGGATGGTTTGAGCAGCTCATAGTACACAACGCCCAGCTGATCCCACCAGATACACAGCATCACTTTGGATCCGTGAATATTCGGTTTGGGCGTCGATGACGGAATATGACCGGTGTCATATCCGTCTGGAGTACGGTAAATCCGGTGCAAGAATCCCTTTCTTTGTTGTCTTTGGAGCAGTTCCCGCAAATGCTGAGAATTCGGCTCGTACCCAGGTAGAAATTGTGTTTGGAATCCTATAGGATTCCCCTACTTCTCCCTACTCCCTGATAGGGATCCAACGGGACACCCAATTGGATCCCTATCAGGAAACGTCACGCTCGTACATTGGATTCCAAGAGGGACTCCCCATCGGGATCCAAAAGGGATTCCCATCGGGATCCAAAAGGGATTCCCATCGGGATCCAGTAGGGATTCCTATCGGGATTCCATAGGGATTCCATAGGGATTCCCTATTAGGATCCAATAGGGATTTCCCATCGGAATCCAATGTAAGAATCTTAAAGCTTCCCCACAGTATTGAACGGAATCCGATACGATGCTTGATCGATCATATCACATTCTGTAAGCCCAAAATGCTACAAAAAATAAAAGCATCGATACACTAAAGAGATCAATTTATTGTTTACAAAGGAGTACATATCGAATACCACAATATACTTATTTTGTTTTTTTTTTTAATTGTTTACCCATACTGAATATTTATAGTGCTTTGTATAGTATTCTTCGAATACTTATATCTTATATCTATATCTTCGAGTACTTTTTATACTTTATGAACTTTTAAAAAATACTTTAAATACTTCTTATGCTGTAACGTAGTTTTTATACACTTTTTATACTATTATGAAGCAAAAATACTTGTGCAGTTATGGGCGGGATATTCTTTGAATACTTTTCATATTATATAAAATTTAAACACTTTAATAAGGTTGATGCTTGCATCATTGGAATGTAACAAACATTAATGCGTGTTTGGAGTAAATAAATTTTACGATCGCGATTGCGCAGTAACTCGATAGTCGCGCGCTTTTCAACGACAACACGAATATATATGTACCCTGCGCCGCTTATGTTCTATCGCCCGACGTCTTTCTTTTGTCGGAAGCGATTTTCTGAATCCTTATTGGATCCCGATAGGGAATTCCTATTGGCTCCCGACACGGAATCCCTGTTAGATCCCGATGGGGAATCCCTATTGGATCCCGATGAAAAATCCACCGGGTCGGGTGGAAATTGATGTTACGGGCTACAAGCTTGAGCGAATGTGTAATAGATATCATGTTTATAAAAATATGATTTCATACTTACATTTAATTTTCTTTTAAAACCTCATTTAAGCCGCTCTAACAAAACTCCACACCCACAGCGATAAACCGCAGACGCCAATCGTAACCCGATTGCCGTCACGTCCAAAACAAATTTTTATGCGCACAAGTATTAAAAATTCAAAAAGTGTGCATATTAAAATTTATAACAAGCTTTTTTATTCGTATAAAAAATACTAGCCCATAACAAACTATAAATATACAATATGGGTAAGCACTAAAGTAAAGAAGTTACTAAAGAATATAATTATATATTGTATTATTCGATATCCTAACAAATTCCTAGAAACACGTTGGTGCATCTTGAAACTCCTAAGCAAATCTGTGCACGGGACCATCAAAGAATAATTTTTTACAGAGCGTCGCGAAATCCTGTTTTATATAATTTCTAGTAAAAAATTCTCAAACCACGTTAATCTGGAAACAGCCCAGGATCCATTTGGATTCCAATGTGGTCTCCCTACCTGGGGTGTCCATATCAAATCCCCATAAGGATCTGGTAGAACCTGGGGAATCCCCAACAAATCTATTTGGATTCCAGTGTGGACTCCTTACTTGGGACGTCCCTATCAAATCCCCATAGGGATCTGGTAGGATCTGGGGAGTCCCCAAAAAATTTTTGCATGGGTAGGTTGCCATGTTTGAGTGCCAATAACTTTATAATGCATACACGTATCCGTTAGCTTTTTTAAATTGTTTACATTGGCAGAGCCTCTAGTTTAAAATGCCACTTTTTTTTATTGAGCTAGGGCCACTACTTCGGCCGCAGTGGCTCTCTAAGTAAAACGGTCACTGCAAAGTTGTACTCCTAATATTTTTTTCGGGACGTTCGAAATTGAAATCTGATCGTTCACTTCTACTTCGAAAGTTCCGGCCTACAGTAATGGTGTGTGGCTTTCGCTTCGATGCTGGCGCTCATCCCAACTTCGACCAGTGAATGAAGCTAATTTTTGTACGTCAAAATCTTCGATTTTATCAAATTCTCGGATAAGTTTCCGAAAGGCCCCGACCTCCGATCGAGCTAAAATTTTGCAGAAACCTTCCTTTAAAAATTTTAAGACAACCCCTAAAGGGATTTTGGGCGACTCACAATAGAGTTTGAGATGTTGAATTTTGAAGTTTTTTTTACGCGGGTCGAATTATAGATATATCTGCTACGTTTCCGTTCATGCATATGTTACCGCGCTCTCTGTTTTGTCCAAACAAACCCAAGCAAACCCAAACACTATAGCGCGTCGCCGAAAATCCCTTTAGAGATTGTCTTAAAATATTAAAAGGTCTGCGCAAAATTTTAGCTTGATCGGAGGTTGGAGGTTTTCGGAACATTACCGAAATTTTCTTGTAGTTTGTTTGGGTTTCTCTTATTTTCGTCTCGTCTTCGGTCGTTTTTTATCGCTTCCTCGACGATTAATTATCAAGTGATTAATATAAAAAAAAACTTTTTTAACTTCGTTGAAGCCCTGTGATGCTATTTGCCGGAAGCCTCAATTGATAACTTCTTATTGGAGGCTATATATATATATATATGTGTGTATGTGTGTGTCGTGAACTTCTTTGTAAAACTTTCTATTGGCAACCATTTCGCTATACACCATTATGATGGATGTTCATCGGCTTAAGCAGCGTGTGCAATAAATGGCGCCCGCACGTATATTCTCTCAGCTGTTTCACTTTTATCGTCTTAGCTTCTTAGTGGGGTGGTGGTAAAGTGTTAGGAAAGCGTGTGAATCGATATGTTCTGTTCTTGGAGACAACATTCCATCTAAAAGTACATGTGAGTATTGATATAAGCGATTCAAAGAAGGTGATTTCGACGTTAGTGACCGTGAACGCACAGGGCCTCCTGTAAAGGTGGACGATCAGGAACTGCAAGCGTTGCTGGATGAAAACTCTTGTCAGACGGAGAAACAACTTTCGGAACAGCTTGGAGTAACTCAACAAACTGTTTCTTATCGTTTAAAAGCAATGGGTAAGATTCGAAAAGGAACAAAGTGGGTACCACACTTTCTGACTCAAGAAAATAAAAACAGCCGTCTTAACATTTGTGTGAGTCTTTACAACAAGCAACATAGAAAGTCTTTCTTGTGGAAAATTGTGACCGGCGATGAAAAGTGGATTTATTTTGATAATCCGAAACGCAAATATCATTGGGTTGACCCCGGCGAGCCGACAACATCCACGCCAAAGCGCAATGTTCATTGTAACAAAGTCATGCTGTGCATATGGTGGGATATGAAAAGCGTGCTGTATTATGAACTTCTCAAACCTGGTCAAACAGTTACTACTGATCGCTATTGTCATCAATTGATGCAAGTGAATCAAGAAATTGAGAAGAAACGTCCATTTTCTGGTAAAGGAAAACGTCCAGTAAAACTGCTCCATGACAACGAGCGGCCTCATGTGGGTACACCGGTCAAGGATACGTTACTAGCGCTTGGATGGGAAGCTGTACCACACCCGGCGTATTCACCAGACTTAGCCCCATCCGATTATCATTTATTCCGGAAAATGCAGAACGATTTGTCTGACGTGCGATTCAAAACATTTGAAGAAGTGGAAAAATGGGTCGCTAAATTTCTCACTTCGCAAGACGAAAGTTTCTTTGCGAAAGGCATCCGCGAGTTACCTGAGAGATAGCTGAAGGTCATTCAGTGCGATGGAGATTACTTCGATGAATAAGTGTGTTTTACTTCTTTTTTAATAAATCTTGAATTTTTTGAAAATTGTCCTAAAACTTATTTGTACACCTAATACTTACAACACACTTCCAGTACCTGTTCAAAGATACCCCATTTTACGGTTTGTGTTAGTAAAAAGTTCGAGTTATTTTCGAATATGAGTTCCGTTGTAGAACTAATGCAGCGCAGACCATTCGAAGCATCAACGAAGTGTTTGGCAAGGATGTGGCTAATGAACCCACAGTAAGTTGATAGTTTGAGAAGTTCCGATCTGGCGATTTTAATGTTGAAAATGAACCACCTGGTCGTCCTGCAGGAAGGTGGATATTGATGAGCTGGAAGCTTCAGTGGAAGCGAATATATATCAAACTACGGGTGAATCAACAACGAGGTGCAACGTTGCTATTCCAACATTATTAAGGCGGGACACCACTGTGACGGATCAAAAAACAGTTACCATTTACGTATGCTAAAACATTCAATCGCGTTTTTTTCAACCTGGCCCGAATCATAACTTTAGCGATAGATGTCCGATTTTCAATATAAAAAACTAATATTTCCGTAATTGCAGTAGCTATCGTTGTACGTAGCCGTTTTTTTCTCTTGGTTTAGTATCTTTGAAGCCGCAAAATATAAGAAAACATGTCGCCACAATTACATTTTTTTAAACACCCGCTATTTGGTGATTTTTTTCTTCGAAAAAACAGCAACGACAAATGTGAACATTTATATAGATTATAAAACCGTTTTATTTTTCAGGCTAACCAATGTCAAGTTATCCATCCGGCCGTTGGACTACATTTTTAATACAGAGGCTGTATTATACCTGAAAAACATTTTTAAGTTTTTATTTCTTTAAATAAAAGTGTGCACGATATAAGTTCACTGTATGCTCAATAATGTACTTTTTTCACGATTCCACGTTCATAGTGGGGCCGGGTTGAAATTCCGAACTTTCAATGCTCCGACGGTTTCAGATTCCTAATTTTGATGTTCCGAAATTACAAGCTTCGTCTAGACCATGCCAGCGAAAGTCTACACAGTTGACTGTAAATGATATAGAATGTATAACATTTTGTAGACAAATTTCAAAACTGACGTAAAATCACTTCTTAATAAAACAAGTTATTAAAATAATACGTTGATTTATTGAAAATTTTGAAACTTCTACAACTTCCGTAGCCGAATTATTTTGACGGTGTTCAGATTTTCGGAGTTTTGGTCTTTTGGGTTAAATTCTTTCGGAGTTTTGAGCGTTCTGATCATTCAAAGTTCGGAATTTCAACCTGGCCCTTTAATAACCTAGTAAACGAAAAAAATCGGAAATAACGACCTTTTTCGACAAGTCACATTGGTGTCCTCCCTGAAACCATTTGAAATAAATCGGTAAGGCCAAGAAGCTGCAAATCGGACCTTTCATACTCAATGACCTACTATAAATATGGTGTTTAAACAGATCCCTGCAAGAGCATAAAAATAGTAAGGTACCTGCAGGTAATAAGGCCTGTCGGCTAATAAGGCCTATATAACGAAAATCGTATTTCGAATCAGCGCTTTTGCTGAAGGCTAGACACGCAGGCGCATAATGCACGAAGATGTCGCCACAAGCTGGCGCATGCGCGATGACCCGCTCCCCGCCGCCAGTATTGCATCATACATTGGTCGTGTTCGTTGGGTCTCATCCAGCCCCCTGGCACTGCTGGGTCTACCGTGTCTCGTTATTGTCGCCACGTAAACTAATCCACCATGCGGCGCTATTAGTCACCCGCATGACCCCCACTCCAGTCGCACAGCGTCTGCATAATTTGCATTAGACGCGTCTGGAAAATTCATTGTTTAGAATAGGATTTAAAAGTATATGTGTATATAGGAAGGGATGCAATATTTACACTTGTTGCAATATTATGTATTTAAAAATATTTATTGAACGAAATGAACAGATAACATTAATATTTTGTAAATAACGGGTTAGTCACGTCGTACAATGTTTTGCGATTTTTTTCTTGTCGAGATTGCTTTTTTTTTGTTCTGCGTTGAGACGTGCAGAATATTGCTGCATCCGCATCAACACGTAATATTGTATTATGTGTAAAAGAACACTATCGGCGTGTTCTATACACGGAAAAGAGAGCTTTTCATAGTTATACACGTCGTCCAATATTGACTCGAAAACACGTGTTGAATTGTTGTCAATAACCAATTTTTGTTGAAAAAAATATATGTTTTTTACAATAAAAATTGGTTATTAACTGACTCAATTACCTCTTTACTAAAAATAATAATTTTATTTCAGACTAGAAACAAAAAATAACAAATTTTAGTAACAAAAATTCCTAATGTTGAGTTGTTCAAAATGAGCTCAATTTGAAAAAAATAAGAAATAAAATTTTTAATGGCAAGAAAAGTGGCAAGTGTTGCACTATTTTGAAATCTTGATTAAATGCGCCATCTTTTGAAATAACTTGCCAAGGGTAGTGTAGTACATTTTTTTTCAAAATGAAGTGTCAAAGTTAAGTAACAATATTTTTGTGAACCATGATTCACTAAAACTTAACTTATTTTATTAAATTAACAATGTTTTTTGCATTAATTTGTAGTTGCGATTAATAGCATCGTTAATGAAGATCACAAAATTTAAAAAATCACAGCGAAATTGTGACATTGGTGATCACAGGACTTGAAAATGCGACCAAGGGTGTCGAATTTCAGCTTTTTTTTTTAAATGTCTATTATCGCTGAACTGAGTGATATGGATTTTTTTTTGTATTTTTCCCAGAACTGGTATAACTTGGCCTTTCATCCGGTCTCAGATTATCGTTGAGTTTTGGGACACCCTGTATAGTGGAGAAGGAAGATAGCATGATTACTACCAGTCAAATTATTATGATAAATTTGAAATACAAAAGATGTTCAAGTTACCTTGAAATCGTGATTGCCGGGTTCAACTCCATCAACGGGTTGTTTACGATTAAGCGCATCGAACATTTTATTTATCCAATCGCAAAACCATGCAGTGCTTTCGCATTCACTTAAACCTTGGTCGTGTTTTTGGAAAAACCGAAGTGCTGTGGCAACCGAATTGCTGAAAACCTGTTTTCATATTTTTGTTATTATCGTTAAATTATTTAGTATTTTAATATTTAAATCAGACAGATGAGTAACTTAGTATATTTAATCCAAGACGTTAGTGCGTTCAATTATGTTCGGAAAACATTATTTTCTTATAATTGAAATATGTTTGTAATAATGTTTGCATTCTCATAATTTGTAAACATGAGCCAAAAAAAACCAGAAGAATAGACTCCAAATTATTAAAAATTTGCGAGCAAAAAATCATTTAAAAAAATATTGCCAGAATAATCAACGATGATTTTCGAAATAAGCAATTATAAAGAGCTAATATTTTACCTGAACAGCCAGCCTCACTCGCATTTTCTGCGAATTACTAAGGGTCAGGTGATGCTTTGTCAATTTCGGGCAGACAAGAATATGACCGGGCCCCGCCAACGCCTTATCCGTCTCATGCAGAATCTCGAAATGCTTCCACTAGATAAACGGCTTTCCTGGGTCCATCTGTACAATAAAAAATAGCCTCGCAATTATCCTAAGCTATGCGTTATTTAAAACAGCTTAATATTTCAAAAAAGAGTCAATGATACTGACTTGGAGAATTTTGTTGTTGTAAAGGCGATTACGAATCGTCTTTATGAGATGCGGTGTATCCGAAAATACGAAAACTCGTCGGTCTTCAGAACTTGGATGTTGAAAGTAGTTTTTCAAATTTGTCCTACTTCCATTGACACCCAATTCGGTCCAAAACTTTCGATTGGTACTTGCGCCATCGGTCACCACTCCGTGAACTTGTGCTCCGACGTTTTCGAGTAACACAATTGCTTTAATAATTAGCTGCGCTAAAACATGTCCCTTGACAGGTCCACGAGAAGCGAAAACAGCTATTGGCTGTGTGTAGTCGTCGAACAACGGTTGGAACATGATGACCAGGCCATGGTTAGCTTTCCGGCTAAATTCTGGTGATTGTTCACTGTCCATCCCGAAATCGACCAGTCCCTTGTAAGTCAGCGATTTTGTAGAACGCTGATACTTTCTCGCGTGGCTATTTCGTCGAGGAGGAGAATTCCATGTTTTTGAATATTTTCCTTCTTCGATAGAGCCAATTTCAGGACTTCAAAGAATTGATCATCGAAGCCACACGCGGTATTGATTTTAGAGAGATATCTATGAAAAGGTAAGTACAAACAGGTCAGTTAAAAAAAATGAATTCCCTGTAATTTTTTAACAATCAATATTATAGTTATCGTCTGTAAAATACCTTCGGATAGTTCGAGGACACGGAAGTGGAATAATGTCGTTTTCCCGTAAGAAGTTGTACCCAGATGCAGAGCGCATGTGCAACAACATGCACAACAGAATCCATTCATCCGTGTATCGTCTGCCTTTGCGATCCTTTAATTGTGCCGCAGCAACGATTTCTTTCAGAGCGTGTTCCTGATTTTTGGGCAGCTTTGCCGTTTCGAGAAGCTCCTGCAAAGATTTCTCACTGTACGAGTTTAATTTTTCTTGGCATGCATCAAGCTTGGACTTTAATGCGGAAAGTGAGTTTTCTGCGCGCCTCGTAGCTTTCTTTACAGTTTTCAATTTATCTCGCAGTCGTGATAACGTTTTATTCTTTTTTGAAGATAATCGAAGGTGAATTCGCTTTGGCTGCCCACGTATCTCCGTTCTTCGAATCTTCCTTGCGACAGTTTTTTGTACTCTCTGGCAAAATGTACAAACTATCTTGTCGGTCAGCAATAGAGAACATTGGACATGTCGCCAGGTTCCACCGATATCTTTATTCGCAATACGACAGTAGATTGTATCGAGCTCCGTTTGGAACTTTGAACCAGTACACACTTTCAGTTCGTCCAGTTTAAGCAACAGGTTTTGCAACCGTTTGAGCGTGAGTGCAGGACCAAGCTCGATCTGCAGGTCAGTGATACTCCACGGATTATTCAAAATATTCACGTGCACTGACAAATCACTTGTGATTATGACTTCCTTGAGTGGAAATGTTTTCGGTGCATCACTGTCTCTACGGAACTCTGCTTTACTAAAGACTACACTGGTCACATCGTCACGCCTTATGTTTTGTTTAGCCCATCCAGGTACTGGCGATTGATTTAATTCGATCAATTCTTTGATTGTAAGTGGCACCATCGGTTCATGAGAATTTTCACCATGCGACTCTGTTGGCACATCACTCTCCATTGGCACAGCGCTCTCCGTTGGCACAGCGCTCTCCGTTGGCACAATGCTCTCTGTTGGCACAGCACTCTCCGTTGACACAGCGCTCTCCGTTGGCACAATGCTCTCTGTTGGCATAGCACTCTCCGTTGGCACAGCGCTCTCCGTTGGCACAATGCTCTCTGTTGGCACAGCACTCTCCGTTGACACAACGCTTGTACAGTCTACAGGTTTCTTTTTCTCTTCACTTTCAGATATTTCAGGGACAGCGTCGAACGATTGAATATTGCTGCAATCCATGGCTTCTGCAGAATCTCTTCTCGGATATAGCACATTTTCCGGTTCGACCGATGATCCGGGCTTTGTCGCACATTCCATCCGAGCAAATATCGACGGCGTCGAACCTTTCACCAACCGAGGAATCTTGTACGGTGACTAGAAATTATAATAAATATATTACATTAACATAATATAATAATAATAATAACATTATAATAAATTATAAGAAAATAAAAAGCATTACAATTGAAAATGTGTGAATAAAAAAATAATTTTCATCTCAATTATATTACTCACCACACCAATTACAGCACCGTCGGGGCCTCGCAGTTCCCGTTTCCACAATATATCTTTTTCCCGAAAATGTTTGTCGCACACTGATTGACCAGACTTAAGAGATTTGTCTGTGGGTCCGATGGCTTTTCTCCATAATTCCAGGGCTTCTGGATCTTTTGGTACATTGAAAAAATGCGATTTTTCCTTGCTTGATTGGTAACCTGACTTGCAGCCAAGCACCACGCACGCAGGCATTCTCAAATATGAGTACAAAAACCACAAAAGTTGTTTTTTATTCTATCGCTACACTAAAATTGTTTATTATTTTATCACTATGTGATAAAATAATTACGATTTTACAACACCACGATTTTTTTTATTCGAGAACAATGACAGATCGAAAAAACGAAAAGAAATATTGACTTGGTTCACGAGACGAAAAAAATATGACGAAATAATACGGAGGTGCTTTGCGGAGTGGGGGTCATGCGGGTGACCATTAGCGCCGCATGGTGGGTTAGTTACGTGGCGACAATAACGAGACATGTTACTGTTAAGAGAATTCATCCCAGTGTCAGCCCCCTGGTCTCATCATTTGGATACGAACAAGTGCGCATGCGCATAATGATGCGCAATGCGCAACTGCGCAACGAAACGAGTCCTGCGCAAAACGAATAACCGGCTGTCCCGTGTTGCGCATCATTATGCGCATACGCGCTTGTTCCTATCAAACGATGAGACCCAACGAACACGACCATTGTGAGGGACCGCCGCGCGGCGCTAATAATAAAAATCGTTCCGTATCAATCGTAAGTATTTCTTCGAATATTATACTTAGCTATATAAATTTACTGTCCATTTCTCTAATACTTCATGTTTCTATGATATTAAATATTTGAATGAGCTATCGTGGTCTGAGTATTTTTCATTTTCATTTTTCTACAGTGGTAGTCGACCGGTATTAAGGCCTACCAAATTTCACAATAGGCCTTATTAACCTCTCTCTTCTTGTAACAAGGTTGGTTGTTTTTTAATGGATCTTTTATTACTTTGAAGATGTTATAAATGTAAACAAAGTGTGAATTTGGTTTCTGATTGATTAATCTCCATTTTTAGTGCCGGGAAGCTTATGCCGGACGGTTCACGGTAATTCGAGTTCGGACGATGATGAAGACAATGTGCTGCTCACCCGGCTCAGAGCGGCATTTCGTCAACTTATGCCCTCACCAGTAAAAGTTACAGGAAAAAGACCTACGGTTAGGCGAAAAGCCATAAATTACAGAGGAACTTCGGTCACGAAAGCCCTGTTCAGTAAAAACAATGAAGATAAGAAAAACAAATAAAAAGACCTCCACCACCAAAGCAACCGTGGTTCACAGAAGCAAGCGAGAAGAGGACAGGACAGCTGACATGATACAGTGCACAAAATGCGGGAAGTGGTACCATGAAGAATGCATCGGTTCGCCGCATGAAGATACCGCTGACTTTGAGCGCCCTGATGGCTGTTAAATGTGCAAATGTATAGTTTATATGCATTTCTGAAATGTAATTTGTGCGTTTCTATGATTGTTGATCGGAAATACCAAATGTATAACATCCAGATTAATTATTTAAGTATGTTAAAGCCGTAGGCCTTATTACCCTACCATAGTAAAATAAGGCCTATTGGCGAGGTTTTTAAAAACATTCAATTTTGTTTTTGTTTATGGTGGAAGTTGCCATTTTTGCTTCTATTTTATAATCATTGACACAAAAGTTCGATTATCATTCAAAACCCCTCGATTAATTAATTTTTTTTCTTCATTTTATCGCAAATCTCGCTTAGGTAGGCCTTATTACCCGCAGGTACCTTATATTATAAAAAGGTAAAGGGGCATGTGGACTAAATTCTCTTGATGATCTTTGTGCTGAACCTGTCAAACGAATTTAACGCACCGTTACGCTTCCCTCGCAGCGAAAAAATTCGGTCTTGTTCGAAAAACAAAGATCTAGTTGAATTTTTTCATTCCTCGAAACGTTCTTCAGTGGCACGAAGGCTCCGCGACGTGTCTCGCGTGAGTCGTACACATGCTCTATGTAACGGAAATACAAGTTGCACGTATGCGGTAGGGATTCGTGTCGTCGTGATCGTGAACCTTGGCTTTGTGAGCTTGAGAGGTCCACATTCGGAGTGGGGGAAAAAATAAAGAAACAAAAGACGACTGGGTGCGATCTCGTTTCTCGCGCACGACGAGACGATGACTCTTCGTCATTGACATATATGTCTAACTATATGTATATACGTGTACGTGGAGATGGGGTAAAGCACTTCCGTCGACACGAGTAAAATAAATATAAAACGAAACTTTCGTATCGATGCGGAATCAACTTTTCCGTCATGAACGACAATACGGACGTTGTTTTTAACCCTAGGACTCTACACTATCTGTACGAAACAAATAACCTACACTGGGGTTACGCACACCCCAGCACTTCAAATCAACGCTGCGAACGAACTGTTTGTCGTAGAGATGTTTTTTTTGCAATCGAACGGTTGAGAATTGACGAATGGAATAGGCTTTGCGAGAAAAACCTAATATGAATGTATCATCGTGAAAAATGCTATTGAACAAAGCAAGAAAAATGATATAAGCATTTCTCACTAATAATGTGGGGTTTGCGGTACCCATGGATAGTGTCCTGAGGTTAAAAGGTCATTTTACATTTTCCACTTCAAAAAAGTAAAATCAAAGAGGATTGCACTTAAAGACTGTAGAGCAGTGAAATATTGTCAGTTTTAAGGGGTTATGCCTAGTTGAAGAATCACGTTTTTCTAAATCAATACCGTAAAACGGGGTTACTTCGACAGTTTTTGCGGCTACTGTAACAGAGCGCCAAAATACGGTTTAAATGTGTCTGTAGCGAGCCCGCGTGACCGTCCGAGGCGGGCGGCGGGTGCGAGGAATAAACTTGAACAACAATTTATTGTTCAAGTTTATTATAATGTTGCTAAAGTTGATTGTAATGTTGCTCAAGTTGATTTTGATTTTAATGATAGTTATAAGACTGATTAAGTGCCTATAATAGTACCCTAGGTACTTGATATTTTTATGTAAAATGTTTCCTTAAGGGAGGGCACAATGTAACTGCCCATATTCGACCGTTATCTTTGGAATTTTTTAAAAAGACATGAATAGAATCCCACGCCAGAACTTTTAGGTTTTATTAGGTATATGTTGAAGCATTATATAGAGAAAATTTATTTGTTAGAATAATAAATTTAGAAAAATAGACAAGTTTTGAAAAAAAGTTCATTTTCTCGACCGTAATTTTCATATCAAAAGCGATATATTTTTTGCAATTTTCACTCAATCGAAGAAAGCGCTCGTACTTGACTGTTAAAGCAATCTAAGAAGCTTCAGTTAATATTTCAATTCGATTGGACGAAAATTGTTCGAGTTCTGCTGTGTGCTGATTAAAAAAAAAAAAACATATTTTCGAGAAAAGCACTTTTTTTCGTGTAAATTTTTTTAAATAAAATTTTGCCCGAAATAAGTTAAATGGATGCTTAATAACAAACTTTTTTTCCGTATCCCGAATAAATAATCCAATAGATTTAAAAAATCGGTAAACGACCTTTTTCTCGGCATGCCACAGTGGAGTCCTCCCTTAAGGGGAGGGTAGGGGTTTCAGCGTGAAAAAAAACACTTTTTTGCGAATTTTTCTCATCTATATGGATAGAGTAAATTTATTGAAACCTTTCGTACTTTAAGTTAAGTGTCATTTCAAGAACATTCCGTGAAATTTGTACGCGACAATATCCACAAACAAGCCGGTGACAAAGCCTTTCCAAGAACGCCTTTGGAAAAACACGATTTGCGGTGTTCACTGTATCTCTGCTAGAAATGATCTGAAATCAAGTACCATTAAAATTTAGTCAAAGTATCATCAAGCCCTGGTCTTTAATAATTTTTTTTTCCATTTCTAAATTTTTGGTGGTCATGTAAAATGAAAAGTGCTATTTTCACGAAAAATTCCGCTATTTTGGGGGTGGAAAACCCCCTCTATGTAAAAAAATCTCAAACTAACCGTTGGGGGGAAGTATTTTAAATGTAGAAAGTGTGTACCAAGATTGAAATAAATCGGTCATGTAGTTTTCAAATGGCAGCGAACACGGACTTTGAAAAAGTGGTTTCGAGAAAAATGCGTTTGACGTTTAGAGAAGTCGGAGCTACAATGTTAGAGGAGCGGGACTAAAAGTCAATAACTCCGAGAGTTTTGCTCTCATTGATTTGAAATTTTGGGATTATATTCTTGAAATGTTCAACTATAAGAAAAGACAACAAAAATCGATATTTCAAAAGTGCAAACCCCTACCATCCCCTTAACAAACACGACAATTTCATTGGAAAAGTCGCTGTTTTTCATTTAATTTCATGTACAATGCATGAAATATATATTTTTTTTGTCAAAATTATGTCAAAGTAACCCTTAATCTTTGGCATAAGTCGCATTTCAATGCCCTGTCAAAGAAACCCCACACTCGAGGTTACTTTGACACATAAAAAAAAGAAATACAAAAATTGTAGGGGAGTTGGTGGGGCTTGACTTTATTATACATTTGATAGTCAAAGGACACATTGTTATATGGGAGCAAAAAAATGTGGAATTCGGAATGTTAAAAAAAGTGACTTACATAAAACTTTCAAAACCTGTTCGAAGTAACCCCATTTTACGGTACATTTTGGCAGTATACGAGGTTTGCTAAAAAAATAAGGAGACTTTTCAAATTTCGCGGGCTACGTACATTCGATTTTCTTTACGTTATGTTGGTACACATGTCCCCAACATATGTGGACATTATCAGCCATTTTGCATATTTAGTTTGTTTTTGACAAATATAAAGGTTAGACGTGTTTTGGTGTGCTTGGCGATTTTTTGCTATCGATTTGTGGCAAAACAATTCATGGCTTTTGCATCACGATAATGCACCTGCTCACACATCGTTGATGTTCGTGATTTTTAGCCAATAACACCGTAATCATGCCTCAGCCACCGTATTCACCAGACTTGGCCCCCTGCGACTTTTTTCTGTTCCCAAAACTGAAAAGACCCATGAAAGGACGGAGATTTGCCACGATTGAGGAGATAAAGACCGCATCGCTGGGAGAGCTCAAGGCCATACCAAAAAGCGCATATCAGAAGTGCTTCGAGGATTGTAAAACGCTGGCACAAGTGTATTATATCTGAGAGGGATTACTTTTGAAGGGACAAAACAGATATTGACGAATAAATAAATATTTTTCGAAAAAATTTAGTCACCTTATTTTTTTAACAATCCTCCTATCATCTTATAAATGTTCCCTGAAAATGTTAAGGTGATCGGATCAACTGCGAGATTTATCGGCTGTTATGTTGACGCCCGTCCGAACGCTCGGAGCGTCGTTCGAAACTTTGAATGCTTTTTTCTCGAAAGTACGTTTTCAAAGTCGGTGAGCAAAATATCTCAAAAGCTACTGCATCGTTCTGAAAATTTTAGAGCTTTCTTTAGATGTAAGAATATAGTATTTGATCGAAGGATTTTATTTCCGATGTATACTTTCGATTTGATGAACGAAAAATGCCCATTTTTTCGTCAAAATCAAGATCCACTTTGAACACGAGTAATTTTTTTAAATTTGACATTTCGCAGATTCTTCCGATTAATCATAGGATAAACTAATATTCTAATAAAATCTATTGATTTTTTAATATTAGAAAACCTGATTCAAAAGGGCATTGTTCACCGTAAAAGGTATTTTTGAGAGGTGCTTCCCGGACATCGACTGTAAATTGATTATAGTTGAATGTTTTTATATAAAAAATTACCGAGTGTTCTTGAGATGATACTTTTTCAAATACCTCATCTTTGCAGAAATTCGTCAACACGATTGGCGAATTGAAAAGTCCCTAAAATGAGCTGTTTTCGACTGTTACAACTAAGCCCGTTGAACACATTTTGTATTCTTATCGAAATCTTGGAAAAAACTGGTGCTCTTTTTCAATCGCGATTTCCGAGCTGCCTGAAACATTATTATTCCGAAACATTATTATTCCGAAAACATTATTATTCCGAAACATTATTATTCCTGCCTGAAACATTATTATTCCGAAGGTAAAATGTCGAAATTCTCTTTGTTATTTTCGTAGAAAGATTTAGAAACGATATAATTTAGAGAAGCACATCCATGTAATACCGCAAAACTCGAAATTTCGTAACATTCAAAATTTCACTTGACATTTGACATTCAGGGTAACTTTGACAGTTTTTGGGGCTACTTTGACAGAGCGCCAAAATACGTTTTAAATGTGTGCGCAGCGAGCCCGCTTGTTCCTCTGTGGCGGGCAGCGGGTGCGGGAAATAAACTTGAACAACAATTTGTTGTTCAAGTTTGTTATAATGTTGCTAAAGTTGATTGTAATGTTGTTCAAGTTGATTTTGATCTCAATGACAATTATAAAACTCATTAAGTGCCTATAACAGCACCCTAGGTACATGATATTTTTATGTAAAACGTTTCCTTAAGGGGAGGCACCATTGTAACTGTCCATTTTCGACCGTTTTCTTTGAATTTTTTTTAAGAAAGCAATAAAATACATGGTCAAAAGAGCTTTTAGGTTTTATAAGGTATATATTAAAGTATGTAAAAATAAAAATTATTTGTCAAAAGTATACGAAATAGCAGCACACGAGCCACTATAGCACTACGGTTTTCAGCCAACCCTCTCCGCGGCACGCAGTAGAACTGTCGCAAATTTAGTCCCGGAACTAAGAGTGGAATATTTTCATTAATTGTATTATTTTTAGCAGTCAAGTAGGGGGGAAATAAAAAAATAATTAAAAGAAAAATCGAGACGAGTTTGAAAAAATGTTCGTTTTTTCGATCATAATTTTCATCTCAAAAGTGGTATATTTTTTACAACTTTCGATTCATCAAAAAAAATCACTCGTACTTGACTGTTAAGGGGAGGTATATACCTAGGAGCCGGAAAAAGGTCATTTTTGTGATTTTTTTCAAGGTAAACTATTTAAAATTTCGGATTGGGGTTTTAATTATCAAAAAGTATCTACATTCAAAAATATGTTTAATTTTCTTTATTTAAAAATATCAAAAACATAAAAGGATATTGTATGATCCTTGGAGCGTCGTAAAAAAATCTGCGTATACGGTACCCACTGGCGTTTCTTAAAAAATCGTTTGAAAAAAAACCAAAAAGATTATTAAATTAGATACTGTAATCTAGTACTTGTCATAGCCGATTTTGAAAATATCGATTTATGACAAAATGGCGGACGTTTGAACATTAATAGTGATTTTTGGGCCAAAAATTAGTTATTATTTTGCCTATAAAACAAAAACTAAGTAACGGAAAAAGAATCCTATGACAAGTACTAGATAATGGTGTATAGAATAACCACAAAAAACCTCAAGGCAATGGGTTCATTGGTTTTCGAGAAATTTTGGGTACCGATTTGAAAAACGTGGTTTTGAGAAAAACGCGTTAGGAAATTTGGGAATGAATAAACCATGAAATTTGTCAACTTACTTGGAATCATCGATACCAGGCCCATAGTGTAGGCCTTCTACGGTCGACGGAATGTTCACAGCTTCTAAATCCTCGACCTCGACCATCTAGGTGCATATCTCTCCTTAAAGCAATCTAAGAAGCTGCAGTTAAAATTTCAAGTCGATTGGACGAAAATTGTTCGAGTTCTGCTGCCTTAAAAACGATGACAATTTGGTTATAAAAATGTTGTTTTTCATTTAATTCCATGTATAATGCATAAAATAATACATTTTTTATCAAAATCATTCCAATGTAACCATTAATTTTTGACATAAGTTGCATTTCAATGCCCTGTCAAAGAAGCCCCACACTCGGGGCTACTTTGACACTTTAAATAATGTATATATCAAATTGTGAGGGGGTGGTGGAGCCTGGCGGCTTTCTTATAAATGTGATAGCCAAAGGACAGACTGTTCTATTGGAGCAAGAAAAGTTGGTATTTAGGATGTTAAAAAAAGTTAGCCACAAAAACCTTCCGAAACCTGTTCAAAGTAGCCCCGTTTTACGGTACGCGTTCTGATCCGTGATCATTTATTTTCCAGTGAAGTTCATTTCACCGGTTCGGAAATTGTGGTCCATACCGAGGAGAAGGCAATTTCCTTGACGAATCTCAAGGTATCGTCGAGCAAGGCAGGTGACAGTCGCGAACGCACACGAAAGTATGGATTCGACTATTGCTTCGATTCGTCCGATCCGCGAGCCGAGAAATACGCCAGCCAATCAAAGATCTACGAGGCACTCGGTGAATCGATACTCGAGGTTCTCTTCAGCGGCTTGAATTCCTGTTTGGTAGCCTATGGCCAAAGTGCATCGGGAAAAACCTACACGATGATGGGCTCGAAGGTGCTAACGAGATAAACTTTTACTATATTTTATATCCCAAATTGGAGAAGGACTTTCCTCATTTATTTTATCCTAATAATCCTCCTCGTTAAATTCCAATCTATAAAGTCCTATCGAGAATAATTAATCGTGGTTCTTGCGCGAGAGCTTATACTCACTGCAAGCTTCGCGATAAAACTTTCACGAACCGTGATGGCGCAATATCGTAATCTCTCCTATCGGTCGATAAGTTCTTTTTTTTGCTGCCTTCATTAAAACATCAATAATCGGATATTGAAGTATGGCTAAAGAGGATTTTGAAATTTTATTCAATTTTAATAGCGCACCTTAGGGGATCCGTTTATCCGGGATTTTAAAAACGTTTTAATTAATTTCATTAATTTTCGGGCTGAAACAGTTGAGGTGTAAATCTTTTTTTCGAACATATTTAGTGAGATTTTTTGTGCTTGTACAAATTTTTATAAGACATTTCGTTGAGTCCTTGCTTGACACGCTAGACGACAAGAGGCAGTATTTCATCGGTACTCACGATTGCGCACGTTTGACTTATCCGAAACGAAAAAATCAGGTATTTTTGGTTTGTCAGATGCCCTTTTCAGCCTGTAGCTCGAGCGCATTAGAAGAAAAATTAAAATCACAAAATGGCGCCACGATAATGTTTTTTTTCAGCTTTTTTCAGTCTCTTTCAAGTTGTACTGGTTGTATTTTTTTATGCAAACTATTCTCCGCGGTAGAGGTTTTACGGAATTGTTTTCTCATAAACCTCGCGTAAATTTTGGGGTGAATCCAGCCAATAGTTCCTGAGATATGGCGGGTACAAGTTTGAAAAAAGTGGTTTCGAAAAAAACGCGTTTAAAGTTACGGTATGAATCGGTAGAAATAATCGTTGCTTTCTGTCATTTACGCTCAATCGGCTCTTCCGGCGCCAAATGAGGTCCTCCTCGCTCCATGTAAAAATTGCTCTGACAAGGAATATCACTTGAGTGTCCGCCTACGATTTTGTTGAAACTCATATATGTCATAAAGCATTAAAAACTATTGGACACGCAATTTATTTTATCCGCGGAAAAATGTCTTTAAGGGGGAAACGACCTCTCAAAATAGGCGTAACACTGCTTGATTAATTTGTTTTCTTCAATTATTCTATAGTGGATTTTTTTATCGATTTACATTAGAAGAATTTGGGTTTTGGTTTCATTCAGATCCGTGGACTGCTTGTAGGTGAAACTGCAAAACTACCCCTTCACATGCCTCTCTTTGAGGGGTGGTTTCTCCCCTTAAAGCCGTTTTTCCGCAGATAAAAAAAATACGTGTCTAATAGTTCTCAATGCTTTATCACACAAATGAGTTTCAACCAAATTGACGGCGGACACTTAAGGTAGTTCTATCGCCAAGCTTCAATCCATAGGGTTTTCATAATTTTTTTTTGAGCTTCGCTAAATATATTAATAGTCGTCTATGTAAACTTCAGGATCGTTTATCGAACTAATTACAGAGAAAAGAAATATTACAATTGCGTATTTTTGTGAAGGAATTCCGAGACGACATACAAAAACCCAATTTCCGGTCGCTACAAAAGTGTATATAATAGTGGGAATCCGTCAGATTCTTAAAAATTATCAGATTTACATACTTAACACTTGTATTATTCCAGTGCTCTCAGAAAAATTGCGCTTATTGACCTAATTTTTATGTAAAATCAAGTTTAATTTAAACTTCCGGTATTGGATTTATTACCACTTGCCACGATAAAGAGACATGGCAGCAAGGCAACAGCTGACTTTAGTCCTAACTTCATCTCACTCATTCGAATTTGCACACATATTTCATTTTTAACCGACATATTTCGCCGACACAAATTTTCCACGCTTTTTACCAGTCGTGGCCCCAATACAATGCTTCATATTTCCCGCACCTGACATTGTTTTGGCAGATCGACGTTGAAAAGCATGGAGGTTAAACTCGCCTGGTTGAGTAAAAAGAGACGGACATAGAACCAATATTGCCAAATATAAAGCCTAGAAATACTGCGCGAATCGTTGGAATAACTATTTGTTTTCATTTTTCTAATTAAATGTGAACATTCATTAAGGAGTAAGGCCACTGTAACGGCCCAAAAAAAAGGTTTTTTCACTAATTTTTTGCTCCCGAAATTGAAGGTATTTGAAAAAAAACTTTTAATGGTGTTATCGGGCATACATTAAACTTTATTATAAATTTTTTTACAGTAAAAAAAAAACAAAATGGCGGTTCCACAGTTATCTTCCCGGGACATGTTTTGCTTCCAGGGCTCCGCGGCACGCAGCACCACTGGTGCACTTTTGAATCTAGAACAAAAAAAAAAACCATTAATCTAGAGGGCTATAGCTAGAGAATGTCGATCGGATTTTAAAAAGTATCAATTTTTGTGGATTTGGCGTGCGTTTGAAAAAAAAAAATTGATTTTTGACGAAAAAAACGGCAAGTTTTTTGTTAATAAAAAATCAATAAATAAAGTTCTTGAAAATTCCGATCGACATTCTCAAGATAATGTAAATGTTCACATCTGGTTAAAATTTCAAGTAAAAAAAATGAAAATTGTTCGAGTTATGCTGCGTGCCATTTTGAAAAACCATGTTTCGAGAAAAACGCGTTTAAAGTTTTGCGAATAGTTTTTTATTGGAAAAAATTTAAAAAAGAAGTTTCGGAGAAACTTAAACTATTTTTTATTTTAAACTTAAACTATTTTTTAAGCCAATAAAAAAAATCGATTTTTCAAAAAATTTACAGTGGCCTTACCCCTTAAACAGTTTACACATGGAAAATTTAGTTAATACAATTTTTTGTTGTTGCATATGTTAAAAATATAAGTTGTACAAGTCTCAAGTATGATCAGTGGTATGACTAGTGTGAAGCGGTAGGACTACCTTAAGTGATGGTCCTTTGAGCACTACTCGCCGCTCTCTCAGCATTCCGTGCTTTTTGAACTCCGAAGAATGATCTCTGTCAGCACGGCTCGTGTTACACGTGTGGCAACCATTCAAACCTCTATAACTCTGCGAATTTTGCGAATTTCTCAACAATATTTGGAGGGCATATTTTCAAGACTATAACCCGTGTAGAAATTTTGGCAGGGATACAGCTGGATTCTGACTTGTATCCCGGGCTCCCAGTTGGGATCTAGTCCGATATCGGATCAGATTCGAAGACTAAATGTAAGATCCGTAAACTGGATTCCATTAGGGATCCAGAACCGGATCCTTTAATGACTCTAAATAGATTCCCCATGGAATCATTGAGGAATCTGGGAAGGATCACGGGTGAATACAGGCTGAAATAAAATGTCAAAAATGGAATTATGACATGTTAAATTTATTATAAAAATAAATAACATTTATAAAGTTTTGATGCATTAAACTATCAATAAAAAAAAACTTGTCCAAAGATTCAAATGGCAGATCGCGCTCGTCGCGAGATTTTGATGTCAATTAAAAAAAATTCACACCAAAATCTGTGAAGCAAATGTATTGACAAGAAATTATAAATACAAAAAAATTCACAAAATTAGTTGTGAATTTTTTCGTATTTAAGACAAATTAAAATCAAATTCAAAATGATTAGATTAAAATTTGCGCCAAAAGTGAGTTCGTACGTATTTTGAGAGAAAACATTGCCTCGAGGCAAAGAAATTTTTGCACATAACTTTTTGTGCGAACATTTCTTTGCTTCAACACAATGTTTTCTCTCAAAATACGTTTACACTTGTGGTGTAAATTTTAATATAACTGTCGTGAATTCGATTTTTATTTTCTTCAACTTGAGGAAATTCACAACTCATTTTGTGATTTTTTTCATATTTATAATGTAATATTTGAAACTCACAACTTTTTTTGCAAAAATTTCTTTGCCTCGACGAAATGTTTTCTCTCGAAATACGTAAGAACTCACGGTTGGTGTAAATTTTAATCTAATCATTGTGAATTTGATTTTAATTTGTCTTAAATACATGTTTATACCCACCGACATGTCGGTGGGTATAAACAGAGACTTATTCTTCAAAACCGGCATCTCGGTTAGAATCCAACTTGCATCAGTATCGGAATATGTACGACGACGATGGCATAATTTTGAAAATTTTGGCATCACGTGTATTTTCGGTATTACTATGTAATTCCTATCTATAGATAGGAATTTTATAGATAGGAATCTATAGACAGAAATTCCTATCTATAGATAGGAATTCCATAGTAATACAGAAAATACACGTGACGCCAAAATTTTCAAAATGATGCCATCGTCGTCGTACATATGCCGATACTGATGCAAGTTGGATTCTAACCGGGATACCGATTTTGGGGAATCCATGACAAATCCTGATCGGGATTTGATCGGACATAGGCTATCCCGGTCAAAATTTCTGCACGGGAAGCTACATAAAAATGCAAAAAGCCGAAAATCGATTTTTTTATCGAAAAAAAACTGATCGTCCCCTTCGATAGACTTGGAAAAAAATTAAATGCCAATGTTTCACTGTTCGTCGGAAAGAATTAAACTTGAGCGTACAATTTGAGGCCGACTGACGTCACTTCTCCAGGCCCTTTAGACGAAATGACACACGTTGTGTACTTGTGCAACGCATTTTGTTACTATTATCGGCAATTATCTACACAATATCTTTCGAAACTTTTCGCAGTAATTTTTTTTCATGGAATGCAATACTTTAAGTATGAAAATGCATGTTTTCAATATTGCTAGACGCTAGTTCTCTTCGCTTTGCTATTAGTTTAATAAAAGGCTCATTTTCTAGCCTGTTTCACATACAGTTCTTCAAGGCAAGTAGAGCTGTACCTTGCGTTGTCAAAATGACGAATATCGAGGAAGTTAAGAATCTTCTCCTGGCATTTATACCGCGACTGCAATCGTGTGTCATTTCGCGTTAAGGCATTCCTTTCACGAACCCGAATATTTAACAAATAACTGATTTTCGTCTACAACGAAGTAGCAATACATTCCAGTATACTGGAAAATTTCCAGCCAAGTTACCTAACGCTTAACAAAAAATTACGACTCTAAAAATCGTCTAATTCATAAGGTATGGAGGTGACACGCTGGCCACATTTCTATCTAGACACTAAATAATTCTAGACGTCTGATATAAATTGCTCCACGCGTGTAAACATTCTAAAAATTCCACATCGACAATAAAAACAGTAGCCAAACGTTTAAGGGACGTTTCTACTTTGTTGGGCCAAAAAACGTTCGATTTTTTACCAATTCTTCATGCGACAAATATTAAATATAGAATGATGAAATTCGGTATGTTTACTAAGCGGTCTTTATTGAACAGGATAATGTTTTTCAAAGTATGAAAAAACATGGTACTGGGAGTAGAAGTGGGAACCATGTATGTCGGTGTGCCGGCGACGATATTCTTCGCTTGCGGAAGTCCTAAGACCTGAACAGGTGGTCTGAAGCAAAGAAAAATAAAAAATACTTTTACTTCGTATGATATTGTGTATAAGGGAAACTGGAATCAAGAAGAAAAATAAAAAATAGTGTGTGATCGAAGGGGAAGTTTAGTTGTTTACCAAACATTTTTGCAGCTTTTGATTTGAAAAAATGAGAATGTTCGAATATTTTTGGAAAATCTGGTTCAATTAATGAAGACATTTGTTGTACGCGTGCCTGCTAAATTTCTGATTGCTCATTTAGGGCGAGTAGCAGCACTTCCGCAATCTTGGAAAACGTGGTTTCGAGAAAAACGCGACCAAAGTTAAAGTGAAGTTTATGTGCGAATAAAATGAAAAGTTTCATACATACATCTAACCAGCTATGCCAGGACCATAGAGTACAGCTTCCTCTTCTTCAAAAAGTTCTTCTTGAGCCTTAAGGTAAAACGGTCGTGCGCGCTTGATTTTTGTAGAGTTTGTTCAAATTTTAACCAGACATTTTTCATATTATTATGCATGTTTGAGTGAAATTTCAAAACAGCCGACGATTTAGATCTCGAGATAATGGATTTTTAAATTGCAACTTTTAACACTACAAGGTCTGCATTGAAATTTAGACAGAATAATTTTTCGTAAAAAATATTTGTCCCCTATAATAAGAAGACATATGGCAACACCGCATCGTTCACGTATCCAATGAAGTAAGTTTGCGCGGCATATTCAACATAATACTGCAACACAACATTTTATTTGAAAGGAATTTTTAATCGAACAAAGTTTTTAATTACTTATGAAATTAACCAACACTTTTATTTGTTAATGAACATGATATTAACAATATAAAATATTAATATTTATAACGCAAATATTTTTTGATGATAATAGTTTTTACCTTTAGGAACACGATAATTTTTTTTTCTCGAAATATTGAACAATACTGTTCTGCGGTGTTGCCATGTGTCCTCTTATTAGAGGGGACAGATATTTTTTACGGAGAATTATTGTCTTTTACTGAACGTTTTTAGCAAAACTGAATAGTAACGGCAATCCAAAATTTTCATTCTTTCCCTAACTAGTTTGCTATCTAAACATATTTTTTTTTCGACATGTATAAACACAATAGAATGGTACGACAAATTATGTGACCTGAATTTCGGTCAATGCAGAACCTGCAGTGTTAAAAGTTGCAATTTTAAAACCCATTGTCTCCCAATCTAAATAGTCGACTGTTCTGAATCTTTACTCAAACATGCATAATGAACAATGTCTGGTTAAAATTTGAACAAAATTTTAAGAAATCAAGAGCCCGGACTCGTTCTACCTTAATCAAAGTTTGTTTTTTGGCCCAAACAAAGTAGAAACTTCCCTTAAAGAAAACACTAACCGTAAACCTTGGAAAAAATGTGACTAGGCGACGAATTTTCGTAGCCGCGACGTTTCAGAAAAAATGGTAAAATGTCTAAATCTACTAAATTGGCACATTCTTTATTCCAGTTTATCGTTGGGTATAATAATTGATTGTAACTTATTTTCTATCAAGCGTCATGGTAATTTACTGATGATTCAGAAGGGCCCTTATTTTGCTCCTACAAAATACGACCCTCCGCGAAAGGAACACCTTAAGGGGTCTTCTCACTTTAGACGCTAAAGAAGGCTATTTTCATGAATTTTTTTTATAGGTTTATATTATAGATAATGATATAAAAGTTGTTATACTTAATAGATATACTTTCGAAATCCATTAAATTTTTTTATTTATTTATTTAAGTCACTATTTATAGACGAAAATAGTAGTTAAAAAATGTCCTAACAAAATTGTAGGCCTGCGCTGTTGATGAAACGGATTTAGATTCAGTATGTTAATGGCTATAGCGCATGTCATACGAGTTTTGATATATGCAAAAATAACAAAATGGCGGACATTTTTCGAAAAAACAAAACAAATGTGTTTTTTCATTGTTTTTGGCAAAAAAATTAGTAAATATTAAAACTTAAAAAAAACCTTGATATGCGCTATAGCTATAGTTGTAAAGAATATGTGGTTAACATTTCAGAAGAATCGGTTCCGTAGTTTCGAAGATTTTATCAACAAGCCGTCGAAAAACGTTATTTCGAGAAAAACGCGTTTAAAGTTTGTTTGGGTTACATAAATACATAAACATTTTTTTTTGTATTTCAAAAGTGTATTTATTAAGTGTAACAACTTGTATATCAATATCTGTAATATAAACCCATAAAAAAATCATGAAAATAGCCTTTTTTTAGCGTCCAAAGTGAGAAGACCCCTTAAGTATTGCCATTACATGCCGCGCACTCTGATGCTGGACAAGCCAAATCGGACATGCGTCGATCTGCTCACAAAATCGTTACATCGCGATTGAATCACGGATAGAAAAAATAAATTAAAAAGTCAAATGAAATCCTTATCATTGCAGGAAGATCCGGGATTAACACCAAGAATTTGCGAGGGATTGTTCCTGCGACTGGCCAATAATGAAAAAAGTGATACAAACTTCGACGTCTCGGTCAGGTGAGAAGAATTTATGGTTGTTCGAACGCTTGCTACGATATTAGTGGATAAGTTTCATGCATGAGAATCAACTACTTTTGGAAGCAAACGATTGCCAAGAAATTCAACAATTTGGACTTGTGCGAGTCATATTATATAATGGCCTTGTCAATGATATAGTCCGTTTCATCATTACCATCTTTTGTCATGGGCCTTTGCAGTAAATACCATGGACGTGTCTTTCATTGCACAGAAACAGAATATCGCCGAAAATGTACAATGTACTACACGTTTTGCAAGTTTTTTATAGGTAACTTTTTTTTAACATCCTAACTTCCTACATTTTTGGCACCAATAGAACAGTGTGTCCTTTGGCTATCAAATGTATAAGAAAGTCAAGCCCCATTAAATCCCCTCACAATTTTATATATTTTTTTTTCAGAAGTGTCAAAGTAATCTCGAGGGTTGGGTTTCTTTGACAAGCATTGAAATGCAACTTAGGTCAAAGATTAAGGGTTACTTTGACATAATTTAGATACAAAAATTTAATGTTTTATGCATTATACATGGAATTCAATGAAAAACAACGATTTCTTATAATCAAATTGTCATCTTTATTAAGGTAGGACACCACTGTGACAGGCCGAAAATGGTCGTTTTACCGATTTTTTTCTCTACTGGATTATTTATTTGGGATTTGGAAAAAGTTCTGTTATTAAGCATGCATTGAACTTATTGCGTGTGCATTTTTATTTTAAAAAATTCACACGAAAATAAAAAAAAGATTTTTTTTACAAAACCATGTTTTTGAAAACGGCACGCAGCAGAACTCGAACAATTTTCGTCCAATCGATTTGAAATTTTAACTGTAGCTTCTTAGATTGCTTTAACACACAAGTACGAGCGCTTTTTTCGGTTAATTGAAAATTGTAAAAAATATATCACTTTCGATGTGAACATTATGGTCGAAAAAACTAACCTTTTTTCAAACTCGTCTCTATTTTCTTTGAATATTTTTTTAATTACCCCCGTTCTTGACTGCAAAAACTAACATAATTAACGAAAATATTTCACAATTACCACTAAATATTTCACTCTTATCACTTTGGTGTCTTCCTCCGATTTTGTTGAAACTTTTTTTATGCGGAAGAGTATAAAAACTAAGAGACACGATTTTTTTTATCGGCGGAAAAACGGTTTTAAGGGGTGAAACGCATTCTCTAAAATGGGAGGGTTTTTTGTTTTTCGTCGATAACGTTTTAACGGTACGAGATATAAAAATAAATCAAATGGCAACAACCTTCATGTTTTCGCGTACTCATTGGAGATGAGAATGAAAACGTTATCGACAAAAAACGAAAAACATCCCCATTTTTGAGGGTGCGTTTCACCCCTTAAAACCGTTTTTCCGCCGATAAAAAAAACACGCGTCTCTTAGTTTTTGATACTCTTCCACATAAAAAAGTTTCAATAAAATCGGAGGAGGACACCAAAGTGGTGTTCCTTGTTAGCTCCGGGACGAAATTTACGACAGTTCCACTGCGTGCCGCGGAGAGGGTTGGTTGAAAACCAGTAGTGCTGTAGCAATTCGTGCGTTACCATTTAGTATTCTCTTGTCAAATACTTTTTTTATTACATACTTGAATATATACCTTATAAAAACTAAAAGTTCTTTTGTCCATGTAATTTATGCCTATCCTAAAAAAAAAATTCGAAAGAAAACAGTCGAAAATGGGCAGTTCCAGTGGTGACCTCCTTTAAGGAAACATTTCATATGAAAATATCAAGTACCTACCTAGGGTACTTAATCAGTCTTATAATTATCATTGAAATCAAAATCACCTTGAGGAACATTCCAATCAACTTTAACAACATTGTAAATAAACTTAAACAACAAATTGTTGTTCGAGTTTATTCCTTTGTTACACATTTGACTCGTATTTTGGCGCTGTGTTAAAGTAGCCCCAAAAACTGTCAAAGTTACCCTTCATGTCAAAGTAGGGTTCGTGTCTACGGTATGAAAACTAAGTTTCACTGACGTAATATTTGTCAACTTCGAAAAATCATTATCACTTTAGTCATTCACTTGATATTTTCGATGGTTAGCCGTGCGTATAAAAAATGTTCACTACGAACAGGGACATTTTTTGCACGCGTAGTCAAAAATTGTTCGAAAAACTGTCATTAAAAAAAGTGACCATTTTTCGTATGGATTTGTCGCTGTTAACAACGCGAGACGTGTCTTGGAAAACTTCTCCGTCTTCGGGTTCTCTTCGAAAGCGCAGACACGTCTCGAGAATCAGGGTCAAAGGGCATCTGACCCAGATTCGTCACTTTCGCGTAGATCGATGACCGAGCTCTCGATCTTCCTGCCAAACGCGCGATGAAGGGGTTCGGGAGAAAAAGGAAACTTCAGGGGTTGCGGCTGCGCGATCACGCGCTCCGGTGAACCTTTTTCGCGAATTCCTCGCGGGTTACGCGGGGTTTGGCGGGCTCGTACGAGCCTTCAGAGAACTTTGTAAACGCAACGGCCCGCGGGGCACGCGAAAACAGAGAAGCGCCGAGAGTCAATGCTCCTGCACTTTAAACACACCCGTGCACGTACTTTGCATAAGTACTCGTGAAAGACTTTAAAGCCTCCTTTAAAGCCCCCCTCTCTCTCTCGCTCTCGCTCTCGCTCTCTCGCTCTCTCTCTCTCTCTCTCTCTCTCTCTCTCTCTCTCTCTCTCTCTCTCTCTCTCTCTCTCTCTCTCTCTCTCTCTCTCTCTCTCTCTCTCTCTCTCTCTCTCTCTCTCTCTCTCTCTCTCTCTCTCTCTCTCTCTCTCTCTCTCTCTCTCTCTCTCTCTCTCTCTCTCTCTCTCTCTCTCTCTCTCTCTCCCCGCCTCTAGACGTACACGTCTTTTGACAAGGTAGGATACAAATTTTCTTTTTTCAGCCTCTCTTCCGCAATCTTTTAAGCACCGTGCAATTTTTACTTCATGCCCGTCTGAAGGATTTACGGCTCTAACTAAAGAGCTAAGAACTAAGCACGATGCGATGCAGGAAATGTAGGAAATTAGAAAGCGGTGGAAATTAAAGTGCTTCGCGTAGTCGCAAACTTAGGTCGTAACGCGCGAATGCTCGAGATCCAAAATGGAAGAGAAACGTCTCAACCGGAAGTTTTGGAAAACGTAGGAACGTAGGGGATTTGTATTGGCAACAAAAAATATCGACTATACACCAGCTTAGTTTTCTACACGTACCTACACTGCAAAAACTACATTAAACAAATATCATTAAATATAAAAAAGTATTGAATGGAAGATAAAAATTGTAATCACGGTATAGTAATAATGAAGAAATTTAAATTTTAACTTACGATATGGCACGTAAACTGATACAAATAATACATTTTATTCGGCATATTGTGATTTTTTGTAGTATTCAAAAAATATTTTGCCCACGTGATTGGAACAATAAGTTTCCAGTATTCTACAAAAAGTACGGTATTAAGGGACAACACCACTGTGACCCCTTGTTTTTTGCCATTTTTCAAGAATTTTTTTTTGTGGGAAAAAAAGAGATATTCGAAAAAAAAACTTTGTTTGTTTTGTTCGTTGTTTATTGAAGATACATAAAAAAAAAATTCAAATTTTTCACGCCTCATGGTGACGCTGGGGAAGCTCCCGCGTCAGGTACTGTTGCCTCTGCAGTGGTTCACAGCACGCAGCAGAACTCTCTTCAAAGTCGATCTGAAAAAAAATACCGAGTGTTTTCGTTAATAATATGATATTTTGAAGAGACGTACACAGGGATTTGAAAAAATATTGATTTTTAAAAAATAGGCACGCTTTTGAAATTAAAGGACGATTTTCGAGCAAAATTTCTCGTCGAAAATAGGCTATAACTTTTTTATTATTGAGATATCGAAAAAATCCTATGTACTTCTTTAGATAATCTAGTTTTATTGATGCAGTCCAAATTTGAAGTCGATCGGATAAAAATTGCTCGATTTCTGCTGCGTGCCGCACTCAAAAAAGTGGTTTTGAGAAAAACGCGTTCAAAGTTTTAGGTTTCTTAAATTATGCGATAAATTGGAAAAAAAAATGTTTACCTTTAATCAGCGATGCCGGCACCATATAGCTGGCCTTCAAGAAGCAAATCATTGTCCCTAGCATCTTTTCTCGAACTTGTAGAGGCTCTTCTTGCCTCTTTTGCAGCATCTGTGAGCGAGCGCTCCGCCAGCTCGATCCGCGCTGTGTCGGTTTCACCGCAAAAATTGAAACAATTTGGGCCGATAGTTATCCCCAACGTCTCCAAAACTTTCATGAAGTTTCTCAGGCCATCATTGAATAATAATACCGCGATATCAGCTGCAATTTCGACGATTGACGATTGACGACTTGAAAATTTTTCAATTATCGCCACCTATGGCTTTTTTTCGAAACTATATTTATAACAATAGCCGGTTTTTGTGAAGGGAGACAAAAGAATACCTGGGAAAGACCCGCAGGACCTGGGAAAGGCCCGGTATACCTGCCGACCCTGAGGCGCGCAGCTGCGCGGGACCCCGAGCGTCACGGAGCGCTGCATCGCTCCACAAAATATTCAATATCTCCGAAAATAATTATTTTTTCGACCTGGGTCCAACGGCATCTTAATCTTAAATGTATTTTAGATTTTTCTAGATGGTTTTCAAAAAATCGATTTTTTGAAGCCGTCACAGTGGTGTTGTCCCTTAAGAGTCACATTTTGCTAATAACTTCGTAATATTTTTCGCTATACGCCAAAGATTTATGCTATGCGTATAGTGAAATCTATACATACACGAAGATTCATGCTATACGTATAGTAAAATCCATATGAAAATATAGCGTGTAATATTTGTACTATTATATTATTTACTACATTATTTTTACTATACAGCATATAGGACTCGCGCCTATGCGAGAATAGTTTCAAATGTCATATGCACGCATCATTTTTACTATGCGGTGTGCGAATCATTTTTACACTTCTATAACAACAAGTCTTAGAATTATGAACTGGCAGTAAACCGTTATAATTATCTAGCACTGTATATTAGAATTCTGGCAACCAGTGTTAGGATTTGAGGCCGTATTTTTCTCCGTGTGGGCGTGCTTGACGTGTCTTCAAAGTATGTAGAAGTAACACAACATAAAGGCTCGACACGCGTTGCCATGTTGATTCCAGACACGTATGCATTTGGTAACGCGTAATGCGTTACCATTACACACGTGATGCATTAAAATTACACACGTGAGTATGCAATTTTTACGGATTAAATTATGACACACCTTCGTAGCTGTCCCCATCAATAACACGCTTATTCGGAGACACATAAAACGTGTAGAATCAACATACAAGACGCATATTTGCACACACTGGACTAAACAACACACGTTGATAGCAACACACGAGCAAAAATAACACGGGAAAAAGGAACACAGTTTAAGTTTGTTAATTGCGAGTTATCGATCATATGTTTTAAAAACCACCTTGGTTACGGCATCACGTGAAACTCATTAGTTGAATTGACATCGATTGATTAACCGGTTAATTGAAGACCACATTTGGTCTCAACTTTTTGTTTCATTTATAGATCATTTTTGAGTTCGTCACGTAAAAGAACCTGAAATTGGAATATATTTTTCAAAATCTCGATAGCTGCATTCAATCTTTAAGGCAGTCCTCTAGTTTCTCGGGTCGAAAAAATCGATTTTTTTTTCTTCATAAATCACATCTACAACATGTGTAGAAAATGTATGCCAAAGGATTTTTCGATATTCGAAGTGGTTCACAAGTTACGGCCCTGGAACAGAGCAGGTATACGGAGCGCGCGCGCCGGGCTGCTCCGAAAGCCGAGCAATTCAAACACAATAAACCGCCTCTTTCTGAAGCAGTTCAAAAAGTTATAAAGCCAATTTATGAGGATTTATCCAAAGAAGAATTGTTAAGCAGATGCCTGGGAGCGGAAACTCGAAATAATAACGAGTCGCTCAATTCGTTAATCTGGACTTTTGCTCCGAAGCACCTCCATTCTGGGTCAAAAGTGGTTGAAATCGCCACGTTTCTCGCTGTCATAATCTTTAACGAAGGATTCAAATCTATCCTGAAGACCTTGGAAAACATGGGAGTGAAAATCGGCCACAAGCTAAAGGATATGTTCAACAGCGTGATAGCTCTCGGATCGATCGTTCAGAAAGGCGCACGAGTGATGTTGTAAAACAGGCCCGAATCGCGAAAAGGGAAGACGGTGCAGCTCTGCGAGACTTCCAAGAAGAAGAGGAAGGCCTATTGTATGGTCCAGGCATAGCAGATTGACGGTGAGATGAAATTTTTAGTATAAATCACATGCGCGAACTTTCAAACGCGTTTTTCTCGAAACATCATTTTTTGAAACGGTGACCACGATATTTCAGAACCTACTGCACCGATCTTGTCCAAATTTATACAACATCTTTAATATGTTATAAGCCAGCGATTGAACTAGGATTATCATGATTGCTTCGATAGTTTTTTTTGTACGAGCGAAAAACTTAAGAAAAAATGAGTAAAAAATAGAATGTAATTTTCCAAAGTGTATAAAAAAGTCAGTTTTTATAATTTAGAATTCACTCTAGTTCAATCGCTAGTCTTAAATATGAAGATTAAAATGCCGTTTGGTTTTTTGATTTCAGATAAGCAGAACAGCCGCAATCTTGGTCACCGTCAAGCACCTCTTTTACTTGATGTCATCCTGTCGGCCACTATAACCTTTATTCTATTATATATTTTGACTTCAAAAAATTTGTAAAGCTTATTTAAGTGTTAATAAAGATAATGCAAAAAAAATGAGACTGATTATTTCGACGCTTTGCCCGTAAAAAATTATTGAAAAAGCCATAAAAATACAGCCGTGAAACTGGAGGACCGCGTTAACGACGTATTTTTGTTTCGAGGCCATTATTGACAAGCAAAAAGCTGCCGTCATAGTGAAGCTGTATGAGAGCCTAGCCTATGCGAAGACAAGAAAAACAGTGACACCTCTCATACATAGTACAGAATAATATATAAGAAATGTTGAATTCGGTTCAATAAATGCATATACTTTGACGATAAAAAGCTTTTGTGATTCAATTTATTAGTCCGATGCATTCCATGTATATACAGTACTGCAAAAACAAGTGTGTTGTTTTTACACACTTCAAGTGTGAAGATGGCTGTAGATACTTTTTACACGTTTTAACGTGTGTAAGAAAATAACACATGTAAGTGCGTTGTTTAAACGCATCTATCCGTGTTATTTTTACACCGTCATTTTTCACACACGTTAAAACGTGTAAAAAGTGTCTACAGCCATTTACACATCAAAGTGTGTAAAAACAACACATTTGTTTTTGCAGTGTATTGGTTTCATGTTTTCAAAAAGATACGGTATTTTCGAATCATTTTAGTCCGATCTACGAAAGATGTAACATCGACATAAAGATTTCAACGCTAAATTCGACCTGCAGAGACCCGAAACCCGCACGCTTCGATCCACGATACGTCACATTTCCTTTTGCATACCGTTACCTAAAAAAAGTCTTCGCTCTGAATAAAATATTGTCTCTTTCTCGCTACTTCCTGACATGATCCTACGACGTATATGGAGAACAAATTTTCTCGGCCATCAAAATAAGCCAACTAAATGTATTCGGACGCGCGATGTGTACGTTCACTGACTGTGAATCATACCGTTGTTGAACTTCAATATACCAGTCGATCCAATTGCATTTTCGATTTGTGTCGCGTTTCTAGGATGCTCTCGACCGAGGTTCTTTTCTTCCTTTCGTGAAAGTTCTACTTCGCCATCAACAGTTGAGATGCATTGAGAGGTTAGGCTACTGTGACGACCTGAAAATCAGGGATACTTAAAAATATATATTTTGAAGGAATAAGTAAGATGATTGAAACATCGTTTGGACATGTATTTCTATGTACATTAAGGCGTTACCCCCACTTGTAGCGCAAAAAAGGGCGTTTTTCATGAATTTTTTTGAAGTAAACTACAAAACTTTTTTAATCGATCAATATACCATCTTAAAGAACATATCTTGAAGAACTTTCAGTAATTTTTTTATTGAAAAATATTACATTGTTCAGTGGCAAATGGCCGTCAATGAAATAATGTTTTTATATGCACGGTTTGCGGTGACCAACATTGCGGCGAAGTGGATCATCTGAAAAAAAAATGCGGATGGATTTAGTCAAATATAAGTATAAACTAGTCTTTAATGGAAGGATTTTAAAAAATATTCATTTTTCACAAAATGGCGGACAGTCAAAGTTAATGGTTCGATTTTAACGAAAAAAAAAATCGAACGATTAAAGACTACATTTTTATGTATTAAATAAGCCTGCAAAATTTCAAGAAGATCGGTTCATTAGTGTTCGAGTAATCTTGGTCACCGACTTCAGAAATGCCATTTTGAGAAAAACGCGTTAAAGTTTCAATTTCCGGTCGTTTACACAACGGATTCTTCTCTTCAACGCTCATATCTCAGTCAATTTTGTTCGGATCGACTTGAAATTTTCAGGACATATTCTCAGATACTTATACTTCAAAAAAATGCAATAAAAATCGATTTTTTCAAAATCGCAAGTGGGGTTAACCCCTTAACAAAGTTGCCTATCGAATTTCATTAAAAATATTGATAATTAAAGAAGTTATGAAAAAGCTCGCGAAGGACCTTCGAACGTGAGGGGCTCACCGTGTGCTTGATTGAAACAAAGAAACACGAGTTTTTTTTCTCGATATTCATAATATTGGCTAAAATTTGTCCGAGCTTTTTTTGTTATTGAGTTTAAATTATGAAAAAAAAAATTGAATTCTTTTTTCGCTTTTTCGGAGGAAAAATGACATCATTATTATTAATAACTAATGGAAAAAAAGGTTAAGACGAAAAACGTTGATCAAGACTAAACTAGTATTACACTGAATAATGTAATAATATTACAAGAAAAAAATAGGCGTTTTGGAGATTTTTTTTTTCAGAAAAACTACAAATTATATCGAGATTACAAAAAAGGGTGTTTATCATACATATCAGTGAATGTACATAATAATTTTTTTTGGAGCGATGAATTTCAAATAGTGGCTGTGCAGCGTTTAATTTAAAAATGGCGGCTGTGCAGCGTTTATCTCAAACTGCATTTTTTTAGTTGGCCGGAAACATAACTCAGACAATTTTCAACTGATTCGCTTGAAATGTTGAATATATCTTGAAAAATACATTGTCTATGGAAGTACGTAGGATTTTTTTTTTTATTGCATAATTCATGTGTTATTAACAATTATCTGACGATTTTTTTTTGAAAGTGAAAAATTTGCCTAAAAACTGTCAGATAATTGTTATAACAAATGAACTATGCAATATAAAACAAAATCGTACGTACTTCCATAGACATTGTATTTTTCAAAATACATTCAACATTTCAAGTGAAGCGGTTGGAAATTGTCTGAGTTATGTTTCCGGCCAACTTAAAAAAATGCAGTTTTTAGATGAACGCTACACAGCCGCCATTTTGAAATTAATCACTGCCAAAAAATTATTGCACACAGTCACTGATATGTATGATAAACACCCTTTTTTTGTAATCTGAATTTATTTTGTAATTTTTCTGAAAAAAATCCCCAAAAAATCTATTTTTTCGGCCTCTAGAGTGGCCTAACCCCTTAATTAGATTTCGAGAAATCGTGTTCACGTTTTGAAAAACATATTTTCGACAAAACGCGTTGAACGTTTTACTAGCCGTTCTACCGTAATCATAAGTTTGCCTTCAATCTACGATTCCTGCACCATATTTTGGACTTCCCCTTCAATTTGAGTTGCCTCCAGTGACGACCGAGCATTCGTCATTTTATTGCAGCCTAACCCTTAAAAAGGTGGACCACAT